>OY755212.1:2496470-3060500 GCA_963576765.1 Draba incana | reverse complement strand
CGACCGCGGCGCAAGAGTTGTTGGAGGAGTTTTGTAGCGTTGGAAAAGGATTTTTGAAGAAAAACAAACCTAGGAATAGCTCAAACCCTAATACTAGCGGTGGTGGCGAAGGCGGTGACGGCTCTCATTCGTCGGCCGGAGGGAGCAAGGATCATCCTCCTTTATCGGCGTCTGATCGGATTGAGCATCAAAGAAGAAAAGTGAAGCTACTCACTATGCTTGAAGAGGTATGTTAATGTTAATTATTATAGTTTTGATATCAATCTTGATTTGACTTGGTCCTTGGTGATATTCATTCACACGTTTAACGTAGAAAAAAAAAATTCATGAATTTTTTGATAAATTTGTTCGAGTCAAATTAAGAATACTCCATTGATACAAAGGTTCTTACGAAGAAACATGATATTGTCTATTTCTAGTAGAGTCTGATTACGCAATCCTACCATCAAAATTTTAATAATCTTGTTAGTGTGTGACGGTCGTATTAGAAGGTATATTGAATATTTTGATGCTTAGCGTTTGGTGAAATCGATTAATCAAAGAAAAAAATGCATTAAATTATTATAATTAATTGAAATTGGCGTTTCCTTCTCCATATAAGCTACTCGCCTTACGTCCTAAAGCTAGCCCTCGACGTTAAGTACTTAATTAATTGTTTACCCAAAATTGAATTATTCTGTTTTTAGTTGACTTATTTTTTTCTCACTAAAGAAAGTATTTTATTTGCTCGATGATACGATAAAACGCACTGTTTCTAATAAAACAAAAACTATGGAGTATATTCTCTGCTCCTTAATGTCTATAATATCATATTTTTCTTATTGTCTCATTTGAACGTATCACTAATTAATCTCGTTTGTTTATTGACAAATTAGTACTTTATTCAATAAAAACTCCAACAAAGATATATGCCCCCGTGATAAAATTTCCATACTATAATATTAATCACGTGAATATATAACACACGAGTTAACATTAACATTAATTAAAAAGAAAAGGCAGGATCGTAAAATCTATAATGTATAGTTTTGTTTTGTTGGCAGGTGGACAGACGGTACAACCATTACTGCGAGCAAATGCAGATGGTAGTGAACTCTTTCGACATAGTAATGGGCCACGGTGCAGCGTTACCGTACACCGCATTGGCTCAAAAAGCTATGTCGAGGCATTTTCGATGTCTTAAAGATGCGGTAGCAGCTCAGCTTAAGCAGAGCTGTGAACTTCTAGGGGACAAAGACGCGGCCGGAATCTCTTCTTCGGGAATAACTAAAGGAGAGACTCCACGGTTGCGTTTGTTAGAACAAAGTTTGCGTCAACAACGCGCGTTTCATCAAATGGGTATGATGGAACAAGAAGCTTGGCGACCGCAACGCGGTTTGCCTGAACGATCCGTCAATATCCTTAGAGCTTGGCTCTTCGAACATTTCCTCCACCCGTAAGTCCATAAATTTTCTCATCATAGGTTACGTTAAAAAGAAATTAATTTTTTGAAAAAAGCTGAGGAAAAAGTATCTATTTTCTCGTTATTTCATGACTACTTTCTTCAGTTCTGTGTATATAGAATTTTGCCATTTTATTGTTAGTGAGAGTTATCGAAAAAATGGAAATAAAGCAAAAGAGTAGTGTTTTGTACTGTTTTTCACCTCTCTGTCAATTGCTTTATGAGTAAAAACAAAACCAAGAAAAAAACAACAGAGTTAAAGAAGGAAATAAAAAGAGACTTAGATCTATGTAATGTAATCATCAGCTTTTCTTTTGTCTCTTAGATTCTCACGCCCTTGTTAGGAAAAAGAAGAAGAAATTGTGTACTATTTTGTTGCATATACTTGATTGTATATTGTAAATAGAGAAAATGTAAAGAAAAGAAATTAGATTGTGTTTAGGGCAAAGATAGAGTGATGTCATTTTCTGGTCTCTTTCTCAGGTATCCAAGCGATGCTGATAAGCACCTCTTGGCTCGCCAGACTGGTCTATCCAGAAATCAGGTCAGTCTCTTCTAGAAAAATATATATATATATATATTCTAGATAATTGGCATTAAACACAACAATAAAAAAAATCTTCAGTTGTTAAATACTTACCTATATATATCTAACCAAGTTGTTAGTTGAGTATTTTACACTTAGTCAATATTGAAGATCGACTAGATTAGATATAATACAATTGATGGTAATGATTAGTGCAGTCTGGATTATTTATGAGTTCTTAACCTTGTAGACTTGTAGTAAGATGTCTTAGGATTACTCCAATTTTCCACATAGAAACAGCTGCATTTTCTACACAAACACATATGAACCTAACATTTAACTTGTAAATCCAAATACAATCAAACATTTGGGCTAATCAAACTCTAATTAATATGTACTTTGATTCTGATATGTAGACCTCAATATCTTATTCTACGTTCTCTTATAATTAACTAGTACAATTCTATGTTTGGAATAAACTTCACAATAGTATCTTCATAAAGAACTACATTAACAAGTTATCGTCTGAATTACCTATGCGTCTAGCATTTGATCATTTTCATAAACATATGCTAAATATAAACATCAAGTAGTGTTTAGAAGTTACCATCGAAGAGAAATATCTATAAACCCAACATATTTGATGAGGAAATAAATTAGGACTCCATGTAACTTTACTATTAACTAGTAACTAGCTTGAGATGAATCTTTTGCATGGTTAGTTTTTGTTTCTTTCTTTGGTTTGGTTTGATCTGTCAGAGAAAAACCATGTGTTTTTGGCTTCCACTCAGTATTAACTTTTCTTGGGATTCGTTATTCTATAATTATATTGCATAGTATAGAGACCCACACAAACATATGAGACGAGAGAGAAAGCAATCGACATTAAAGACTCAAAAGGAACCATTTCTCCTCAAGTACATCAAAGTTTGCAGCTTTCAATTATCCCAAAGAAAACCCTCAATTTCTTGCATTACATTAAATGACCAAATGACAAATAAAAAAAGAGCCCACATTTTCTTCCATATTATAACTCTTAATAATTACTAACATGGTGAAAACTTTTGTCTTTTTTTCCTATTCATCAGGTGTCAAATTGGTTCATTAATGCTAGGGTTCGATTATGGAAACCAATGGTTGAAGAAATGTATCAACAAGAATCAAAAGAAAGAGAAAAAGAAGAACAAGAGTTATTAGAAAACGAACAAGATCAAGAACCAAACGACAAGAGCACAAAATCCAACGACAATGAAAGCAACTTCACTGCAATTCGGACCACTTCACAAACTCCAATAACAACCGCACCAGACGCAGCAGACGCAAACGCAGTAGTAGCGACAGGCCACCGTCTAAAATCTTTCGACATCAATGCTTACGAAAACGACCCTTCATCAATTCTTCTTCCTTCTTCTTCCTCCTATTCAAACGCTGTGGCTTCTGCCGCGGCCGCTAGCTACGGTGGCTCAGCAGCGTTTTCCGCGGTTGCCACGTGTCAACAAGGTGTTGGTGGGTTTGATGAAGCTGAAATGGATGGTGTTAATGTTATTAGGTTTGGAACAAACCCTACTCGTGACGTGTCGCTCACACTTGGTCTACGCCATGCTGGAAATATGCCTGATAAGGACCCTCCTTTTTGCGTTAGAGAGTTTGGGGGATTTTAGTTGGCATTTGGTACTCACATTTATTTAATTAATTAATTATAGTTTTTTTCGTTATAAAAGAGTACTATTTAGTCATTGGTAAGAATATATACTTTTTAGTTTAGCACTCTTTTTTTTTTTGCTTCACTCGTGAACAGAAGAAAACAATAGAACAGCATAATGTAAATGTACAAGTTACTGTTTTATAGACTTTTTATTTGTTTATGTTGTATATCGCGGTTTACAGAAGCAACGATAACTTTTTACTCGGATCTCTGATGGATACAAACTTGGTGTCTCTGGAAAGCTGAGAGTCGGGGCTTTCCAACAGTATGCTAATCGTCGTCTGGGTCCTGATAGATCGACTGGAAATTGGCCCGAAAGTCACTGGTCGATGTATCTCCCACTACAAGAAAACATCCGATATTCCGACGGCCTAAACCGTCGGAATTCCGTCGGAAAAGGGTCAATTCCGACGGAATTCCGACGGACTTAGTCCGTCATTTCTATCTCGTCGGAAATTACAATCCGTCGGCAATCCGTCGACCAACTGCGAAGGATCTCAGACGGAAAATCTTTGGTCGGTATATCGTCGGAAACACAACCCCCGACGGAATTCCGACGGTATTCCGACGGTCAAAGACACCGACGGAATTTGTTATTTTAAAATTTTTTTAATAATAATTAAATAATTAAAAAATAATTAAAATATAATAAAACATTAAAAAATAAATAAAAAACTTAAAATAAAAAACGGAATATATTAAAATTGTTTTAAAAGTATTTTAAAAGTATTCTAAAGTTTTACATTAAATTTAAAAACATAAAAATGCCTATTCGGGCCTACGGGTACTGAAGAAGTCGTTCATCTTCTGTTCCAACGCTCAAAATCGTTCGTCCGCCTCCGCCTTATCTTTCTCTCTCGCTTCCTCCACTGCCCTAAGCCGTTGGGTCAGCTCTCGGTTTTCCGCCACCAAACGGCTACCACCGCCATATCGAACCGACGACACGGACAAGCAACTATCTTCAGGGAGGCCGAATACACGGCCTCTGGTCTTCGGAGTCAACTACGAAAAAAAAAAATTTTAATCTTATAACTTAGTTGTATGAAAACTAACCTCGTAGGTGAACTCGTTCATCTTCTCGGTTGGAACTTCGGTGGGCGCCGGAGTTCCTTCCTCGATCGGTTGCGATTGGAGGTACTGCTCTTGCCGCCTCTCCACGCTTTCCACGATTTCACGAACAATCGAATCTTGAATTTCACCGGTCTTCTTGTTGGTGTGCGTAGCTTTGATCAAATCAAGATGCGAAGGAAACACACCGGTCTCGTGAAACTGTTAACATATACAATTATATTAGCGAATTTTAAAAAAATTTGAATTATTTAAATATTTACCATTTTATCAGCAACTGAAGCCTTGCTCGTTGCTCCGAGGTTGTGGGTCGCTTTTCCCTTCCCCTTTCGGTCGCTATTGCGGTTAGTTGAGTTTTTCTCCGAGGCCGCCCGAGTTTCCTCCCGTTTCCAATGTGCAAGAAGTCCAGCCCATAATGTTTCTTTTTTTTGCAAAACACGAGGCTCCTTCCCGTATTTGTACCACGACTCCTTCCACTCGTTCATCTTCAACGAGTACTTCCTCCCAGCCTTTTTGTCGAATTTCTTACGGACCATCGGAGTGAGCGGTGGGTCCCACGAAAATTCTTGCTGAAAAAAACCACATTCCCGCATTAGTAATTAAAATGTGAGGCATAAGAAATATATTTTAAAATTAGAAATCATACCGCAAATTGCCGTAACCAAGTGTCCCGGTCCTCCACTGGCATATCACTGTATGTGGGATACGGTTTAGTTACCAAGCAATTCATCATTGCATTGATAGAACTTGTAATCCCGTTTCCCGAGTATTGGAACCTATTATAATATTTAGTTAAATATTGTACTAAAATAATTTAATCCAATACATATTTAAATAAGACTTACCAGGTCGTGTTAGGTGGCGTGTCTGGATCTAGACGAGTCAACCTATCGCGTCCGGGTTGCGACACAAACTGCTCGATGGTCATGGATGTGGGAGCTGAGAAGGTTGTACCCGGGGGCTGAGACATGTGTGGGGTCTCTAAGTCGGGAGTACTGTCGGGAATCTGCGTCTGACTCGCACTCCGACCTCCCGTACTGGAAGTCCTAGAGTGATGATATCGCGGATAGTCCCTACGATTTCCAAAATTCTAAGATTTTAAGATTTCAGGATTTATGAAATTTAAAATTTATAGGAATTTGGGATTTTCAGATTTTGGGATTTAGTTATTTAGAAATTTAGGATTTTGGATTTAAGGATATTGGGAATTTGGGTTTTTTGGAATTTTGAGATTTAAGAAATTTAGTTTTTGTACATTTTGTTATTTAGGAACATAGGGATTGATGAGAATTTCAGGTTTTTGTAATAAATGAATTTATAGGATTTAGGATTATGTAATTTTGTGATATATGGACTTAGGGATTTAGGGAAATTGTAATTTTCAAATTTAAAAAATCAGGGCATCTTTGTATATTCTATATTCAGAAACCGAAGTTCATGGATTTAGGTTTTGTTGGGAAATTGACACTTATAATTTGGACAATTTTATTACTCTAAATAAATTTTTAAATTAGAAGGATTTAAAGGTTTAAATTGTTAAATTTTTAAATTTTAAGGATTTAAAGGTTTAAATTGTTAAAGTTATTAATTTTTTAATTTTTTGGATTTAAAGTTTTAAATTTTATTATTTTTAAATAGTTAATAAATTTTAAAGGTTTAAATTGTTTTATTAATGTTATAAAATTTTAAAATTTTAAGGATTTTAAATGATTTTCTTAAAATATTATATATAGGATATTGATAAATTTAAAATATTACATAATAATCATACATTACATTTTAAAAAATCCCTAAAAATCACAAAAAACATATGAAAATTATCTTAAACTCTCCAAAATTCCAAAATTTATAAAATTATCTACAACCCTAATTTCATAAATTTCTAACATCCTCATAAACCCTAAACTTTTTAATTCCTAAATTTGTTAATTCCAAATTCACAAAAATTCTCATAAGCAATAAGGAAACCATGTTCAACAATCTCCAAATTCAACAACAATTTCACAAAAACTCTATTCAATTATGTAAAACTTACATAGGGTTTTGATTTGGTGAAAGATTGTGAGGATTCACCACCAAACGTCGGAATATCGGCGATTCCGTGGGCAAATCGGCGGTTGAACGGCGAGAGAATCAGAGGAAATGAGAGAAAAAAAAATTTCACGAATGGAATCGGGGAAGACGAAGTGTGGGTATTTAATAGAGTGGCCGACGGAATTCCGACGGAATTCCAACGGACTACTAAAACTCCGACGGAATTTCCGACGGATTTCCCGCTTTGGCGATGATCACGAAGTTGTTTGGCGGCAAGTCAAATTAGGGTTTCCGTCAGAATTCCATCGGAAATAAAGACGGAATTCCGACGGATATTATTTTAAATACCAATTAATACTATATTTCCGAGTAAACAAATTTTTTATTTCATTAATTTTTAATAAAAACAATATCAGTCGGAATTCTGTCGGGAATTAAGACGGAATTCAGACGAAAATTTATTTTTATTACATATATTTAATTTTCCGGCGGTAAAAAATACTAGAAATAAAATTCCATCGACAATGTGAACGAGTTAGAGATTTATTAAAATGAAGATAACAGGGATAGAACTTGTGAGCTTCACGGGCTTGGCTCTTCGATTGGCAGAACGATTGAAGAAAATTTTGATTTGGTGACTTTTAACTATATAGAAAAAAACCCACAAATCAAAAGTGGCTTTAATCGTCCTGCCAATCGAATTGCCAAACCCGTGAATCCCACATGTTCTATCTATGTTGCCTTGGTTTTCATAAATTTTACATTATACATACAATAGGAATTTAAATACCAAAATAGTAAATATTACACATAACAACATTATCCGGATAAACTCGTACAATAGATAGTAGGAAATTATTTAACACAAAACCAACATAAAGACGTTATCATAACATTATTCTTAACCATGAACGAGTTAGATATTTATTCTTCATCGGAGTCTGGAACTGTTTCATATTCGTACCCAGTAGTTCCTTCATCTTCCTCCTCGATAGTATTCAGCAATCATCGAATTACCACCGATTATCTGTTTGAAAACAGAATTTAGTTAACCATTCCCAAAAAAAATTATAAACGTCTGGTGTATCTACCTTAACAATGTTCCGCTCTATGATGTTTAGGTACTTTGGGTTCCTATCAGAACGGCAAACGGTAACATTCTTCAGGATGACCACCGCACCTACACCAGTCGTGAGTCTGTACTCGTCATTCTTGAAGATGTTATGGTGCATGGTTCCCTCGATTTTTCCCGACGGATCTTTTAAGGTTACAAGCAGATCACCCTGGTCATTGGGGGTCAAACTAGAGAGCATAACCACATTCTGATAATGAAATAGAATATACTTGTCAGATAAATTGTATGTGTAAATGTTAATAAAATAGGTCGAAAACGTAAACCTTTTTGACTTTCAGAAATTGTGAATGCAGGGATTGAATTTCTGCAACCTGGGTCCAGAATGGTGTGCTCCTACTGTTATAAGAACCTACATGTATGAATGGTAGATTTTGTAGTTTTCAGATACAATCATTATATAACAATATTTTGTAAAAGTAACAACGGTAATTATATATATATACCTTCATGGATTATGTAATCAATAGTAGAAGTCCACCGAGGACAACTAAAATCCTGGTCAGCTTGTGGTGCCTCGTTAATGACCTCATAAATAAAATCTTGTGTTGGGCGAGTTTGAGAACTTTCACCGCGCACCATCCTTGCATCATGAGCCCTCTTGCAAAAAATTCATTGCCTTACGACTTGGCCAGGTCTCGGTATTTCGGGCGTTTGGTTCAGGGATCGTTGAGTTGGGTGGAGTGAAATTGTCGGTTGAGCATCTATGACATTTAAGTTATCGTAAGGAGGGCTTGAAGGAACAAGAGTTGTGTTTGGAGGGTTTTGACCGGGGGCTCGGTTTTGCATATAGTAATTTCATAGATCTCTGTTTGCCATTACGCAATTGAATTTTTCTGTGTTATGATTTTGTGTTGAAATTTTTTTATGAAGGAATGAGAAAATGTGAAAACTTATGTAGAACGGATATCCGTCGGATTTTCGTCGAAAAACCGTCAAACCACTCCGACATAACACCCCACCAATCCCATCGGCCACTGCACTTGATCTATTAACCACTCAAACTTTGCAGACATAGCTCCGTCGGAAATCCGTCAGTACAGCTGACCAATCAAACTTTGTCGACATCGTGTAGTCTGAATTCCGTCGGTGTTTTGTCGGTAATACAAACGGAATACCGACGGTTTTTACATATAACTTCTACTATAAATACACCTGATGGAGTGTATATCTTCTACACCTCTCAATAAAACAAAAAATGTCTTCTAGCTCTCCTAATGAAGACGCAAAAACAACATCCGAGGGTAATTTTTTTTATATTCCAAAATACTCGTGGGAAACCCCTGGTCATTGCGACGAATTCACTCAAGAGATTCCCACTTACTCGTGGGAATTTGATATGTGCTCACCAATCCATAAAGAAGATTCCACATCAACAATAATGCATGACAGCCAGTGCTCGCCAAACATCCACCACATTTACGATAGGCAGCCACAATGTAGTGACCATAAGCGGGTTATCGAAGCCGAACAACCATGTCAATTGATGGAAAAGTCAGATACTTACGGTGCAAGTGGTTCAAACGTATGTAAGGATCAATACTATGGTTATGAATTCGCCCAAAGCCCAGAAAAGCCAAACTTAAATTTAGATGTTGATGCAATCAAAAGTGAATTGTGCGACGGATTTATAGATTCTCCACAAAAGGATCATTACTATGATTTCGAATTCGCCCAAAGCCCAGACAAGCCAAACATAAATGTAGATGTTGATGCAATCAAAAGCGAATTGTGCGACGGATTTGTAGATTCTCCACAAAAGAAAAAAAAGGGAAAGAACATCACTAAATGGTTCTAACAAATGGTAAGTTCGGAGTGGAAACCGACATATGATTGTAAAATGAGGAGTTTATTATGTACTTGTACCATAACCGTTGTGTGTTAAAAATTTCCAAGTCTCTAATGTACCTGTTTAAGAATGTGTTTTAAATTTTATGTTTCATTGAATTTTATATTTTATTGGAGTTGCAATACCAATATTTATCGTTAATTAGTCATCGAACATGACTATATATATAATATTAAATAATATGATATACAAGATTTGTCAACAGATGAAATGATTAAGCTTCCTTTATTTGTTTTTTATTTGTCTGTTATAATACTCAGATTGTCTTCCACAATCGGTTTTGTTAATGAAATGAAAAATATTATATGGAACACACAAATGTGAGAGAACAACATGAATAAGCAAACATTTATTCACAATTTATTATTCTGAATCTCCAGAGGAACCTTCACTAGGGATGGAGTCTGAATTGTCGTCAAATTCTCCACGTGTTTCCTCTTCGTCCGAATGCACTAGATCATCCCCGACATGTGTGACATCTACGACAAGGTCAATGTTATCCATCTCCTCAACATGTGACATTTGTACACTTCTCGATGGTTGTAGAGCATCATGTTCTGGAACTCCATAGAATTTTCCTCTCGGGTTTATTGGAGTTACTGTGATCCATGGATTTGTACGGTAGGCAACTCGAGGATATGGAATGTAGCAAACCTATTAATAATTAGTGGTTATTGTTAATATACATGAACAAGAAACCTTGACTATGAGTACGTAGGTAAACGTATTAGTGTATTGATACCTGGTCTGCTTGAGACGCAGGGATAAATGGATCGTAATACAGTAGTTTCCGGCTTGAATTTATCGAAATAACCCCAAGAGGGTCAACTCGAACCCCTCGACCATTGGATGGATCATACCAATCGCACATAAACACAATGCACCTCAAGTCCAACATTCCTGGATAGTGGATTTCTAAGATTTCGTTTAAAATCCCATAATACATGGTATCACCTGACTGCACCAAAATACCATAGTCCGAAGTTGACATTTGACGTCCTTCCTTACGGACCCTGAACGAATATCCCCTAGTGCAAAACTTGGGATATGAAGTCGCGGTGCTGCGTAAACCCTGAACAAACTCCACTAACCATGTCGGGAGAGGTTAACCACTTGTTAAACTTTCGGAAACCTTAAAATGATATAAGTAAGATATCAATAACATATGAACGTGAAAACCTGGAAAAGTAAGAGTAAGTAAATATATTAAACTTACATAACATTTCAACCACCCCGGAAATTCTTCATCTTTCAAGACAGCAGGTTCGGCATCTGTCTTATCAGAATGGTAATCACGTGCGAGAGACATGTAGATCCTGTAACATAACAGTCGTTAGTAGATGAAGGCAAATAATTCCATAAATTTAGTATAATAACTGATATACCTTTCGTACTCCAAAATTTTGTCACAGTTTCTGAGGATATACGTATGCAAATGTGTGAACTCTTGTGGTGATAGTCTGCGTTTCTTTCCTTTTCCACTTGCTCGACCAACTTGGGCAAACAACTCAGGAACAACCACGGCATAGACTGTTTTCTCACCTCTATCATCATGTCGGGCAGGACATCTCGCCTTAGTATGAACTTGCGATGGAAAACAATATTCGGCAAAGTGTGAGACTTCCTCGTTTAGGCTTTGTGCGATAATAGATCCCTCAACCTTGCTGAGATTTTTAACCTTTTTCTTCAGGTGGAACATGTAACGCTCGAACGGATACATCCATCGGTATTGAACAGGGCCTCCTAAGGCTGCTTCTCGTGGGAGGTGAATAGGAAGATGTTCCATAACGTCAAAAAAAGACGGTGGAAATATCTTCTCAAGATTACAAAGGAGAACCGGGATATTGGACTCTAAGTTACATATCCCGTGGACTATAAGCGTTCTTGAACATAAATCTCGGAAGAATGCACCAACGCCTGTAAACAAAAAAAATAAACAAGTTAATTAGTACATGTATAGTAATATTATGGTAGTAAGAAACTAATGGGAGTACGAAATATACCTCCAATTGCTTGGTGGATTGGTTCTGGAAGAAGATATGCAAATACAAATGGAAGAAGACGCTGCATCACGACATGACAATCATGACTCTTCATTCCTATAAACTTCCCTTCCGTCGAATCCACGCAATCACGTAGATTAGATGCGTAGCCGTCAGGAAATTTGACAAATTTTTTGAACCATTCAAAAAATACTTCTTTCTGTCCAGCGTCTAACCGATACGCAGGCATCGGCAATCTACCGTTAAAAACATGAAGAGATTCCCTTAAACAAACCAATGGCAAGTCTAATCTACACTTCCAGTTGTCTTTTGTCTTCCCTGGAACGTTTTAGATGGTGTTCATGATGTTGTCAAAGAAATTCTTTTCAACATGCATGACATCTAGATTATGGCGCAGTAGATGGTCTTTCCAGTAAGGCAAATCCCAGTAAATACTCTTCTTGTGCCAATTGTGATATTCCCCACAACCGTCGATGGGGTAATGGCCATTACCCCCACATTCAGGAGTTCGCTCTGCACCAAAATCACATAACTGTTCCAATATGTTGCGACCATCTATCTCAAGAGGTGGACCATGTAACACTTGTACATTCTTCCTGAAATGTCTTCTAGACCGACAATATGGATGATTTGCCGGTAAAAAACACCTATGGCAATCAAACCATGAAGTCTTCCTTCCGTGCTACAATTGGAATGCTGAAGTATTATCTTGGCAATAAGGACATGCCAATCTTCCATGCGTTTTCCATCCAGATAACATACCGTAAGCCAGAAAATTGCTTATGGTCCACATAAGAACCGCACGCATGTTGAAATTATGCTGGATTGAAACATCAAATGCCTGGACACCATGCTCGCACAACATCTGCAACTCATAGATCAATGGTTGGATGAATATATCGAGTGACCGTCTTGGATGATATTGCCCGGGAACTAGAATTGAGAGAAACAGGAACTCTCGCCGCATGAACATGGAAGGAGGCAAATTGTAAGGTGTTACGATGACCGGCCACAATGAATAATTTCTTCCATGCTTTCCAAATGGGTTGAAACCATCGGTGGATAAGCCTAGGTATACAATCCGTCGTTCATATGCAAAATCTGGATATACGGATTGGAAGTGTTTCCACGCTTCCGCGTCAGAAGGATGCGTGATATCTCCATCTTGACTATGCTCTGCATGCCATCTCATAGCCTTAGCTGTGCGGTCTGATTCGTACAGCCTCTTCAACCTCTCCGTTAAGGGTAAATACCACATCCGTTTGAATGAAATCTTCACCCTGCCACTTGTGTCCTGGAACCGTGGTTTGTGGCAAAATTTACATTTATTTCGGTTCTCGTCTTCTCTCCAGTATATCATACAGTTGTCCATGCACACATCTATAACCTGGTAGGGTAAACTAAGACCGGGAACAAGGTTTTGGACCTCGTAGTATGATCCGGGGGCCAGATTATCTTCTGGCAAAATATCTTTCACGAACTCGGCGAATGCATCAACACATTCTTCGGACAAATTATAATTAGTCTTCAGGTTCATTATCCTACTAGCAGAAGATAGCGGTGAATGACCATCCCTACAACCGCTGTATAGTGGTTGCTTTGATGCGTCTAACATATTGAAAAACCTTCGAGATTCTAAATTTGGTTCTTCAACCCTATCACCCTCATACCCACCCGACTGGAAATTCTCTCTAAACACATCGTTAACCATCGCAACCGTACTTACCCCAACATCTACTTCTGGTGTAGGTTCCCCTACGCTATCCGGAAAATAAGGTTCATTGGTACTAGTACTACCATATTCATAATTGCTTTCTCCATGTAAAAACCAAACCTTATATCCTGGCCTAAAACCATATCTATATAAGTGAGTCCAAACATTATGAACCGCTACATTAATTCTATTACAGCAATTAAAACAAAGACATTTGATATCCTGACCTTTTTTTGCTGCATCGACATTACTGGGTAAATTCATGAACTCGCATATACCTTGAGCATACTCGTCCCTTAATAAGTCCGACCCCACATCCATCATTGGCTCGTCCATCCATGCCCAAAAATATGAACTCATCTTTATAATTTTTTTTATTTCTCGATATTTTGTTATGATGGAATGAAGAATTCTGCAAACTTATGTAGAACGGATTTCCGTCGGGAATCTGTCGGAACTCCGTCAATACCTCCGACATAACGCCCCACCAATCACATCGGTCACCGCAGACGATATATCAACCACTCAAACTTTGCTGACATCGATAACCATCGGAATCCCGTCGGAGTACCGTCGGAATATATCGACAGCTAGTATCTGTCGGAAATCCGTCAGCCAATTCTGACGAATTCTTTTTTGGTCGGCAGTTCGTCGGAATTCCGTCGGAATTGGCCGACGGATTTCCGTCGCAAAATCGGTTGTTTTCTTGTAGTGTTCGGGATCGTAACGTAACGATGAACTTGGATAATGATTGAATTGTGCACGAGAGCACTTTTCTTAAAGAGTATTTCGATCCTTATTAAAGCCTTGGGTTACACGAAATCCCTTGTAGGATAAGACAACCAAAGTTTTCTCTTGTTTTAGGCTAAGAAACAAGAGAGACAAATAGAGTTTCTATGTTTTGTTTTGTGTTTAGTGATCTCCTTTTTCATCCTCTTACATTTGTTTGATTGCTCTAAAGCTTTTATAATATGCCAAAGGTTGCAATGGTTGATAAAATAAACCATAAATCCAATAGTTGCAACTTTTCATATGAATGGTTGCAACTCCTCATATGAACGGGTACAACTATTCACTTAAATCTCCAACAGCTTATTTAATTTGTCATGATTTTTTTTTTTAATTCTTTCACAATTGCAACCTCTTTTATATGTCTAATGATCTTACATAGCTTTATCATTTTTGCGTAACCAACGCTATATTCTACTTGTAATTAAGAAATTTTGTTTAGCAATTGAACAACTAGATCGTTATCAAGCTTTTATCTCTATCATATATGTGAAATTCACTTATTTCTAATCAATCCAAACATCTCAATTCATCTATACTTCCTCCAACTGTAAATTCTTCTTGATTACTTCATTTGCTAACCTCGACATAAGTTTTGTGGTTATTGGTACATCATGTTTGGTGGGTAATGTTTTCTTTGTTTTCCTCACATTTTCTGTTTTATTCTATCTAAATTGGAATAGTTATACAAAAAGAGAGAGGATACAATCTATATAATGACCTAATTTCCAAATTAAAATTAGCTATACTATTTTTGTGCTTTAGCTTAGAGCTGTCAGATAGGCCAACCCAACCTATTTGACCCAACCCGCCTTGGGTTCATTATTTTTTTTTGCCCATGGTGGGCCGACCCATGAGACCCGCGGGTCAATACCTATAGACCCAAATCCAATCCATTAAATACCATGGATTTTTTGGGTGGCCCATGGATTTTAATATTTACTGTAAAATAAAAATAAAAATTAATTTGTTTTAAAAAAACACCAACAAATTCCAATAAATTGAAAGAAACATAGAAAATTAAAATTGGACATTATAAATTCATAATGTATAACTGAAAATCAAAAAACCAAATGAAAAACTGAAATAAGAAATAATACTAAAAATTATAAAAGTCCATAATTTGAAAAAACATCAAGCTTATATATGTATATTTTAGATATACATTAGCTTATATAATAAGATATTTATGTATATATAAACTTAAAACTATATATAAATATATATTGTATATAAAAATTAGTGGGTAACCCATTAACCCGTGGTTTTTTATAGGTTTTACCCGCGAAACCCGTTACCCGTCATGGGTCAATCCATGAGACCCATTTTTTTTTGGGTTTATATTATTGAACCTATACCCATCCCATGGTGGGATGGGTTGGGTTGGACCCGTGGGTTTTGACCTACTCTGACAGCTGTAATTTAGTTATACTAATGAATAATTAGTAATGATTAGGGTTTCAATTAAATTTTGATTAGGCTAATGGGCCATAGACCCAAGTTTAAAGTTCATGACACGGGCCTGGGGCTAGGTTTCATATAAGGTAAGGCATTCTTCTTCGCTTCCTTTCTTCAACCTACTTTTGGCGTCGATCTGATAACTTTTCTGTTACGTTTCTCGCGAAAATTTCATGGAAACTTTTTACTCTGAATTTCGTTCCATGAGGCAAAGAGTAATTATAGTAGAGACAGCAACGAGGTTTGTTTGCTTAAATCGACTTTTAATTTTTTCCACAAAAAAATTCATATCACTAGAATCAATTGATTAATGTGCGATTCGGATTACTTGTATAATAATCTAATGATCCCTTGAAAATTTTCTTAACGAATTTGTACAATCGAAGAGTGAAAATTGACTCTTATACAAAACAATTGACCTTAGTGCATTTCTTACTAGTTCAGTGTCATTTTTGGGTTATATTTAATTAGGATTGAAATTGCAATATTTGTTGTTGTTGTTGTTGTGCAGTACGCTCCAGAATGAAGCCTTTAGAGAGGCAATAACTCACTGTAAGGTTAATTCCAGCAGCTCTGAAGAGACAAAAGTGTTAGTTTTTTTAATTTTATTTTTACTTTTACTAGTTCTACGTCATTTTTTGGGTAAAAACCCTTAAAAATACTCCTAACTATTTTACTTTTAAGACTTCCTGAAAAATACACGATTTATTAAAAAGTGTTATATTAATACATATACATTGAAAATCGAACAATTTTACACCTAATTTTTCCGAGCTTTCAAGTTGATCAATGGCGGATTTTGATTTCAATGACTATATGTGGCGATCTATAGTTCTTTGAAAAGCTCTTAAGATTTCGAATCTAATGGTTCCGAGCTCACCGCATGATTTTAACTAAAACTAACTGAATTTGTCAATGAAGTTTCGGTTTTCAAATTTTAAAATTAAAATTCTATGAATTATTAAGTGTATTTTGAAAAATCTAAACCATATATGAACTTATGGAACCAACATTAACAAAGCCCAGTAGGTTTTATTTGATTCCGACATGTTTGATTTTCGGATCTGAAAAATTAAACCGCGTTTCACTATTTCCGTTTCGATTTTCAATGTATATGTATTAATATAACACTTTTTAATAGGTCGTGTATTAATATAACACTTTTTAATAGATCGTGTATTTTCGAGGGAGTCTTAAAAGTTCATGTATTTTTCTGCCAAATGTAAAATAGTTAGGGTATTTTTAAGGGTTTTTCCCTCATTTTTTGGCATTGAAATTTCAGTTTTTATTGTTGTGGTCAGTAAGCTCAATAGTGGACCCTTGAGAGAGGCCATAGCCGCCATTTTCACTCACTCTAAGGAGACAAAGCGTAAGGAATTCCAGATAGGTCTTAAGAACTATGACACACAAAAGAACAATGCTTTTGATCAGATTGATGAGAATGCTTGCAATCGTGTCGATAAATACCTCGATAGTGTTAGTTCATGAATTTGCGTAATCTCACCCTATTTTTATCTCCATCAGCCATTTGGGGCAAATGTAGGTTGCGAATCACACCCTTATCTTCTTCATTGAGACTTACATTTAATAAATATTATCTCCATCTATTATTCTTCAATCTGCTCGCGATAGGTTTTCTTTACGTGTGCCTTAATAATTACTTTCATCATATATAATTGAATGAATAATAGTAATAATAAAAAAAAAAAAAAAACTTAAATGATTGATTATCCATCCTTAATAGTAATAGGCAGAGCTTTGCTTGAAACACAAGAGTGCTAAAAATTAACAAAAACTTCTGAATTATTATTCTGTCAAAACTTATGCGGTTACGACATTACAAAACTCTTATGCAGTTTTAATTTCTCTGCCTTGTGCAAGCTTGGGAAGATTAATATTTGAAACAGCACAAACATTGCAGATTTAGACAGCCTCTTCTTCTTCTTCATTGTCCAATATCAAACAGTCTTTTATTTTCTCCCTGAAAAAAAATGATTTGGACTATTAATTAACACTTCAAAAATAAATCCAAATCTTAAGCTCAGTGCTATGGATTAGCAAACTAATTGCTTATTAGGTAACTTACCTCAAATAAGCTTGACTGTTGTTAACCTCTTGATGCTTCACTTGGGAAATCATTTGATCCGGTAGAAATGAACCGAAATGCTCAAGAGATGATCGATCTTGTGGAAGTATTTGAAACCGGCAACTTGAACAGCAAGCGGCGTGAAGGACATCAGATTCATCGCAGTCTTCAAAAGTGTCCATATCTGATTTATTTAACGGTCCATTGCAGATAGGACAGAATGCTTCTGTAGTCATAGAACCGTTGTAGTTGAGATTGAATTTCTTTAGACGCCTTTGAGTTGCCAAAGGAACATTCAAGTCATCTGTCTCCGGAATCTTATTGAAGTAAAATGGCGTAAGTTTTGCAGCTGTCCGTACAATCGTACACTCCCGAGCAGGATTCTCTTCCTGTACAATGAACAGAAAAAAACTCAGAGACGTAAAGTTCGGTAACTTAAAGATAGAACACAGAACTAAGCATGATTTTGGAACCTGTAACAATGCGACAAAGGAAGAAACCAAATCATTAATCCCGGATTGAGGACGACGAGCCAAATCCAGAGTCTTTAAACTGCCATTAAACAATTAATACACGAAATGCCACAAATACGAATCACCATAGCATTAGTAATACAATATACGAACCCATCCAAACGGCAGAGTCTAGTTATTTCCAACCAAACACAATCTCGAAGTGGAAGCACAATCGGAACCTTCCATCTCGCATCAACATGCTGAATATCTGCCGATAGTGAATAACCTCGTCCCTGTCTCAACAAAGAAGCAATTGTGCTCACACCGTAAAGAGATTGTACATTAAGATAAAGTCTTTACACCGAAAAAATCAAATTTAACAATCGGTTAGGTCCTAAATATCTAGATTCTTTCACGTAACCATTGTAATCACATTCACGAAAATTTCATTCTCAAATCAGAACCAATATACACCAAAACTAGTAAGCAACAACAAACCTTGACAGTAGCCGTAAGAACATGGGAAGCGAGCCTCGACGTGCAAGATCCCACCAGTAATCTGTTGTAACCATTTTCAGAAGCAGCCTACGAAACGATTATCATGCAACATCCAATTAAAGAACTTTTCCGATGAGAAACGATAACAAAACTGTAATAACCGAACCTTTTGTAACGCCAACATTTTCAGATGCAGGACAAGATCTTCTTTTCCAGTCTCGTCGGTAACAGAATCCAAAAGCTTTACAAGCCTATCCCGTGCTTCAAGAGAGTCAGAACCAAATACGCTTTCGATTGGAACAACATGGAGACCCTTAGCAGGTGGAGGCAAACTCTTCACAGTGGATCGTATCCACTCAATCGCATCAACCATTTCATTGGAAAGAGAAGGATAAGCCGCACTTTCATCAACAAACGCAACACCAACACCAAACACATGTAAAGATCTATCTCTACTCGCCTCGTAATTCTTCAACGCCTTCATTTGCAACTCGTGCACAAACTGAAGCGCAACTCTGGAAGATGATCCACCGGAGAAAGCAACAAGAACCTTATCCGAAGGAGTGATCATAGCGTGAGAAGTAACCGCGAGACGGAACTTCCCGTACACATTGTTTCGAAAACACTCAACGCAGAATCTTCCATCGTCCGAGCCATTATCCCCAAATGTCATAGGCTCATTGCATTTACACTTAACACAAACACTCTCCTTACTAACACCACAACCATTTACTTCTACCTTGGTTCCATGTTCTTTTTCACGGTCATAGCAACCAGACTCACAACCAGAGGAATTACAAGCCATGTCGAATTCGAAAGCCGGCTTAAGACCTAAAAATGAAAAACTTTAAGACCTAAAAATGAAAACTTTAGATTAGGAAGAAGTATATAATACTACCCCACATCTAATTCATGAGTAAAGTAACAATTTTTCTCCATTAATGAGCTTATTAAGCGATGGGTACTCTAAAATCAATCAGTATGTAATCCTATTCCATTGAAACCAGAACAAAACCCTAAATCAATAGAAATATACAATCAAAGAATCGATTTTTATGGTTCGGGTATCAAATAAGCTAACAAAAGATTGATTTTACCAGTTTGAGAGAGAAAGAGAGTCGTCGAAGGTAGATGCAGCAGCAAGTCTCAGTCTCTGCGCTAGACGAAGAAGACGAAGATGGTGTGAACAAACAAAAAAAAAAAGAACAGAGTAAACAAAAAAAAAGGTGTGGTAGTGAGGAGGTTAAAAGCCCAAGTTTATTTAAAAGGCCCAAACATATTAGGCTATTTTAAGGCCCATGTTTATTTGAATAAACTGCGTGCCGTTTTTGATCTCCTATACCGGGATGATGTTCTAGCTTTGTGAAATGTTTGTTGTGAAAAGAATAGTAACTACTTACTAGTGATCGTGGGAATCTAGGCACGTCATTGTTATATTGAGAAGAAGAAAGTTTATTTTATATGTTTTGGTTGTGATGGTAACAATGCTGTGTAGAACGGAATAGATGTGGGATGATCTGAATAGTAACAAAAAATATACATACACTTATATAAGTATAGATTTTAATTAGATATACGTATATATATATAAATATAGATTTTTACGACTGTTTTGTGTGAGATCGGACTGTGCGAAACGTCACCATATGAAACCTTTGCCTTTGGTAACAGTGAAGTTTTAGATTTTTGACCTGTCATCTCTTAGACCCAAGACCATAGTAAATTAGTGATAAGTTTTCTCGCAATCAGTAAAACTCGAATCTGACCAAAATGGTAGGAGTACTATATTAATATCTAAGTTCGTATCATAGGGTTAACATCGGTATTAAGGAAAACGCAGATTGGTGAATTGTGAATATCAATCATACTAACTCGGGTGCATTTAATTCAACCGATATTAAAAAAAAAGTTGGGCTAATTCAGCTTTAATAAAGTAGTTTTTTAGTATATGGCGTTATGTTAAGAAAAGAAACTCGTTTTTATCAAAATACAACTTTAGAGGTCTTTAGTCACTGTTCTTAACGAGATGTGTGGACAAAAGGAATGTAAAATCACTGTCCTCGAGAATGAGAAAATCACAAAAGAATGTTATTATTGGTTATCTATCTTATGAACATTTGTATATGCTAATTACAAAAGCATAAAAATAAATATAGTTGTTAAATACATAGCCGGATATGAGGTTCTCAGAGCTCCACACGAAAAAAAAAATAATCGACATTTAATTTCAATAATTTTCTTTTTATAAAATCTGATTTCGGTAACAACGCTACATGTTTTCTTTTATGAAATAAAAATGCTAAATCAAAAAAAAAATCCTATTTCACCAAATCTTCGTTTTTCCAATACAAATAAACATATTTTGATAAAATCACATATTTAAATATTTCATAAAAATTGGTTCAAATCCGGCTCTGTGGTTAATAGAAAAGTTTTTAAGGATATTAGTAAAGATAATACATACTATAAAACACACTATGTTACGAGAAGGCTTTCGTTTGGAAAAAGTGGGATATTTAGATGCACATTTAAATAATGGAAGTTTGGTGGAAACTTTTATACTACATGTTTAATAGATGTATACTATTAGTCTTCTTCATTTTGTTCTCTACTTTTTCCTTCTTCATTTTATTGTTTTGTTTTTATGTGGTTTGTGTAGAGATATTAGTAAAGCAAAATGATTGTGTCGAGGTATCGTGGAAGACAAATTTGGTTACAACCCTACTCTTTTTCAGTTTGGACCAATGCATAAAGAACACCGATAATTTATAATGCATACATATATGTTATGTAGTGGAAGAATGATTGAAAACAAAACTCTTCCAACAATGGTAATGGGTTCAATCTTGGTTAAGGAATCATATGATAGCTAGTAAGAACTGATTTATCCAATCATCACACGATGTTTTATATTCCTAGATTAACAATAAATTTGATCCGAGTTGGCTCTTATGAGTTTGCAAATGGTTTTTATCTATATTATTGAGATGGACTTGTTTAACCGTAGTATATGATTATGATATATCAACAAATCATTATTAAAACAATGAATGACAAATATATCGACAAATAGTTGGTTCAACCGACTGAAATCAAGTGCTTCAGTTTTGTCGGATCTAAGATGTGAGTACAACTCAGTATTTGAAAACTGAAAGTAAATAAATAATATCGGGGAATATAAACATATGCAATGTCAATTCTGATAGTTTGGATCGACGAGCTTGTCCACCCCAAAACTCTATTTAATATTGTAATGGATTAGTGGTTTTCAACTGGTAGTGAGCTAGTAATTCTTATGCATGGAACAAATGTGAAATTACCTAATCACTTTGATTTAGTTAGTCGAAATAATGTTATTCAGTAAATAATTAACTATTCGACAGTTACACAATATTAAAAAATTAGTCAGATGATAATAAAAACATTTGGATCATCCATGAGATATATAAAAAATACAGTATATATAATACTACTAATTTGACATAAGATAGATCTTGGGACATGTTGAGCCAACAAATGACAATTATCTGTAAGCTAAAATTCATGGGGTAAAGACAAGAAAACAGTAGTAGTACAAATAAGCTTAAATTCTTTCTTAAAAAAGAAACAATATAGCCCTGAGACTTCATATCCGGGATCCGGCATCCGCTCCGGCATCCGCTCCGCTCCGCTCCGGAAAATAGGATATCTGGTAAGGGCGGAGGCGGAGGCGGATAATGATTTTACGGATCCGGCCGGAGGCGGAGGCGGAGGCGGATGGTAAAATAAGTCAGTGCCGGAGCTCCGCAAATCCGGTGAACTGTTAACGTGTAAGTTTTTTGGATTTTTGTATATGGGTTTATAAAACATTTACTAAACATAGCCCATATGCCATAAGCCCATATGCCATAAGCCCATATGTCCATTCTCTTCCACAAACCTTTCATCTCTCGATTAAAGACCTCTTTTTCTACTGCTTTACAGATCTACTTTCTTTGAGAGAGAGAGAGAGCTAACAGAGAGAAGGAGAGAACTTCCATTGATTCTCTACACTTACGAGATCTCTTGATCTCAATTCCCAACTCTCTCTCCTCTCTCATGCGTGTTCTTCTTCTCTTCCCTTTTCATTCATCGGCTTTGTCAACTCTTCCCAAGTAAGAATCACCAAATTTAGGGTTTTCTTTTTCTGGCTTAGTTTTTGGGTCAACATCTTGATCTTTAACATTTATATGATATACTCATGTGTATCCTGTCAAATTCTATGGTTATTGCTGTGTTACATTCGATTCATTTAGAAATCAATTCGTGTTAATTTGAAAACTTGTAATTGTTTGCTGCTGAAAATTGTAATTTAAAAATGCTAATGTTCGTGTAATTTGACAATGGTTAAATATTCATAGATGGAATCCACAGACAATACTACCAAATCCACAGCCAATTGTGGTACAGATGAGAGCGCTGAACCTGAGTTGCCTGAAAACACTCAAGAGACAGATTCCACAGCTTCTGGATCTGAGGTAACAAGGAAAAAATCTGTAGTCTGGTTGCATTTTGTGCTGTCTGAAATTGCTGGTAAGGCTAGGTGTATTCATTGTTCTGGATTGATTAGTTGTAGAACTAAGGATGGTGTCACAACTAGTGCAATGAATGGTCACATGAGAATATGTAAAATGATGCCTCGACAAGTACCTGATGGTGAAAGGGATGGGAAAAGAGTGAAACAGTCAACTTTGTTTCATCAAAATCAAGTAGATGGTAGAGCTGGGAGTAAAGTGTCTTCTTTATTAGCATTTAGTCAACCTGCAAGTCGTAAAGCATTGGTGGAAATGATAATCATGGATGAGTTGCCTTTCCGATTTGTTGAACATAAGGGATTTATCAGATTCATGCAAATTGCTCAACCTCTTTTTGTAATGCCTTGTCGTAAAACTGTGACTAGAGATGCATTAGAGATTTATGAGGGTGAAAGGAGCAAGCTTAAAAAGTTTTTTAGGAACTATAAAGGTAGCATCTCTTTGACTACGGACTGCTGGACATCTATACAAAATATGAGCTACATGTGTCTAACTGCTCACTATGTAGATGAGGATTGGAGGCTACACAAAAGAATCATCAATTTCTGCATTGTTGATAATCATGCTGGTGAAACCATTGGTAAAATGGTTGAAAAGTGTTTGGTTTTTTGGGGAATTACCAAAGTTTTCACCATTACAGTAGATAATGCAAGTTCTAATGATCTTGCATTAAAGTACTTGAAGAAAAAGCTGACTTCATGGGGAACAACTGTGTTGAATGGAGATTTTCTTCACATGAGATGTGGCGCTCATATTTTGGGTTTAATTGTAAGAGATGGTCTTCAGGGGGTAAATGATGCAATCTTAAGGATCCGATCAGCTGTTAGGTATGTTAGATCTTCACCAAGTAGGCTGAAAAGGTTTAAGGAGTGTTTAGAGCATCAAAAGGTTGAGACAACGGCTGGTCTATGCTTAGATGTTGAGACAAGATGGAATTCTACATTTTTAATGCTACAATCTGCTGTGGCTCTTAAGAAAGGGTTTGATATGCTTGAGCTAGAGGATGAAAAGTATGTTGTAGAGCTTACTAAGATCTGCAAAGCTGTACCTAGTGAAAGTGATTGGGCTTATGGTGCTGCTTTATCACCTATCTTGCAGTATTTTTATGATGCAACTGTGAATATTTCTGGGTCTAAATATGTAACTGGGAATACATATATGAAAGAGATATTCGGAGTGGGTTGGATGCTTGTGAAGATGGATACAATGGGGGATGCTCACAAGAAAAGTATGGCTGAGAAAATGATGCAAAAGTTTTATAAGTATTGGGGCAACTTTGATAATACAAACATGCTGATCTATGTTGCTGCAGTTCTTGATCCGCGATACAAAATGAGATGGGTAAAGTGGATGATTCAAGGTACTTACCCTACCTCTGAGGCTACTTGTTTGATTGCCAAGATCACAGATGCTTTAGATAGATTCTTCAAGTATTATACATCTTTGCAATCACAAGTTTCAGTGGGATCTGAAGATAAAGAAAAATCAGGGTCAGATCATTCTAAGAACAAAGGCAATAGACATTCACTGATGGATGACATGTTTGATGATGCTGAGGAAAGAGAAGAGGCTGAAGTTGAAAAATCAGAGCTAGAGTATTATTTGGATGACATTCGAGAGGATCGAAAGACTCCAAATTTTGACATATTGCTTTGGTGGAAGACAACGGGCTCTAAATATAAGGTTTTGTCACTGATGGCAAGAGATATGATGGCTATACCTGTGTCAACTGTGGCATCAGAATCTGCTTTTAGTGCGGGTAGTCGAGTACTAGATCGCTTTCGTAGTTCGCTGACACCAAGAGTTGTGGAAGCTCTTATCTGTACGCAAGATTGGTATCGCGACAATGATGAAGATTTAAGAGTAGAAGAAATGGTCGCTGAGCTTGAGTCTATTGAATCTGGTAGTCTTTGCTTATATCTTCTTGTTTTATGAATTGTTATAGCTTTTCAAATACTAATGGTTGTTATTTTTTACAGAAGTGGAGACTTTGAATTTGCAGCCATGACCAAGGCTTGAATGGGTGTGTGATGGGATGAGGTAATTTTAGAGTCCTTACCCTTTTGTCTTTTGATATGTGATTCTGGTTTCATTTTGTTACAACCATTGTCTTTTGTCTCTGTACGTCTTGGTTTGAGATGAATGACGTCTTGGTACGTTTCATTTTGTTCATGCTTTTTAGTAACAATTTTCTTTCTCTTTTTCAGATTATCAAGATATGAAGATGAATTTGATGTATCAATTTTCTTTCTCTTGTACGTTTTGCTATTTGCTTACTATTTGGTAATTTGATGTATCAAACATAAACCTTATGTATGTCTTCTTATCTAAAATATGTGTTTTCAAATTTTTATGATTTTAACCGGATGATCCGGATATCCGCGGATATCCGGATTTTTAAGCGGATATCCGGATATTCGGATATCCGGGTTTTCGGAGGCGGAGGCGGATAGCATAATTGCACATCCGGCCGGAGGCGGATGCGGATGCGGATACCCTCATTTTGGCCGGATATCCGGCTCCGTCTCAGGGCTACAATATACTCATTGAAACAGCTGGTTTTTAGAAGGAACAGAGTTTTGGTTTTGTCAGCCAAAGAGTATTTATAATTAGTAATAAATGTCGAGGACAGTCGCATTAATCAATACTGATAACTTTCACATAGTAAATCATAAATAGATTGCTCAATAGATACATCGTTGATTACTGGAAGCTCGATCAAACAGCTGGATCTTTCAGAATTAAAAGGCTCTAGTATCAATGTCACCTATAAAATTGATTTTAATTTTATGCAAACATTTTAAGACTAACCTGTGGATTATTACCTAATTAATTGATTTTGATTTTATGCAAACATTTAAAGACTAACCTGTGGATTATTACCTAATTAGTTTTAAGAATATATATTACTGTTAATGTTTTGTTCAACTAATGTTAGTTAACTATTGCATGCAATAGGCGAATGAAATGGTCCCAAGTTTATCATGTAATCATGTAACTCCGTTTAGTTATTTTTGTTCTCAATTTTGTCATTTTAAAATGAAGGTCTATAAAGCATGTATCCAAGTTTTAGGGGTATCTTTATTTTATCATACTTATAATGATGAGACAAGACGTCTTAAATGGCAAAGAATTATTCAAATTCTAGATTACTTGTTTTAGATAGAATGGGATTGCTAACAATTATATAGAGATGTTTAACTGTGATAGAATGGGATTGCTAACTGTGATAGAGATATTTAATTAAATGAAATATCTTTTAACAATTATAATATAACCTAAAGAAATGAAATCAGACCTCAGAACTCAGATTTTTAAATGAACACATCAACGGACTAATTAGAGAATATAATAAGTAATGAGTAATAGTATCTTTTTAAAAAATAAGGTAATATTTCTGAACATTTAAACATGTGAAACATATATCTCTTCTATTTTTGCCAATGTGAAAATCATATCTATACACACAAAATATCAGTATATCCCGTATGTATGTGTTTATTTTGACTATTTTGTGTAACCTTGTATTTTATAATTTATC
This sequence comes from Draba incana, assembly GCA_963576765.1. Lineage (NCBI taxonomy): Eukaryota > Viridiplantae > Streptophyta > Magnoliopsida > Brassicales > Brassicaceae > Draba > Draba incana. Next base: position 3,033,648 of record OY755212.1, on the reverse strand, counting down.
TTGCAATCCAAATACCGCGTTACGAGATCTTTGGAACCAGTCACATGTTTTTTTCTTATCCTTATAACAATAATGAAATTATATTTAAGTTATAACAATAATGAAATTATATTCCTATATATTGGAAAGGTGAAGAAATATAATTACGTTTAATTTCGTTAATTTTAGATTATCGCACGATGGATATTTTAGTCTTCTTTCTTGGTAACAAAAAAAAGTGTAAGAACCCAATTTTAATTCAACAAATCGATGAGAAATGCTACTAATCAACTATCCACTAAAACCCCGTACGAGAACTTTCCAAACACATTGCTAATTTGCAAATTGCTTCATCCGCAAATGACTAAAATACCCCCAAACATAAAAAATTTACAAAAACTATCAACAAATTCCAAAGCTACCCTTTCACTCATCTATAGTACTCAACTCCACCGCATAACATTTCCTCCTCCGACCACTTCCACCACCACCACCGTCACCGTTTCTCCCTTTCCTCCTTACACCACCGGAACCCACCGTATCATCACCGGAACCACCACCTCTCATCCTATACTTATCACTAACAACAACAAGATCCACATTTTTCCGGCGACAACTTCCTCCACCACTTCTCATAAGAGCAGAGCTAGCTTTAACGGCCAATGCAGCCATTTCCTCTCCTTTAAGTGGCTGACGGAGCCAACAAAGAGGTAAAGCAAAGTATATTTGACCTAGTTGAAGCTCTTCGTCGGCACTAATGGCGGAAACGGCGTCTTCGAAGTCCATATCGTCGGAGTTACAAATAAAACACATAGCGTTCTTTTGTAAAACGTATCCTACTTTAACAGGATTTGTAAACTCCATCATTCTTCCATCTTGTAAGATTAGTTTCGCCGTTGCAACTTGAGTCGAGTCGCTTGAACTACATATACCCATTTTTTACGTAAGTGTTGAATGATTCTTGACTCGTGAGTCGTGACTCAGTTTTCCGGTGAAAGAAGGAAGGAATAATAGTGTGGAAGAGAAAGAGTTGTGTTATAAATAGAGAAGAGTTTGTGTTGTGTTTGTGTTTTTTGTGTTACGAAAAATAATATGGATGCCACGTAGGATATTTGTCGTTTTGTGGAAGAATAGGAGTGATGACAGGCTGTATAAGTAGTGGGGAAGATGACAGCTTTTGTGAGTGTTTTGATATTTTTTTTACCATTTATTATTATTGCGTATAATTACCATTCGATCGTAGTAATAAGCCTTGTGTAGAGTACTACCAACTCTATGATCTAAACAATTAAAATATAGTAGTGTGTTGAAAAACTTAGATAAATTTGCCTCACCAGTATAAATAAACATACAAAATTGAGAATATACATATAGTAGTTGTCGGAAGAAGATTGGCCTACAGTATATTAAAAGACATGACACTCACCCTCGTGTGAAGACTGTAAAAATATTACAATGATTGCACTACACCGTAAAACCAAGTTATCTCGATGTTAAATGTAGCCGAAAGAGAAAATACAATACAAAAAAAAATATAAATGTATAGTTACTGAATTGGAATAGTAGTCATGGGGGTGGGTAGGTTTATGAATTTAAGCTGAAAGATTTAAAAGTGAAATCTTCGATATAAAATAATTTCAAATAAGAATAGGGTCCATTTATATTGCTGCCCTTTAAGACTAGGTTACTAATTTAAATGCATATTTATTCCCGTGTACGTTTGTGAATAATTATGAACTTTCTTGTCACTTTTAAATCAATGATTTTGATTGGCCAAGAAGCTGTCGGATTCTTTAATGTAATTTAAAGTCACTGGTTATTACTAACATTTTTTTTATGTGTGTGTATCAGTGGTACATTTCTATTATAACAGTATTTTGATTATATTCATCTACTATAAGACATTTCTAATTTATTACTATTTCGATTTCTACGCTTCATTTATGATTTTATTGGTGAACTATTTTAAAACAAATAGTTAATGAGGCGTAAACAAAAATAAGTTGTTAACGTTAACATATCTAAAAAAAACAATATCAAATTACATTTTTCAGAGATCATATTTAGTAATGCCATATAATTGATAATAGTAAAATAGGTGAAAGTTTCAAAACCAACAGCTAGATAATTTTCTATCCTCCAGGCTCCAACCATTTATATGATCAATTTTTTTCCATTCAAAAAGGTGTAGTGACAAAAAAAAACTAGAGTTAAAAATTGGAAATGATGTTGTACAGCTAGTTTTCAGGTAGATTGTGAATGGCTCCCATTATGTCATGGGGTTTATAACGAATTCCGACGGTCTATTCCAATTGTTTGATCTAAATTATTGGTTTTGGTAACAGCAAAATGATTAAATTTCTGGCAGAATCTGGCAGAATAAAAGAAAGTTAAATGGTGTCAGTAGAACCAGAATCTCACAGAATAAATAAAAATAATAAAAGTAATTTATAAATAGTTGATTATAATTTTTGTCAAAATAATAATTAAACAAACTAAATTTATTATATATAATTATCATGTAAATCATAAAATATGAAAATTAAGTATTTTGAGATAAATATAAAAAATCTAATACATAAATTACTAATTATGAGAACTATAATAGATAAATCAAAATTAACTATGATGATGATGAGGATGAAGAAAACTAAATTAATTTGTTTTTGTTTTTGTTTTTTTTCCAGAGGATTAGATCGAAGATGAAAAAAAAAAGATTCTACTGTTGGTGGAATGGTTTTTGTGACTGGTGTCAAAGACCCAATTATACTCTCAGTAGAATGCTTCTACCGGTACCAGTAATAGCCATTGTCTCAACTATTTATTTGGTTAGTAGACAAGCAAAATGTTTGTTTAATCACAATACGTTGATGTCAACATTGATATCCTTAAATAAATGAATTTGATTGGTAATGAAGAACATAATAAAGTCATCATGACTTAAGCTATATATAGCGAGTAAGCACTTTCAATGGCGACCATGGTTTTACTTTCCTTGCAAATAAACTTTTTTTGTTGCGGTTTTGTTTAGTTTTACCAAGTTGCGTAACGATTACAACTTTACCTCTCTACTTTCTTTGTAGAGGTCCGAAAAAAAGGAAAGAATAACATATAGGAGAATTAGCATGAATAACCAGCAAAAAAATTATAATTAGAAAAGTAATCAAATGCCCTAATTCTAGTAATTATCATTTTACCACATAATGTAATTTTGGTTAGTTTATGAATTATTATTATTTTGTTGGTTATTTTGTTAATTGACCCTAACATATATTTAGTTTTAGCAAAAAAAAACATATATTTAGTAAGTGAGAATAGAAAAAATAATATCAATTATAATTAAGAATTTAAATATTTTGATTGTGTCGATACATGTCATGTAAGTATTTTTAAATACTATAACAGAATGATATCAATAGATATCACAATTTTCAACTTGAACCAATAACAGATTGTGTATCTTACTACCTTAGGAGAATAACTTGAACTTATGTCAGTGATTGTGTTGGATATATATATATATATATATTATTTTTTTGTTGGGTACAAATACACAAAGCACAAAACTTATCACCTCTTATTAAATGCCTGAGTTGATAACAAGTTGTGTAGATTGTTAACATAATTTTTGGGAAATTAAATATTAGCCATATTAGTTCTCGGTTATGTTCATATCTCTTGGCATCAACAAATCACTAAGTAAAATAATGATTGGACTTTATCCCAACGGCCAACACACACTATATACGAAATTTAAGTTGATTAACTATGATTACTGTCACTGGACTTGAAAATTTAATGTCCTTAAAGTTTAGTTATTTTGTTTTAACATAGGTTAGGTTACTAGGTCCTAAAACAATTTTTTTTTGATACTAATAGCAATGTAGTGATTTAAATTAAATTTATGTACTAATAAACTATATGATATGTAACGGGAGACGTGGAGTTAGCTCTGAGAGTCCACGGAACGTAACGAGGGAGTGTAGAAATAGCAAAATAGTAATGAGGAGAAAGTGGCAGGGGGAAAACGTGGCCTAAAATGACACAGCCACGAGTCGTATTTTCGAGCCACGAGATGCCACGTACCTGTGGAAGGGTCCTACAAAAATCCGACAAGTTATTTGTCGATGGCGTAAAACTCGTAAAGTCTCTTGTTGGGCTGTGACATCTCGTTATTGTTCTTGCTTCTTCGGATATAGTTTTATATAAACAAGTTCAAATAAATCGTTATAATGTATGGTTCAGAATTATGTGTAATAATCAGATTCTTGAAATGCGGATGATGGGTCAATATGTGGTTAATTGTCAACTATTACAACAACGCCAGCTAGAAATGAAGTGGTGTTTAGCTAATAGTATTATTTATATTTTCTTGGTTCTTTGGTCAAACGACCGCTCTAATTAATTTAGTAATTACTACAAATTGATTAGGACCAATAATCGATCGTTACAGGCTGATATCCATCATCTAAACTCTCTTCGTTGAGATAAACTATAAACATTGTGTTCAATCCGTGTTATAAGCATTAAGCAAAGTTGAAGTAGGTTTGTCATACGTTCTTCTAGGTTAGCTAGATTCCCATAAGACGAAGAAAAACAATTCACTTATAGTTCACCAATCGAAATAGTAATTCATCAAAAAATATAGTTGCTACATTTATCTTAGAAAGATTAGTCGGATTTCGATACGATTCTTTTTTTTTTGTTATGAAGAAAAACTATTAATTTATAGTAAGCATATCTACATGCTATCAAATAATTCATTGTTTCACTATTTATTGACATTACCTTTTTTAAAAGTAATTTTTCTATTATTTATTTATATATTTTATTCTACACAGTAAATGGTGGATAATTTGATATAGCCCTGCCCCTGATTACTATATATAGCTACTGTTAATCATTATTATATGCAATAGAGAAACATTTTTATTTTTTGTCGACAGAACAGAAGGATATCAGATAATTAAAAGAGTGTAACAACTAATAACTTAGATAAATGTTACAATTGGCGATTTGTTTATATTGGAGTTAACCACATAAAGTTATTTCCGGTTGAATTATCTCTTAAACCGGATTGGTTAAGTGTATAAATACATTGTAACAAACTCATTTTACGTTTAACTCAGATAATAAAATTCATAACAAACTTTTACTTTATTCTTTCTTTTCACTGATTTGAGAGAGAATCTGGGTTCTAATATGGTATCAGAGCCTTGAATATGTGTGATTCGAGCTCGATTCTGTGTTCTTCGCTTCCGAATTCATGTTCTCCATCTTCGATTTCGTTTTCGGTGAATCAGTTTCTTCGATTGATTCATTTTTCGTTGTTTCTGGAGATTTCTCTGGGTTTTGTTGAAATCTTCACATTTCAGCTTGTTTTCTTCATCGATCCTCTCGAATTTGGTGAATCTTTCTTCGTTTGAGTTGTCTTAGCTATGGCGCCTTCTGAATCAGCTCCGGTTTCATCTGAAATTCCTCCGAATTCTTCGTCTGGTAATCGTCCTCCTACTGCTTCTCTCTTAGATCCAAACTCGAATCCGTTATATGTACATAGCGCAGATCATGCTGGAATTGCTCTAGTTTCAGAGAAATTGACTGGATTAGGCAATTTTAATACTTGGCGAAGATCTATGTTAATGGCGCTAGGTGCTAGAAATAAGGTGGTGTTTGTGAATGGTTCTTATCCGGAATTAGATGAAAATCATCCTGATTTTGGTTCGTGATCAAGATGCAATAATATCGTTTGTACTTGGATTGTGAACGCTGTGGATAAATCTATTGCCAAGAGTATTATGTACTTAGACACGGCTAGACAGATGTGGCTTGATATCCACGATCAATTCAAGCAGAGTGATGGACCACGTACTGCTGAAATAAAACAACAAATCTTTACTGAAGTTCAAGGAAATCAATCAGTTAGTGATTACTATACAAAACTGAAACAGCTATGGGAAGAGTTAAAGAATCATGAAGCTCCTATTAGTTGTTGTTGTGGAAGATTGGATTGTAATACTTTGAAGAAATTAGAAGCTCGTGATGAGCAAGATAAAGTCCTGAAGTTCTTAATGGGTTTGAATGATTCTTTTACAGCTACAAGAGGTCAGATTCTGATGATGGATCCTAAACCTTCTATTTCCAAGGTATTCAATTTGATCTCTCAGGAGGGAGACAAAGATCCATGAGAACTGGTCAGTCTTCAAGTGCAGTGGCATTTCAAGCATCTCAGATTAGCTCACCATCGGAGCCATTAGTTGCTGCTTATATGGGAGGTCAAAACAAATCCAAAAATAGACCAATTTGTTCATATTGTGGTTTGGCTGGTCATACGGTGAACAAGTGTTATAAACTTCATGGTTACCCTCAAGGTTACAAGGCTCCCTCTTCTCAGCCAACATCCAAACCTCAGTATGCTTCATCTAATCCTAACAATCAGTCTGCTAAGTCACAGCAACAATGGCCACCAAGGAAAGACAATGTGGTTAATCTGGCACTTCAGGACAGTGGTGCAATATCTATGCATAATCAACAAGGTGTTCATCTGGGGGATATCACTTCAGACCAGATCCATAAGCTTCTGAGTGTTCTGAATAATCCTCAAGTAATCAATAGTTGTTCTCAGATCACTGGCAGTAAAATTACTCTTGCAGATGGGACAGCCTCGATTTCCAAACCACAACCTCACTTAGTTCCCCATACCAAATCCTCTTCAGGTACCACCTTTGAACCTTTTCATTTCATTTCTAATGTGGGAATTAAGAAAGGCCTTAATATTTCTAGTCATGCTTGGATTATAGACACTGGGGCTAGTTGTCATGTTTGCTATGATCTAGGTCTGTTTACTGATACTCAAACCATTAGTGATACTTCTGTCACTCTCCCAGATGGAACTCATATCTCAGTGACCATTTCTGGTACTATTGTCATTTCAGAACATCTTGTTCTGAAATCTGTCCTCTATGTTCCTCATTTCAACTTCAATCTTCTTAGCATCAGTGCTCTTACTCGTAATAGCACTATTGCTGTTCTATTTTCTTCCTCATCTTGTTATATTTTTCCTTACAACCCTTTCCTTTCTCAGGAGCATACTCCGGATTGGATGATTGGGAAGGGTAATCTCCAAAACAACCTCTATGTTCTTGATTCCACTTCATTTTCTCCTCTTTCATCATCATCTCCCCTTCTCAACTCATCACATTCTGCTTTTCAAGTTTCTACTGAAGTTTGGCATCAAAGACTTGGACATCCCTCTCCAAATAAAGTTCAAGTTATTTCCAAGCTTCTTAACATCTCTTCTGGGAAAATAGTTCATGATTCATTTTGTCAAGTTTGTCCTTTAGCAAAACAGAAAAGACTTCCTTTTTCTTGTCATAATAATCTTTCAAACTCTCATTTTGATCTAATTCACTTAGATGTTTGGGGTCCTTTTCACGTTCCCACATCTGAGGGTTTTAGATATTTCTTAACGCTAGTTGATGACTGTACTAGAGTCACATGGATATATCTTTTAAAGAATAAAAGCTCTGTTTCTGAAGTGTTTCCTGAATTCCTTCAATTAGTTGAGACTCAATACAATGCCAAAGTAAAATCTATTCGTTCTGATAATGCTCCAGAATTGTCTTTCACTTCTCTTCTAAAAACCAAAGGCATTGTTCATTTCTTTTCTTGTGTTTACACACCACAACAAAATTCAGTGGTTGAAAGGAAACATCAACATATTTTAAATGTTGCCAGAGCTCTTCTTTTTCAATCTAACATTCCTTTGGAGTATTGGGGTGACTGCATTCTTACTGCAGTTTATCTTATCAATAGAACTCCATCTCCTCTTCTTCAGAACAAATCTCCTTATGAGATTCTTACTTCCAAGACTCCTTCTTACGATCATCTTAGAGTCTTTGGCTGTCTCTGTTTTGCATCAACTCTTCTTAAGGACAGACATAAGTTTTCTCCCAGGGCTTCTTCGTGTGTTTTCCTTGGTTATCCTTCTGGATACAAAGGCTATAAAGTTCTGGATATAGAAACTAGACTGATTTCTATCACTAGAAATGTGGTCTTTCATGAGACTGTTTTCCCTTTCTCCAATGATTCCAAGGTCTCTGATATTTTTGATCAAGACCTCTTACCTTTACCAATTCCAGAATCAATATTTCCTGCTTCTTTTGATATTCCTGATGATTCATTAGAAACTCTTATTACTCCTCATTCAGTTCCTAATACTGATGAATCATCTTCTTCTGTTTCTTTTCATTCTTCTCCTTTACCTCAGACTTCTTCCCCTTCTTCTAATCCTTCTCATTTCCCTGTTTCATCATCTGAGAATATGGATAGTGCTTCATCTGGGAGTCCTGTGTTAGTAAATAGACCTAAACGCCAAGTTAAGGCTCCCCATTACTTAAATGAGTATCATTGTTATCTTTTGAATAATGATACTTCTTTACCTGTTCATCCCACTCATACCACATCTTATCCTATATCTTCTTTTTTATCTTATGATAAACTTGAACCTTCTTATAAAAATTTCATCCTTTCCATTACCACCACTACCTTACCCAAAACCTTTCAAGAGGCTGTCAAATCTGTAGAGTGGACTGATGCTGCTACATCTGAAATGAATTCTCTAGAAGCTACTGGCACTTGGTCTATTTGTGTTCTTCCCCCTGGTAAACACCCCATTGGTTGTAAATGGGTATTCACTATTAAATATCAACCTGATGGGAGTATTGAGAGACATAAAGCTCGTCTTGTTGCTAAGGGATATACACAGTTAGAAGGGTTGGATTATCTGGATACATTTTCTCCTGTAGCTAAGATGGGCACTTTCAGAATGATCTTAGGGCTTGCAGCTATCAAGAATTGGTCTATCACTCAGTTAGACATAAGTAATACCTTCTTGAATGGGGATTTGGATGAAGAGATTTACATGACTATTCCTCCTGGATATTCTCAACTTACTGGCAAATCAGTGCCTCCTAACTCAGTTTGCAAACTCCATAAATCTCTTTACGGATTGAAGCAAGCTTCTCGACAGTGGAATAAGAAGCTTTCTACTGTTATTCTCTCTGAAGGTTTTATTCAAGCTCCTTCTGACCATTCTCTGTTTGTGAAGCATAGAGCTGATCTATATTTGATTGTATTGGTCTATGTTGATGATATATTGGTTATTGGTAATAATGATGATGAGGTGGAGAAGTTCAAAGATGTTTTGAAGTCAGCTTTTAAGCTCAGAGATTTGGGTCCAGCTAAGTATTTCTTGGGGTTTGAAATTGCTAGAAGTCAGAGTGGTATCTCTATTAATCAGAGAAAATATACTCTGGAGTTGTTAGAAGATTTTGGTTTACTGAATTGCAAACCTTTGTCACTTCCTATGGAGCCAAACATGAAGCTCTCGGCTACTGATGGTGACATTCTTGATGATCCATCAATTTATAGGAGGATTGTGGGTAGACTTTTATATCTGACACATACTAGACCTGACATCACTTATGCTGTGCATAAGCTCAGTCAGTATATGTCTAAGCCTACCACTTCTCATTTGCAGGCTGCTAATAGAATCCTGCGATATCTCAAAAATGATCCAGGCCAAGGATTGTTTTATTCTGCTTCATCTGACATTCATCTTACAGGATTCTCTGATGCTGATTGGTCTACTTGTCCAGACATTAGAAGATCAGTAACTGGTTACTGTATGTTTCTTGGTGATTCTTTGATATCTTGGAGAGCTAAGAAACAACAAACTGTTTCTAGAAGTAGTTCAGAGGCTGAATATAGAGCTATGGCTGATGCTACATGTGAGCTGATCTGGTTACACAATTTGCTTACTGATTTGCATTGTGTTCCTTCTACTGCAGCCAATCTCTTTTGTGACAATCAATCTGCTTTACATATTGCATCTAATCCGGTTTTTCATGAGCGTACAAAGCACATAGAAAATGATTGTCATGTGGTTCGTGAACGTTTGCACAGTGGTTTCTTGAAGACTATGCATGTGAAGACAGATAATCAACTTGCTGATTTGCTTACCAAGGCTGTTCAACCCAAGGTCTTCAAGAGTTTATTGTCCAAGATGGGCATTCACAGGTTGTACATGCCATCTTGAGGGGAGGGTATTGGAGTTAACCACATAAAGTTATTTCCGGTTGAATTATCTCTTAAACCGGATTGGTTAAGTGTATAAATACATTGTAACAAACTCATTTTACGTTTAACTCAGATAATAAAATTCATAACAAACTTTTACTTTACTCTTTCTTTTCACTGATTTGAGAGAGAATCTGGGTTCTAATAGTTTAAGCTAGACTGTCTAAGCAATGCTTGTTAGTTGTAATACACTCATAATCTGTGTTTTTTTTTTTGTGGTACAAAATAATGTATTTGAACTATTATGATACCTGTGTCGTATACGTGGGGTTGTTTTTATGCATTAGTATATTTGTAGTTGTAAACATGGTTTGAGAAACTTAATAATAATTGGTTTGTTTGAAGAAGAAGAATAAAGAGAACGTCACATGCTCCATGCTTTTGTATGAAGCTTCATGGTTGCTCCCTCTCATGGTCTCACCCCACAAAATGAGAAGATTGAACCAATTATTATCACTTTGACTCGCTAGCAAAAGTAAGCTTATAGACTCTCAAAACTTTATCTTAAAATATTGTTTTACATTAAACCAACCAATATACACGTACTTTAATAAATAAAAAATAATATATTTGACTATACCTACAGGTACCAATCAATTTTAAATTGAAATGCTTTTTTTTTTTTTGTCGTCAAATTGAAATGCTTATTGTTTTGTTTGCCTCCATGCATATAAAATTTTGTAGTAATAAAGTTACAAAAATTATCTAAAATGCAATTTCTTCGGGTTTCTTTAGTTATGAACTTATGATTGTATTTTCTTGGGGTGAGATTGTTTATTATGGTGATTTAAAAAGGTGAAAGCTCTCATTTAACATGTGCATATGTGCTCGTTAGGTTGTATTTGTGAAGATTTAAATTATCTTTCAATTTGTATTCACATGATAATAATTGATCTTGAGGAATTAGTCTAAAACTAGTAACATTGCATGGCGCGTCCTTGCATGTGTTTATGTGTGTATATACAAATTTTTTTAGACAATGGTTTATGTGTCTACTTATAAAAAGAATTTATATTATACATTGTAATCATCTACATAAATTGACGCATCGATCGTCTGGCTTCTATATTTTACGAAATTATGTTTAAAATTTTGATTAGGTCTAACACCGGTACAATACTACGTAAATATATAATCTAATAAATTATCAGATTACATATTTTCATCGTCAATGTCATGATATGTAATATACTCATTAATTGTAAATCTTAAAGTTTGATGTTCATAATTTTCTTGTTTAAAAAAAAAAAAAATTATTCGTAAATTTCTCTAAATATTACAGAAATTTTGGTTTTCTCATTTTGACATTGTTCCATTTTTTTTTATAAAAAAGATGGAACATGCAAAAACACCAAGAGATAAACGACATGGACTAAAGTACTTGGGGAAAATGTCCATTTGCTTAAATTTTAATTCTTTTAATATTATTTTTCACGCTTTTTTTTTGTTTGCCGGCATTTTTAAAGCTAAAAGATATGATTCATACGATATGGAATGTATTGAACATTTTTTCCGGCATTGTATTATAAATATGTTTTAGACATAATAGTGGGACTCCTTCTTTTTGTCCTATAATTTCTTGTTTTGTTCTTTAGATTCATTTAAAAGCTCATACTTGTCATTACCATGAAACTTCCCATCTTTTAACTTTCATAGAAATATAGAATCAAAAGTTTCATCATCATGCAAGGTTGTAATTGGGTCCCTATGTTAGATTAGTTCTGATCCCTTAAGAATTCTTGCTAACTATGGGTCATAAAAGTATCAACAATTATTATTCTGGTCTTGATTTTGCGGAACATTCTATATATGTATATCAATTGTTTATTTATATATTGTTTATGGTAATGTATAAAACAAGACCTTTATAGAAGATTTCTATGGCGTTGTGTGTATATACAAGATTTTGCCATGACATCTTTTATCAAAAGAAAAAAAATTGCTAAGAAACTAGCTAGGTTTATATGGTACAAAAGTTTTTGGAACTTATTTGGAGCTTAATGTACACAAACCTACTTTCAGTCTTTTTAAGTTTCTTTAAAATGGGTATCAAAACAACATATAAAATTATGTTAATGTGTGATTTTGGTATCTAAAAAAAATCTATTGGAACTTACGTACGGAGCACATGAATGTGTATGTGCATGTACTTGAACAAGCCGGTGCCTTCAATTAATAAATACGAACATTTTAATATCCATAAATATCGGTTCTCATTTATAAGCAAATGAAATAAATATATCATTAATAAACTAATTAATTGGATTCATCTGTATGTGTACTACATGCTAATGAGATTTGACAAATACTTATCTAAATCCAGATATTTGCAACCCAAATGAGAGATCAGACACTTGGGATATAGTTTAGATCGTCATGCCTCCCATTTATTAGATGAGAAATATATAAGTATACAACAATTTGATCAGATTAATCTAAATATCTAACAATATGATAATTTCATCCAATAGAATTTAAGTTGTTAATTGATAGAGTTTTGGGGTTTAACAATTTATTTAATAACATATTTGAGCTTGATAAAACTTGTTTCCTTTTTTTTTTAATCAAAAAACTAGAGCTGTCAGATGGGCCAACCCAACCCATTTGACCCAACCCGCCATGGGTTCATTTTTTTTTTTTGCCCACGGTGGGCCGGCCCATGAAACCCGCGGGTCAATACCTATAGACCCAAACCCAACCCACTAAATACCATGAGTTTTTTGGGCGGCCCATGAGTTTTAATATTTACTGTAAAATAAAAATAAAAATTGGTTTGTTTAAAGAAAAAACACTAACAAATTCTAATAAATTCAAAAAAACATAGAAAAATAAAAATCTGACATTATAAATTCATAAAGTATAACAGAAAAACAAAAAACCAAATGAAAAACTGAAATAAGAAATAATACTAAAAATGATAGAAGTCCATAATTTGAAAAAACATCTGGCTTATATAATAAGATATATTTTATGATAGAAGTCCATAATATATATTTTAGATATACATTAGCTTATATAATAATATATATAAACTTAAAACTATATATAAATATATTATGTGTAACACCCGATCTATATATTTTTTTTTAAATAATTAATTATTTCTGCGGAAACAACTCATCAGCCAATAATAATAAAACCATGAGCAAATAAAATATCAATAACTCATCAATGCATTTCTAGCAACCTAACCGGGTACACTAGAACTTAGCAAAACAGAAAACCAAACGACAATCCTAATCATCCTCTCCCTCAAGCCATGATCCCGCGGTCACACTTTTCCTTTTCCTTTACCCGCAACACAATTGGGAAAAACGAGTTGCGTAAGTATTTAATAAATACTTAGTGGAGCGGTCATCCCGTCTACCGGATATATAATAGGAATTAAATTATCAATTCTACGCGAGCAATCAACAGTTCACAATAATTAAACAAATTCACTAAATTAAATAGAGAGTGTCGATCGACGCTTCACAAAGCAAACGATCCTCACAATCACATCACAGTGGTGTCGATCGACACTACCTCTAGGTGTCGATCGACACCTCTCGGGAGAACCTGAACCGAGTCTGATCCTCTCGCGACTCGAGTTCCGTTCTAGCACCCGATCAACACGATTCCAGAACACAATAAACACACAGAATCAGCACAGAAACCAATTGAAAACATCACGAATAACCAATCAAATCCTAATAACCTAATTCCTTATCCACGATCACGCACTCACCTCGATTATGCGGTTCGAGGAAAGAACGGCTAAGAACACGAAATCAGCAACCTCGCAGCCTCTGATCTCAACCACAAACGCCGAGGAACCCTTCCTCAATTACCTAGAACACAAAAACTTGGATTTCCCAAAACCCTATTTCAGACTTCCAGAAAATAGAATGACTCTCTGGACTAAAACGATCATAGGGATCGGAGCTTACCTCCAAATTCAGATCGGAAACCCAATCTGGAAACTAGACGGACGGGGCTTTCCAACGATACCTATATCGTCTTCTGATTCCTTCTGAAACGCCGGGAAAACACTTCCCAAGGAGACTGATTGAATCCCGAAACTGCACAGACCACCTATGGGAAAACGATCATAACTCACAAACCACAACTCCAAAAGGAAAACGGCTTTCTCCTGAAGCTAGATAAGAGGAAGAAGAACATACCTACGAAAAATCACGCCGATCATACTCGATTAGACCGACCGTTCCTCGTTTCTACAATGACAGTCGAACCTGTCTTCTCTCAATTGCTCACACAAAACTCTTTCTCTCTCTTTCTCTTCTCTCAAACTCTTTTCTTTTTCTAGAAAACGGCTCAGGATCGCAGCTCTCTTTTTATAGGATGACTTAGGGCTGCGCACCCTTAACCGAGTCAAACCGAGCGAAAATAAAATCAAACCGAAACCATCTCATAACTTGGTGTCGATCGACACCCTTTTCCAAATTCAACACTTTGGTTTTGGGATGTTACATAATGTATATAAAAATTGGTGGGTAACCCATTAACCCGTGGCTTTTTATGGGTTTTACCCGCGAAACCCGTTACCCGTCATGGGTCAACCCATGAGACCCATTTTTTTTTGGGTTTACATTATTGAACCCATACCCATCCCATGGTGGGATGGGTTGGGTTGGACCCGTGGGTTTTGACCCACACAGCTCTACGAAAAACTTAATTCATTAATATCAACCGGTTATAACCGGTACAGACGAGGATAGTAAACTCAATTTAGCCAAACAATCGGCATCAGAGTTTTTTGATCGGGATATGAAGCGAAAATCTAAAACATTCAATTCGTGAGAGAGATTTTGGATGTCTTTGATAATTCCGTAGATTCCCAGATGAAAAATGTTTGTGTTGATCAGATTGACAAGGATCTGTGAATCTGAGTAGATCGTGAAACCCTGGAGACGGTGCTCCTTTGCTTTCTTCAGTGCTTCACGCATCGCTATCGATTCGGCCATCAGAGCCGAGGCGACTTGATTTTTCTTTTGTGTTCCTTGGAGCACGGTAAGGTTGTTCTCATCTCGAAAGACCCATCCCAAACATGCAGAGTTTGAAGTTAAATCCCAGGCTGCATCAGTGAAGAGGCGAGAACCTTCGTGATCTGGTTTGGATTCAGAGTCCAAGAGTTGAGTCGGAATGATTTGGATCGTTGCCTGGGCTTCGTTCCATTCCTTTGTGTCGACTATTGCTTTGGTAAGTGTTTCCTCAGCTGAGAATTGTCTATTGGTGAAGACTCGATTATTCCTTGTGATCCAGATGTTCCATATTATCCAGGAGAAGAGATTTCCAGTTGCCATTCCGCAAGGTGGGAGGCAGTTCCATCGTTTTGCTTGTTGAAGACCATCTTGGATTCCTAAGAACCTAATTACTTCACTACTAGTTGGAGACTACGCAAACCGTTATTCTTTTGGGTCATAAGTGAATTAATTATTGTAAATTAAAGTGCTTAGTCTATAAATTACAGTCAAATTCTTCCTCCGTTTTATATTAATTGTCGTTCTAGAGTTTAATTTTTGTTTTATATTACTTGTCGTTTTGTATTTTCAATGTCTATTTTTTACTCCTTCCATTTTTTTTGTTTGATGTTCTAGAATTTTCACACCTATTAAGAAAACACATTACTCCCTCTGTTTTTTATAAATTGATGTTCTAGGAAAAAAATTATTTCTAAAAGATTGATTTTTACATTCTCAGTGCATTTTTAATGAAAAAATAATGATGAATTGTAAATTTCAAGACACATTATTTTATTGAATTACTATTGGGCTAGAGTTATATATAGAAAATTGTTTAGTGAAAAAAAACAAGACATTTATAACTAAGAATTAATGTTTTCTTAATATGTGTGAAAATTCTAGAACATCAAACAAAAAAAACGAAGGGAGTAATTCGTAATTATAAATGTTTTGTTTTTTGTACTAAACAATTTTCTATAATTTTAGCCCAATAATAATTCAATAAAACCAATTAATGTGTCTTGAAATTTACAATTCATTATTATTTTTTCATTAAAAATGCATTGAGAATGTAAAAAATCAATTTTTAAGAAACAAATTTTTTCCTAGAATATTTAAAAAAACACGGAGGGAGTACTAATTTTTCCATTTGTATTTCTACTTGTTAAACTTATTAACTACTCATTTTAAACAAAATAGTGTATTAATTAGGGGTAAAACAATAAATTTAATTGTTTTTTTTTAATTTGTGTGAAATACGAACAAGTAATTTGAAAAGGAGAGTAGCTAAAGTGTTTTAGGCCTAAAGTGTTGCATTTGATCATTGGGAAAATTTATACAGTGACTAATTTAATTATCAGATTTTCGTTATGAGGTTGTGTCCCCTACTATATATATAGATCATAGATTGAGTCCTGATTACAAATTTTGGTTTAGAATAATATTATTTAGAAAGTTTTGTATAGACCCATGTGCAATGCTGAAACAAGATGTACTATAATAGAGGTCAAAATGTTACATTTAAAAGGTCTCAAAAGTTTCCTATAAATACAGTGTTCCAATGGACATCCGATATGACATTTACTATTTGAATTAAACAATTACGGGAAAAGAAGGTTTCAAATAATCGTAGAAAAAAGTCTTCAAAACTAGACCTATGTTTTTCCCCTGAAAAATAAAATAAAAATTAAAAAAATGGGTTATATACAGGTCACAGGTGAGTGTGATCAGATATTTTAGAACCTAAAGATTAGTGGATCTGAAGTAGCATTCCAAATTGGTTCAAGTCGGGATATGTGCGAGACTATTCAAACAATAACAAAATTATCATTTGTGAGATGTGATATAGATTTTTGCTACTATTATGGCGGGATGGTATGAGACGATTTTCCTCATTTGAAGCTAATACGGATGTGACTAAAAGAGTTAAAATCCGTACGAAAAAATCAAATATATATAATTTTACTAGCTGATCGCATTGGATGGGATCTCATATATTTTAGCCAGCCATAGTTTATGCATTGAGAACCAATTGGAATAATTTTGTTTTCCTATAAATAATACAAATTAATCACATTTCACAGAAATACTAAAAGGAAAAATGTTATAACTATGAATTGGTGAATCGTAATCTACTAACGAGAATTTAGAGAAGGAAGTAGACGAAAGTTAAAGAAAGTGGAAGCAAACGAAAGAAACGGAGACAAGAACGCCATTGTAGCCGATAACTTGTACCGATCACACTGTTACTCTCCGGCTCCGATCAAAAGTACAGCTACACTCGCCGTTGAGCATGCACCACCCAGCGACAAAAACGACAAAACCTGAATTCACCAAAATATTAAGAGGAGATTATAATTAGCTAACTAATTATTGTTTTTGCTTTATATACTTTGCCAAATGATATATGTATAGTAAGATAGTGACAAAAACATGTAATTTAGTGATTTTATATATGTTAATAGCGTCACTATGTCACCATCCAAATACATGTTATGCATGTTGTTGGCAAAAATAAATGATAGAATAGTTCGACTAGTTCCCGTGGGTAGAACCGTAAAAATGAGTTTATTTCATCATTGTCCAAGTTTCTTAGTTATTTTTTTCAGTATGGCTTTTTAAAAATATAATTTCCAAAAGTAACAGAAAATTTTAATAAATTTGCTTAAATGCGTTATAGGGAAGCCTTCTCAAAAAATTAGGAAGCTCCCTAACAAGAAATTGTGTTACTTTGGTTGACAAAAAAAAGAAAAGAAATTGTGTTACTAAAAAAAAAAAAATTGTGTTACTTTCATAAAATAAAGTTTCAATTTTATAGTATTACTTTGTGTGTGTGTGTGTGTAGATTGGTTAATATAAGAGCCATCAAATGTAAAGAGTCGACCACCATCCAGCAACAAGAACATGATGTACAAGTTGATGTATTAATCTAGGATTTAACCATCTTTGTTAAACAAAGTAAGTGTACAATATCCCACTAATAATTGCAATATATATGTTCACATGGAGACTATGTTCTTTGTAAGATGCTGTGACGAGTTGGATCAACTTTATCTAGCTTTGGTGTTACTCGTTGAACAAGAACAACTTCAATTCAAATCATGATAATTTTTACTAAAACCGCCAAAATATCTAGTCTATACACCAATCTAATCTTGGAAGAAATGATTCTATATGGACCAGTTTATAATCGCATTTTGAATTTTCAAAATCATAAATATCAGAACTTGACCGGTCCAAAACATAGTTGGACCGCTATCCTGCAAAGTTTGGCCTACTACAACATTTATACATATCCTATCAAGTATCATCACTTTATTATTATGAGATACCACCACAAACTCATTACCAAAAACAAATAAAAAATGGAATCTAAGTTAAACAAGAAACTAAGTTGGTGTATAGACTAAAGCTATATATCCTTTTAATAACTAATGTGATTTGGATATCAATCTTTCTCATATGGTCCACTACAGATTGACTTATTGAAGAAAAACTAATATAAAGTTGTGGAATGCATTACAATATGAATGGTTCATGGATTGTATTGATAAGGAACCAATCGAAATCTGATTTATATCCACTATGTCTATTACTAGCCACAATTGATCTATTTGGTAACACCTTTTCAAATCAATTGGTTCATTTGAAAACACGTTTGATAATAAAAACGAACCAATTGTGTAAAATCTACTTTCATTTGCTTTGTGCTTGTGTTATCATTGTGTCACATGTTGTTGAAAAATATTCGCATAACACTACAATATGTGTATTTTTTTTTACAAATCGAATCCTATGGTCGCATAAAACTACAAAATCTCTCACTCAATTGGTTCATTTGATTGGGGTTTGTTCACATAAAAAAAGTTACGAAACTTTATATTGAAACTCTTAACGAAATAATTGCCAATTCAGTTCAAAGTCTCGAACCATATATTCAAAGTACTACGGCAAAATCTACAAGTCGGTGGTTCGAGTGACACTTGGGAGGGGACCATATAAAATGCTCTGATTTCTAACATGAGAAGATGTACGGGTCTAGACCTAGAGCCTCTTAGAATGAAAAAAAAAAAGTTTCGAAGTTTAACTTTTGTGGTAGAAGCAATTTCATTTTGACTTTTGACATGAACACAATGTAAACTATTGATAAATACAAGTTATAAAGGTTTTAAACTTACAAAATCTCCAGCGACGATGACAGATAAAACTGTTGCTTGCAGAGGAAGACTTTTAACAAGGATGGAGTAAGCTTCAATTAGGGCTAACGTCACGCTCCATTGTGTCACTAAACCCATCACTGTAACTAAATAACTACTCAAACAACATTCATAATCATAACTCTTGTATTTCAAAACATTTGTAAATTTTCTTAGTATTAAATTGATATTTGTTTACCAGAAGGCAGTGAAAGCATAGAAATCATCATCATCGTTAAAACACATGAATAGAAGCGAAGCAGAAGAAAATAGAGTTTGTCCCAGACGAAGAACAAAAGCTTGAACTGGTTCCAAACGACGCCGTTTTCACCATAACAATTCCTCTGTTTCTCAAGACAGAATTATATATGACAATAATATGTTCTTATTCCTTAACTAGAAATCATCTTGCTGTTACAAACAATTATCCAGATCTAGAAATAATGATATCTTAATCCCTAATGATTAATCTTTTTGTTTCACAATAATTAGCCCAAAAAGTGTTACCAAATGGACTTCCACATGTACTATGAACTGTAATCAAATATTCTCTTTTAGAGAATCATAACATTATCAGACAAATATTCTTTGTATAAATGTATGTTTTTATTTCTCAAGTTGAGCATACCAGATTCCTTTGATCTTACCATCCTTAGGATTCTTAGCACCTACATCAGTATCAGAAGGCTGAACACTTTCGAAAACACCGATAACTTCACCGCTCTCGGGATTACTCTTTGTTACACTAAGTGTTATCTTACCAAGTGAAGCAGTTGTGTTCTTATTGTTCTCTTTATCTAGCTCCTCGTCGTCTCCTCTAGCCGGTAATGCAACCGCATTGTCGTAGCCCGTAGAGCCACCACGGCCTTTAGGATCCAAGAAAGAAGAGCCTCTATAAGATGGTACCAAGAAATCTCCTTTAAAGCTCTCTGGTTTACCCGATGCCACGAGTTGCTTGATCGTGAATAAGAACGGTACACGTTCTCCACCGGGGAGTTGTCCTGTCACTGCAGCGTAGTCAATACCGTCTTTCTCGATAAACTTCACTGTTCCATTGGATGCTACCTATTGAATCAATGCTAAAGTTAGGATTTTTGTAGGGATTGATAAAATAATTAAGTACTGAGATTTACTTCGAAAGGGCCTTCAATTTCGTCGAGCGTGTAGGTAAGACGGGTCATGAGCTTTGTGTTTTGGAAATCGGGAGAAGAGTTCTTGCTAACTCCTTCGGCTTTGACGGTGAATGAAGTTGGCTCTAAGCAAAATTTCTTTGCGTAGTATTTGCCTGGCTTTATGGCGAATGAGTCGAAGCCACCTTCAATGGTTGGACATTGATTCGCGGTTCCGGCTCCCTTCACTTCCTTGTAAGTCTTGCTTTGCATCTCCTCGAAAGTTAGCCTCTTTGGCACTCCTTCTGCGTTTGCTCCCTTAAAACACCAAAAAAATGTTACATGAATCATCAAAATTCGAATATATTTCTCTATGAATTGATCAAATTCTGAAACCTTACTTTAGTAATCAAGATCAAAGGAATTACACTTAAAACAAAATCTTTAGCATAAAAAGGTTATAGTTTGTTGAACATCAAGAAACCTTATTTTCACTTTAAACGTTACATGTTCCTTAATTTCTTCACATATTTCTCAATTTCTCAAACCATACTTTAGTGGATCATAGGAGCAAGCAACTTTTTTTTTTTTTTTTTGAACAAACCATTGCATTAATATTTAAAACAGAGAGTTTACAATTAGCCCTCAAAGGACCTAAGAGCAGATTTTGCTAAACAATCCACCAATTGGTTCTCTGATCGGGGAACATACATAAAGCGGATAGATAGGGAGAAGGAACTCATCAAACGACGGATGTCGGAGAGTAGACTTTTCAACTCGTTAGTTACGCCACCATTTTTTAGTAACGTAACCAGAGATAGAGAATCAGAGAACATGTTAATGTTTCGGACCTCCATTGATGGAGCTGCTGCTATGGCGGCTTTAATGGCTAAGGCTTCACCTACAAGAGCTGACGAGACAAACTCACATGTAGTTGATCCTTGAGACAGAGAGGACGAGCTCTGTGATGAAAAAATCCATCCCGTTCCACATTTCAAGGAATGCGGGTTCCACGCTGCGTCAACATGGCATGAGATGGTTGAGGAGTCGTGGTGTGTAGGGCGGTAAGAGGAGGCGACAGGCTTGTGTGTTATGTGATGCTTCTGTTTGAGCGAGGTGTTAATCTCTTGCCATTCTTTTGCATCAAACACACTTTTGTACACCACTTCATGTTCTGCAGTTCCTCTGTTTTCGAAGACAAGAAGATTGCGAGATTTCCAAAGCTGCCAAAACAGCCATGGATACAGTGGTATTGTTACCCCAGTGGGGGGGGGAGATTGATCATGCGCCTCGAGGACTCGAGTAATTGTACTATCGAAGTGATTGTGGCTCGGATCGGCTTACTTTTTACTGGACATTGGTCCCAAACTCTTTGGGCATATGGACAGTTCATGAGCAGGTGTAATTCATCCTCCGTATCGCCACAACGTTTACACCGAACGTTTGTAATTCCTCTAGTGGCCAAGTTACTTCCGATGGAGAGGGCCCGTTGATTAAGTTTCCATAGGAACATTTGGAGCTTAGGTGAGGTTTTAACCTTCCACACATTATCCCACCAGTTAAAGCTTCCGTGAAGAGGTTGTGGGGACATTGTAATGGTGTGGTTGTATCCGGTTTTTGTTGAGAACGAACCGGTCTTGTCCGGGAGCCAAACCAGGGAATCGCTTAGCCTAAAGGAGCTTAGGTATATTTGACGGATTTGATCCTCATACTGAGGCAAGATATGTCTAATTAAGTCCACATTCCAACTGTTTGAAGCTGGGAGAATGAGGTCACTGACTTTGAGATGGATCGTCTCTCTTGTTGGTGGGCCTATCGGGGCTTGCGGGGTTGATGAGGATAGCCATGGGCTATACCATACACTGATTTGTGTTCCATCTCCCACTATCCAAGCAACTAGAGTTTAAAATTTGTTAACTTGTCGAATAGCAAGAAACCGTACCGAGACGACAAGAGTGGAAGTGGCAAGTGCGAAACCGGCAATCTTGGTAGCTTCAAAGCATTTCAGAGTCAAGTTCTTGAGATTGTCTTGGAGTGAGCACGAGACGCGAATCCGAGAAGAAGGCCGGAGTTTTGCGGTGGCGCGTGAAGGCGGAGCTACCGTGGTGATAAAGGCGGTTTGTAAAGAAGCGGCCATTAGTCCGCCGCAAAGTTCCTTCTCTGATCAGACAAAAAGATATCTTGTGTCTCTTTTGTGATATTTCAAGTGTTAATGGATTATTATCAGGTTCTGTGATGTGCCATGTGGTTGTTGATTGTTGGTCATCAAAAGATTCCGCAAAGATTCTGCATCTTGATTGATTGTAGTACAAGAGAAGAAAATAACAAAATTTATTGTAGTACAAGAGTGTGCGCTTTTAAACGTCATACATTTCACTTTTGGATACGAAGAACGGTACGTAGTTTAGTGCAAGGAGATAATCAGGTAATCATAATAGAGCATTTTAATCTCTCGAGTCGAATCTATGAGTATGAGTGTATGACTATGGAAAAATTTGAAATAATCTCTATGGAAAATCGGATATTCTTGTTATTCAAAACATTTAAAATGTTTCATAAGAAACTACATCAATTTTTTTGTTTTGTTTTACTAGATGGTGAAACTTGATTTCTGACTTTGACCCACATAACGAGTTTTCTATCTATTCTACCAAACTACTTGATTACGCGGTAAAGTTGTGTGCTCAAATGTTGGTCATTAGTGAGATTTTGATGTTCATTTTGACACCAATGCTTCCATCACCTCACATTAATTTTAGGAGGAAAATGAGAGACAATCTCTAGCAAATGTGCTATTTTGGCTCTCTTGCTACAATATAGGATCCCATAAATTAGTCCAAGATATTGCTAGTTAGAAGTCGAGATCAATTATATAGTAGTCAAAAAAATTATTCAAGATCTCATCCAACACATCAACCAATATTCAAATTCATATATCTTACAAGTCATACACTTATTTTAAAAAAATCTTACAAGTCGTCACAAGTGACTTTTTTTTTTTTTTGTTTATTCGAGATTTTACTCTAACACAAATAGAACTAAAGATGCATAAACAATTCACACTTTAAAAATGAATGCAAGACACAAACTATTGAATGTGTCTACCAGCCAAGGCATCAAATCGACTTAGAAGATGTGGAAAAAGATGTTCCAAATCGGGTAAACGAGTAGAGCAACGATCCCGAGGGTATTGGAGATTCCATTCTTTTGAGTAAAAGCGTTCTTAAATCCACCAGAAGCTTTAATATGTTCATGGAAAAGGTAACATGCTATTACAAGACATATCACTCCTCCAACCCAACTATCTCTTAGTGTCCCAGCTATGAGACTAGGTGAAACCACCAGAAGAAGAATCAATGCTGCCGGAATCTCCAACCATTCTACAAATTAAATTGATTAAGAAAAAGAATATTAAGATACAAGTTAATTTGGTGATTATTTATAGATCGAAACACAAAGTAATGTTTGTAAAAATGGCCATTGGTCATATTACATACTCTAGTACCGGGTTTTTAGCCATTGAATTACCTGGAAACTCTTTAGGAAAGAAGAGCCTTATTGTAATCGAGATAAGAGCGATCCATTTCCCAAAATCTCCCCTGTAAAGTTAAACTAATATAGACTTAGTCTTGTTACATATTTACAAGAACATCATTGTAATTAAAGAGACTTGTTCTTGATTAGACCTAAAGAAGTTGAAGACAATGTAAGGAAGTGAAAAAAAGATGTATGGCACTAAAAGAGTAGTCAAGATTTTGGTTCTCCAATTTGTCCGATCCAATATCAATAGATAACTGTCAAAAGCAAACAATAAACAAAATCATTACAATTCTGATCTCAAAACGTATACAAGAATAGTTAATACAAACCAAAAACAATAGAGGTTAAAAAATGTTTTGGTCCTCTTTTGGCTTACATGGCGGAGATTGAAGCAGCCCATTGGAGGAAAGACGTGCCGAAGCCTACACCGCCGAGCATGGCTGCGTCTTTGACGAGCTTCTTCGCGGCTGCGACAAACTCATTCAGATCAGAACTGATCATATTCTTCGTTGTTTCTTCTCCTGTCTTCATGGCCAAATACTCAACTCTTCCCATTTTGAATTTTTTCTTTCTTTGTAAATGTAAACTCTCTCACACAAAACAGTTTAAGTTATAAGTTTGTAACTTGTGAGAATAAGCAAAGTATTTATAGCTACAAACACGCATTCGCTGTGATTCTTTGAATAGTTCAATAAGGGATTAAAAAAGAATTGATTTGTGTGTTAGAGCCTGACTGGTGTAGCCGCAGCGGCTGCGATTGCGGTTGCGGTTTCAAGCGTCTTTGAACGACTGGTGCAGCGGTTTAAAATTGTTACGTTTGCGGGATATTTACGACTGGTTGACAGCGGGTACAATAGCGGTTAAATAATAAATTAACAATATAAACATATTAAATAATTATAAAAAAGATCAAAAATCATATTATTATAATAAAATATAAAAATTATTAATTCAATAAATTTAAATACTAGAAAATCATGTATATGATATTTACGTTATTTATTATTATTATTATTATTATTTTGGATGAAAATTATAAATTTAATGGAGAAATTGTTTCTTTTGTAGATTAATGTTATATTTTAAAATTTTAGTTTGTTAAATTTATATAAAATTGTGATCTTAATTTATTAAGAGAATTTTAGTGTGAAGATTTATAAATATAAAATTATAATAGGTTACTAATTAAAAAAATCAAATTATTTATATATTTCATAATTATAATATTCAAATCTTGATTTTTTAAAATTTATTATATATGTTCTGATTTTTTAAGTGAATTTTATTTTATTTTTAATAAAAAATAAATCCATCCACAACCGCCCGCAACCGCAAACGTTCGAGGGAAGCAGCTTTTGGTTTTGAGCGATTTGGAGCGATACAGAATGGTAGAAAACGTTTTTCATGATTGTTGTCAAACGCTAGGAACTGCTATCGCCCGCAAACCCAGCGTTTGCCACGTTTGCGGATGGTAGCAGGTGTACTAATCAAGCTCTTAATTAAGATTATAATGATGCTAAAATTTAGTTGGAAGAGAGAAAAAAAATGTTAGTTATACTTATATTCCATTGGTGACAACTATTCTGATTTTGGATATTAATAGAGCTGCTCGCCACTAAGGCTTCGCTGGTGCATTGACTTATTGACACGTGGCTCTCGTTTTCATACACAGCCCATGATAATAATGTCTCCAAATCCCTAGAGAACATTTCTACCAATCATTTTAAATTCCATATTTCATTTCTACAAGTAAACCCCAAATTATGAAGATATTCAGGATATATGCTCTCTTATCCCTTTATATTATTAATATAAAATATCAAAATACCCTGGAAAAGAAATCATGAACTAATCTAGTGATGATATGCATTCCTCATCAAATAATTATCAGATTTCGAAAGCACATTAATAATATAAGCAAAACTCTCAACGATTTAAAATTTTAAAAAAGTACAGACCAAATTACAATACAAAGAACAAGGAAAATCTAGTCTTAAAAGGATTCATGAGAGTAGTAATAGATATAGATTTTGTTGTTTTCACCTTCAAGAAGAGTCAGGAGCTGGTTTCTTTGATACACTTGATTCCACAGAAGCTGCATTTGTCAAAACTCGCTTCACTCCTCTTCCGACAACACCGAGATTCGTAACACCTGATGATGATGCTCCTCCTCCTCCTCCTACACCCGTGTGAGCGGTTGAGACTGTAGGCGACTCTAAATCTTTCCTCGGGTTCACAGTTCCCATCCGAGAAGAGCTCATTGCACCAGTAGCAGCAACGACCTTGTCACTAGCGTTTGCTTTAGCCGATGACGCCATGCCCATTAGCTCTGCAAGAAGTTGCTTCGGGTTCTCTGCTTGTTGTTTCAAATCCTCAAGCTGCAAGAAACAAAATTAGTGTCGGATTTTCCGAGTTTTAATAAGAAATGATGGGTTTAGTTTTTACTTGCCTTCTTTTCGAGATCTTCTGCAAGACCAGATAAGACACCGATCTCAGCTTCCTTGTCTGGAGCAGATTCATCAGTGTAGGGAACATTGGATGATTGTTGGATTCCCTCCTCTAGTTCAGAGACAGTAGAGGAAGTTGCTGATACAGATGCACCTTTGATCTCGTTACCGAGCCTCTCCATACGCGATTTGCAGATTAACATCGCCTTTTGACAATACGGTATCGCTTCTTGAGGTTGACATCCAATCTCTAGACATATGCATATGCGGAAGTTTCTGAAATATTCAAGTTAAGTTTATATAATCCGACAACACAATACGCGGAAAAAGGAAAAAAAAAAATCTGATGTAATCTAAATAAGGATACAATTCGGCTAAGTGTCGACTATCGGGTTCAACCAATCGCTCTAAGATGGACAATGCTTTCTTGTAGTCACTCAGGGAAGACTCGATGTCCTCTGCGTCGTAAATAACACACGACTCAAAATCAACCAATCGTAGTAACTGAGAAAACCGAAATCAAGAAAGAAATACCTCTCTCCAAGGAAATTTCAGCAAGGGAACAGAGTATATCCACTTTTTCCATTTTTTCAGTAGATTGTTTTTCGGTAATAGCCCTTGCGATATCCAGCATTTTCCACGCCATATCCAAATCAGACTCATCTTCATCTTCATCAGCATCAGTGTCAGAAGCATCATCATCCTGACATTCTTCACCGTCCTCTACAGTGTCTTTAACACCAGAACCTAAAAAACGAGATTTCAATGCTCAGAAGCACTTAAGGCCACAATCCAATCGAAACAAGACACTCTAATCGAAAACTCTGCTACAAAACATATCAAAATGACATTTTTGCTTCATCAACCAAAGGATATATATGTGGCACACACCAAGAAATACCCATTGCATCTCAAATAATAGTCAAATTTAACACTACCTTCTTGGCCACATGAACTCCCTTGTCTCTCTGGGTTACTCAAAGCAACAGACGCAGCGGAAGATTCACCGTTTGCAGCAGCACCACCAATTTTATTACTGGACTCTTGCTCTTCTTTCTTAGGCATGTTCCC
Organism: Draba incana; assembly: GCA_963576765.1. Taxonomy (NCBI): domain Eukaryota; kingdom Viridiplantae; phylum Streptophyta; class Magnoliopsida; order Brassicales; family Brassicaceae; genus Draba; species Draba incana. The sequence continues at coordinate 3,006,208 of OY755212.1, read as the reverse complement.
AAATGGATCAGCTTCAGCTTGAGCCTTTTCCAATAGAGCTGATCCGTATCGATAGTACGCGTTTACGCACTCAGCCGCAAGTTCACCATAGTGTGCAACCCTAAAACCCATACCAAAGTAACACAATCAAAAATTTCCATTAGATCCAAAAACAATTGAATCATTCTCCACTAAATACCCAGAACCATTAAGCAAAACCCCATGATTTGAATCCCTAATTCTACCAAATTCTCAAAACCCATGATTTGGAACCCTAATTCTACCAAATTCTCAAAACCCAGAATCATGAAGCCGCTAAAAAACCTAGATTTTCCAAAACCCATGATTCGGATCCCTAATTCTACGAAATTCGAAATGAAACCTGATCTCGAGGGCACGGCTAAAGCAATCGACAGCTTCCGAGAATTGATTCTCTTTCAAAAAGACAGATCCTTTCTCGGTCAATTCGTCGGCGAACTCGAGGTTCTTCTCACGTTCGTCATCGGAGACATCAGTCGCGGCACTATCGGCGGTGTTGTTGTTGTTAGCGTCGTTGTTACAGGTCGATTCAGAAACTCCTTGAGCAACGGATTCGATAGTTGCTTCGATTGAGGCTTGATTTGGTTCTAGGGTTTGAGAAATCTCCGTCGCGGGTCCGGTTAGGGTTTGTGCGGCTTCCGTCATCGAAGCTTCTGATGCTGAAGCTGCTTCTTCAACCATTGTTTCACTGGATTTTCTGGGTGAATTTTGGAAATTTTTTGGAGAAGAAACGAAAAGACTTGAAAGAGATTCGTTTGTAAAACCCTTCTCTTAGCGAAAATGGAGAAAACCCCCCAAAACAAAATGGTTTGGATTTGGAAAAAAAAAAAAAAATTAATAAAAAAGGGTTAATTTGCTACAAGACAATTTTAAATAATGTAATAAATATAATAAAAAAATTAATAATTAATTTAAGAGAATTTACGATTTTGTCTTTGATACATAATAAATAATACATATTAATCTAAAAAAATCAAGAGCAAAATTGTCCATAATACATATTATACACAGTGAACAGTAATTTTATCTATTGAGTAAATTATAATTTTTTTTTGTGTTATATTTGCCAATTTCCCAAAAAAAAATCAATTACTATTGTATTTTTTTTTTGTCAACTTGTATATAATAGCAAACCTCTTATTTCTTTCTGAAGATGTCACCTTTTTTTGTAGGAAAAAAATAATCGATCTAATGGTTCACATCAATTTCGTTTTAAAATGAACGGTCAAGACCTATCAGAAAACCCACATTTTATTATGATGCCTATTTCTTTTTTTTTTTATAACATTTTGCATTGACTTGTTTTTTTTTTTTGGTAAATCTTTATATATATATATACCATTTTGAACATTACAAAGAAGATACCATGACATCAAAAACCACACGCATGTGATTAACAGATGATCCCATTATATCTAGCAGGGAAAACAAAGAAGAAAAGGCAACAAAATGCTGAGAAGAACCGAAGTAACTAAGAACCGAAGAGGCAAATGGATTAGGAAAAACCATTTAAACCTGAAAAAACTCAAACCATGTTGATAGAAACGTGGGAGGAGAGCTTGGACTCAACTCAGTTCCTGCAGTTAGATCAAGAGAGTAAAGTTTCCTTCGCATTGTTTGTTGTATGTCTCTGACAATAATGTTGACCGGTTTAGGACTAACTTGGTGAAGTCTTCCATTTCTTTTTTTCCACACCTCATATATAACCGCTTGTAAAAGAAGCTTACTGATGTTTATAACCTTAACCGAGGAATGAGGAGCCTGAGATGAGACTCTGTTTACCCAGGGAACAATTCTGAGGAGACTTGAGGGAGGATTTATATAAGGATTCATGAAGAAGGATAACCATATTTGAGAGGAAAATGAAGACTCAAAAAAGAGGTGAGCTCTGCTTTCAACACCATTTTGCATTGACTTGATTAAGTGAAAAACATAGTATGATCCTCGGGGAGGATTGATTTCAAAAACAAAAGAACATAAAACATTGAAACAAAAGGTAATGAAATTGGCATTGGTTCTTTAACTAAGCGATCAAATGATTTGTACTTCACTTTCCCCACATGTTCAATTTTGGTATTGAATCGGTTTGGTTATAAAAAAGTCTCAATAAGCAAGCAACTCAGATTTGGGATTTAAGTCATTTTAGCATCGTGTGTTTCTAATTGTGCTGGTTTAAGCAATGTGGGTTTAGAAAGTGATGGTTTATTTGTTTAATTGTTTAAGCATTGGTGTATTGGGATTTTCGAGGAACTGTAGGTGGTTTTGTTTGTATATGTTTGGTTTAGAGAGTATGGGGGTTTTGGTTACATTTGAGAGGGTGATTACATGGCAACCAAGAGTCCAAGGTATTTCTTGTTTGATGCTCGATAACCTCTTAATTCTTTGCCTAAAAAAAATCCATTGCTAGCCAGTGTTTCGTACTAATAAGCCATGTTCGTTCTCGAACGCAGCGGTAGAGGTGAGCGATCAAAATATAACAAAGAGCAAAGAAAAAGTTTAAGATTTTGTTGATATATAACTACCACCGGTTGTTGGATAAGCTCCAAGAAGATTCTAGAAGAAGATATCCTTAAAGGAATTAGGAATCTTAATAGGAAAAGGAAATTGTCTAGTTCTAATCTAAAAGAAAATAGAGTAGGTTTAGAAAAGGAAATCTATAACCTATATATGTAAGATCATCAAGTTGTGTATCATCATAGGAACAATAAGAACTAAAGGAAGAAAAGCTTGTGTTTAGTTTTGAGGGATTTTCTAAACATTAATAAAGGAAGGACTCTTTATTCAAGCTTAACATTGTTCTTAGCAACTTTATTTGGTATCAGAGCGGTTTTTAAGTTCCTGACGACGTTAATACACTCAATCAATGGGTGATACTAAACCGCCGGTTAAGACAAGGGAGACAGTGCCCTCCTCGGTACAATGTCCGATGCTGAGCGCATCAAATTATACCGTATGGTCGATGCGGATGAAGGTTCTGCTTCGTGTTCACAAGGTGTGGGAGGCGATCGAGCCTGGATCAAAAGAAGACGACAAGAATAACCTAGCGACCGTTCTTTTGTTTCAGTCTATCCCGGAGCATCTTATATTGCAAGTTGGCGATCAAGACTCCCCAAAGGAGATATGGGAAGCAATCAAATCAAGACACCTTGGAGCTGAGCGAGTTAAGGAAGCTCATCTACAAACCCTAATGTCTGAATTCGAACGACTAAGGATGAAGGAATCAGACACCATCGATATCTTCGCAGGGAAGATATCAGAGCTAGCTTCAAAATCTGCGTCCTTAGGACAAAGCCTAGAAGAACCGAAACTGGTAAAGAAGTTTCTAAACAGCCTACCACGAGCTAAGTATATTCAAATCATAGATTCTCTCGAACAAGTCCTCGATATAAATAAAACTGGATTTGAAGATATTGTTGGGAGACTAAAAGCCTATGAGGAACGTATACAAGAGGAAGATACACAAGAAACTCAAGGGAACCTGTTGTTCTCACATTCCGATACTTAGAATCGGTTCGATAACTGAAGAGGACGAGGAAGAGGCTTTAGAGGACGTGGAAGAGGTTCTAGAGGAAGGGGTCGTGGAAGATACAACTCGCAAGATAGAAGCAGAGAAAGAAAAGATAGAACACAGATTATCTATTTCAAGTGTGATAAACCAGGGCACTTTTCCTCTGTTTGTCCGACGAGAGATCAGAAGGAAGAGAATCTCCACAAAGCCGAAACAGAAGAAGCCGATATTGCATTATATATGCATGAGGTTGTGTTTTTAAACGAAGAGAAAGTAATTCCTAAGAAGTATGAGACATCCAGCAAGGAAGATGGAGTATGGTACTTAGATAACAGAGCAAACAACCATATGACAGGAGAGAGGAGTTATTTTTCAGAGTTGAATGAAAGAATCAAAGGAAAGGTTCGGTTTGGTGATGGATCATGTGTTAACATCGGAGGAAAGGGATCGATTCTCTTTCAAGGGAAAACCGGTGAACAAAGGATAGTACAAGATATCTACTTCATTCTAGAGCTAAAGAGCAACATTCTCAGCCTTGGACAAGCAACGGAGTGCGGCTGCGATATCAGAATGAAGTCTGATTATCTAACTCTAAGAGACTCATTCGGTCAACTCTTAGCCAAGGTAACTCGATCTCCAAATCGATTATATAAGATAAAACTCGAAATTGGGAAACCGGTTTGTTTACTTTCAAGGATTGAGGAAGAAACATGGAGATGGCATGCAAGACTTGGACACATCAGTTTTAGGACGATGAAGAATATGTCGCTACAAGAGATGGTTCGTGGTATACCATCTATAGAATGCAAAAAGGAGATTTGCGAGTCATGTCTTGTTGGAAAGCAAACTCGTCAAACTTTCCCTCAAGCGACGCAATTCAGAGCATCTCGGGAGTTAGAACTGCTACACGCAGATCTTTGTGGACCCATAACTCTGGCTACTCCTTCAAGAAACAGATTCATCTTTGTAATCATTGATGACCACACAAGGTATATGTGGACTATCTTGTTAAGAGAAAAAGGAGAAGCATTCGAGAAGTTTAGGACTTTCAAGGAACTAGTCGAAAAGGATCTCGACAAGAAGATTATGACTCTACGTACAGATAGAGGTGGGGAGTTCACCTCGAAGGAATTTTAGGAGTACTGTAAGAAATACGACATTAGACGTCATCTAACAGCACCGTATACTTTGCAACAGAACGGCGTAGTAGAGCGCAGAAACCGTACTCTAATGGAGATGACTTGAAGTATTCTCAAGGCAATGAGAGTACCAAACTTCTTATGGGGAGAAGCAATACGCCATTCTACTTATCTCATCAATCGTGTTGCTACAAGAGCTCTCCAAAATCAGACCCCATACGAAAGTTTGAGGAGTAAGAAACCGAATGTTGAACATCTCAGGGTTTTTGGATGTCTTGCCTATGCCAAAATACAAAGCGATCATCTGAAGAAGCTAGATGACCGTTCACAAGCTCTTGTTCACCTTGGAATTAAACCCGGATCCAAGGCTTATCGACTCTACAATCCAACAACAAGGAAGATCATTGTGAGTAGAGATGTTGTCTTTAATGAGAAACAAGGTTGGAATTGGAAGGGAGCACAAGGAGATTGCAGAAAACCAGGTATGTTTCAGTTGACATGGGGTGAGGAAATTGATGATGGCCATCGACCATTCAAAGCTGGAAATCAATTAGAGAATGTTGGAGATTCAGAATCAGGACCGATCAGTCCCCCTCCAAGACCGGTCGATCCTTTAAACTCCAGAAACAGAGCGGAGGTTCTGGAAACTGGACCGACCGGTCCACCTCCAAGACCGGTCGATCCTCAAGCCCCGGGAAACAGAGCAGAAGCTCTGGAATCCAGACCGACCGGTCCATCCTCCAGATCGGTCGATCCCCATGCTGCATATGAGACGCAAGACGATCTTCAAGAAGGACCTCGAAGATCGAATCGACAAACATCTCGCCCAAGCTACTTGGATGATTACGTGCTTCTAGCCAATGTGGAATGTGAGATACTACTCCTTTCACTCAATGATGAGCCGTTTGATTATCAAGAAGCTAATTACAATCGAATGGACTAATGCGTGTTTCGAAGAGATTGATTCAATCAACAAGAACAAGACTTGGACGCTAGTAGAAAGACCAGAAGGAATCAGAGTCATTGGTCTTAAGTGGGTTTTCAAGATCAAAAGGAATGCAGATGAATCAATAAACAAGCATAAGGCTAGACTTGTTGCAAAAGGTTACGTGCAACAATAAGGAGTTGATTTTGATGAAGTGTTTGCACAGGTTGCAAGGATCAAAACCGTGCGACTTTTAATTGGTCTAGCTGCTGCGAATAGTTGGGAGATACATCACTTGGATGTAAAAACCGCATTCTTACATGGAGAATTGAATGAGGATGTGTACGTATCTCAGCCTGAAGGGTTTGAAAAGAAGGGAGAAGAACACAAGGTTTTCAAACTCTCTAAGGCTTTATACGGTTTGAGACAAGCCCCTAGAGCTTGGAACACAAAGCTTGATCAAATCTTGAAGAGTCTAAGGTTTACAAAGTGTTCAAAGGAGAGTTCGGTCTATCGGAATGAAGAAAAAGGACATCTTCTCATCGTTGCAACATACCTGGATGACTTGTTTGTAACTAGAAATTCAACTCGAATCATCAAGGAATTCAAAGAAGAAATGTCAACAAAGTTTGAGATGTCTGATCTAGGGAAGCTTACTTACTATCTTGGAATCGAGGTAAAGCAAAGCAAAGAAGGAATCGAGATAAAACAAGAAGCTTATGCTCGTCGAATCTTAAAGGAAGCAGGGATGGATACTTGCAACCCAACACACATACCAATGGAGTTTGGTTTAAAGTTATCAAAGGCAGAAGAAGAACCCGAGATTGATGCAACGTTGTATCGAAGAAGGATTGGTTGTCTCAGGTATCTATTACACACACGGCCCGATCTAGCTTTCTCTGTTGGAATCTTAAGCAGATACATGCAGTCTCCGCGAGAATCACATGGAAACGCGTTGAAGCAAGTCTTAAGATATTTGCAAGGAATGTTGGGTTATGGATTGAAGTTCAAGCAAGATGGACCAAAGAAGCTTGTTGGCTATAGTGATAGTAGTCACAATGTGGATGAAGATGATGGAAGAAGCACCACTGGTCATGTTTTCTACTATGGAGAAACACCAATAACATGGTGTTCACAGAAGCAAGAAACGGTAGCACTTTCTTCATGTGAAGCCGAATTCATGGCTGGAACGGAAGCAGCAAAACAAGCGATTTGGTTACAAGACTTGTTAAGTGAGATCACGGGAAAGAATGGTGAAAGGATAGTCATTCGGATCGACAACAAGTCAGCCATTGCATTGACAAAGAATCCGGTGTTTCATCGACGCAGCAAGCACATTCATAAAAGGTACCATTTCATACGAGAATGTGTTGAAGGAGAGCAAATAGAAGTGGAGCATGTACCTGGAGAAGAGCAGTGTGCAGATGTTCTAACAAAAGCCCTAGCAAGAATCAAGTTTAAGAAGATGAGAGATCTAATGGGAGTAAAAGACCTCGCGAAGACATACTTGAAGCTTAAGGGGGTGAATGTTGGATAAGCTCCAAGAAGATTCTAGAAGAAGATATCCTTAAAGGAATTAGAAATCTTAATAGGAAAAGGAAATTGTCTAGTTCTAATCTAAAAGAAAATAGAGTAGGTTTAGAAAAGGAAATCTATAACCTATATATGTAAGATCATCAAGTTGTGTATCATCATAGGCACAATAAAAACTAAAGGAAGAAAAGCTTGTGTTTAGTTTTGAGGGATTTTCTAAACATTAATAAAAGAAGGACTGTTTTCACTTTTCATCATCGAAGCTCTTCTTCCTCCTATATCAGAATAGTGTCGGTCTAAGGTGGAAAGTATATCGTACAAGAGTGTGGTTTACACATGTAACTCTCAGATGCAAATTTGGGTTTGGGGCATTTGCATAATCTTGGGCAATTGGATGCTTGAGAGGTTTAATGATTTGAAGCTCATATTATTTCAAATACAAAGATGAAGAACTACACAAATCGAAAAGTTGTTTTCATTTATAAGAAAATGAAACTGATAACAATAACATTCTCTTTATATTAAAGGAGAAGCATTTTGGGATGAATTTAGGTGTCACTTCCACAATTGTTTTCATTTTTTTTACTTAATAAATTAATCCTACTATACTACTATCCAAATACTCTATTTCCTACTATACTAATATCCAAACACTCTATAATGGCTCAAACTTTTTCTACTTAATAAATTAAGGGAATTGGCATGAATAATAGGTTGGTGATCAATAATTAAGTCTATGACATGACCTAAATTGAAATTAGGTATCTAACATTGGCAATACTTAAAATTACTTTTTTTTTTGTCTTTAATCTATTTTTGAGTTTCACTTTTGAAAAGAAAATGAAAATAATAATATAACTTTTTACCCTAGTCTACTCATCTTCTCTTTCACAGCCGACATTTTTTTTTTTCTTATTATTTTTCTCTTCATGTTTCGTCTACTCCTTCTCCTCTCTCTTCTTCTACCCTAATTTATGGTCTTTTCTTCTAGTCATCTTCTTCATGTGTCGTTGTTTCTTCTCTCTCTCTTCCATCGTTTATTTTTTCTTTCTTTTGCATCATTTATCTCATTACTCTTTTGATACAAACACCATAATCATCTTTCTCTCTAGAGATCCACTAACCCAAATCTTAATCTTCAATCATTGATTAAGATGAAGATCAACATAGCTAACTATGTTTGGAAATCAATATATTAGGTAATTATGTTTCTTACAATAGTTAATTATAGTTGTGATAATAGTTAACTATGTACAATATGTTTTTTTTCCTTATGCAAATTATAAAAGATAACTACATTGTGAACATAGTTAACTATATTTGTTTCAATAAGTAAATATGTCATGAAAATAGCTAACTATGATTTTAAATCGATAGAATAGCCAACTATTCTATGAAAATAGTTAACTATGCTCTGATTTTAAATTAGCCAACTATTCTCTGGAAATAGTTAACTATCCTATGAAAATAGTTAACTATAAGTTTAAATCGGTAGATTAGCCAACTATTCTCTGGAAATAGTTAATTATGCTCTGAAAATAGTCAACTATAAGTTTAAATGCGTAGAGTAGCCAAGTATTATTCTCTAGAATTAGTTAACTATGCTCTGAAATAGTTAACTATGATTTTATGTTATAGACAAATAGTCAACTATGTTATTTAATAGTTAACTACATAGTCGTTTTTTCTAATCTATTTTTCTTTTGTTTGTTGAGATCTACTTTTTCCAAAAATGACACAACTTTAGAGACAATTTTTCCAAGAAATAGAAGAATATATTTTTTGATGAATCCCAAACATCCTCCTCCGTCGCCGCTTTCATAAAAATTTAGATCATCATATCAACTCAATTTTTTTTTTTACTGCTGGCATATGGTAAAACAGTTTTTTTGAGATTTTAATTAATTCATTTAATAGGTGCGTAAGGGGATTTTGGTCACAGTATTTTTGGTGGATGTTATACACCTAAATTAAAATTAGGGCATGTCATAGACTTAATTAAGGCCTCCCAACCTATTATTCACCTAAATAACCCATAAATTAATCCTATATATTATTTGAGGAGCATTTTGGGAGAACTTTGATGATGTGTCATTCCCACAATTTTTCTTACTTTTTTTATTAAATAATTTAATGTCTCATATACTACTATTCAAACACTCTATTCTCCTACTATGCTAACTTCCAAACACTATATGATGACCTTAATTCAATCCCCAAACAACTCTAATTTAACAAACTAGGTAACTTGATTAATACTCTAGTTTACCAAACAAACTACAAATACTATAAATTTCTGAATTTTTTTCTTTCTTTTTTTAGGTCAAACATTTATAATTTTTTAGCCATCCCATTTTAATTGGTAATTACGCTTTATAAATTCATTTTTCTCAAAATCAAAATGAACATAACTTGATTAATAAAAATCCAATTACCTAACAAACTACAAATCTTTAATAAGAGAAATGCTTCTAAGTAATTTAGTTAAATATATTCTGAATTTTTTTTCTCTATTTTTTTCGTACACTCATTACCAAGCACATTTTTAAAACTTCTATTTTATTTTTCACACTAAAAGGGAAATGCTTCTAAGTAATTTACTTAAATCATATCGTCAATCACATTGTCAACACAATCAAATTATATTATCAGATTACAATCAAATTATCAAATTATTACAATCAAATTTATACAATAATTACCAAATCTTTGGCCATCACAATCTTTAATCTTTTTTAACAACACATGTCTTCACATTAATCCTATATATTATTTGAGGAGCATTTTGGGAGCACTTTGATTAGGTGTCATCACCACAATATTTCTCCAAATTATTTTTATTTATTTATTTCATTCTCTTATACTCATTACCAAACACATTTAATTCCAAATATATTTATTTTGATTACTATAACTCTAATTACCAAACACATTTGAATCTTCCTAAACTTGCCAAAATTAAAATATTTTGAAATTTTCAACTTTCCAAAATTAAAATATTTCGAAATTATAGATTTAAATCATAGAATTAAATGTGAACAAAAATTTAATATATATACCAAATAATTGATTTAAAATAAAATAAAACTATTTATTATCTTTTGAAAATATATGAGCATGCAAAAATATGTTTTTAGATGTGTTGTTTTGTTTGACAAGTCGATGCTATTAATTTTTTTATAAATGCACCTTCGCACAAGTAAAAATATAATTATTAATGAAATTTGTTGGTTTAATTATTTCACGGGTGGAACACATTTGTATACAAAATAATCACAAAATTCAAATATATAAATTAGGTCTTAGGTTATGTATAATTATTCTTCATAATCTTTTTTTAACTATAATGTTTGATTTTATTCGATAATCATTTTATTCCGAGTATAACGCGGGTAATTTTCTAGTTCCTATTATACTACTATCCAAACACTCTATTTTCCACTATACTAATATCCATTTATATAAACAATTATAAAAACTCACCATATACCAATTATATAAAAAAATTCACTACACTATTTTTATTAAAAATTAATTCACAAAACCATTCTTTAACATAAAAATCTAATTTACAAAAATATTTTCCAAAGATGTAACAAACTTTGGTTTAATTTATTTTCAAACAACTCATGAACTTAAAATTCACATGATAAAATTATTAGTTCAATAATTATTCAATTACAAAAACTCATTATACTATGTTTACTAAAAATTAATGAAAAAATCATTCTTTAACTTAAATATCTAATTCACAAAACCCTTCTCCAAAGATGTAACAAACTTTGGTTTAATTTATCTTCAAACAACTAATTATTAAATAAAATTATTAATTATTAATTTTCGTTATAAATAATCTGATTTCAGTATAACACTTTTACAAGGGGATCAAAATCAGTCCCACTATATCAAATCTCATACATATGTTAAACAATAATAATTATGACAGCCAATCACGATTCTAAACAAATTTTATACCATATTTTACATTACTAACTTGCTATTCTATATTTTATGATCGTCGAAAACTTGCTATATATGAACAAAAACATACCTACTATATCAAATCTTATTGGTTAATCACATATATATATTAAGTTAATAACTAACGTAATCAATCACGATTTTAAATTTATTTTCAAATATATATTACATTACTTATTTGTTATTATGTATATTCTGCTTACAAGATTTTCCCGTCTACAAGGGATTTCCTAAAAAATATTATTCCATTATCTTATAAAAACAACTCAAAATATCTAAATTCTTATACATTGGACTCACACCTCCATCATCATGAAGATGAAAAAAGAAATTTGGCACCTAAAAACAGAAATTTTAAAAATAAGTCCAAAATTTCATAGATGTAAAAACAAATACCATTTTAATTATACATAGGCAAATAAATGCCTGTCTAACTTAATCACGCAATATTGTATCATAATACATAATACTATAACCAATAATTTATTACACAATTATAAAAATACCAAAAATACATACACATATTTCATTCAATCGGATCTTTTAATGCATAATCATATAAACATTTTTTATAAATTATTTTATTTATCTATTATCAAATGATTTTAAAATTAAATTGACGGTTATAATTAAACCCGTGTACAACACGAGTCCTATTCTAGTGTTTCATTAAAAGTGAAATGATATTTTGACTGGTGATAAGATCACAAAAAATGATGTATTATATAAATGTCATAATTTCAATTTTCCATAAGTGAAGTAATACCAATTGCATTTTATAACTATTTCAGCCAATAAAAACTATTTTATCCTCTGCGCGGTTTTGTTTCCTATTAATGTTTGAGTGGTGAGAAAAAGAGAAAAATGTCATATTATGATTGAGTGGCGAGAGAAAGAGATTTGAATTTCCTTACATTGAGAGGATACACATTTAGTCTTTCTTCTCCTTCTTTTGCTTTTTGCATATCTTCTTTTTCCTTCGACGATGGAATCTGAGAGAGTGTCATTACCATTGATCCACCAACATTCGATGGTGCCGTGGAATCATTTGGGGAAAGGTGATTGTTGTGGAGGTTTTGACGCTATCACTGATGGTTTCTACTGCCAGCCCTGCGACTTTTTCGTCCACAAGAAATGTAGCGAATCCTCTGAATATATCCAACACCCGTCTCACTCCGGTCACACACTTCACCTTCAAAGAAATGAAGTTTATCATTGTAATTTATGTGGAAAATGCAAAGACCTATTGATCTATCGTTGTGAGATTTGTGACTTCAACATTGATCTATATTGTCTCAAGTACCCACCACCGGAGGTTATCGACGTTTCCGAGATGCATCAACACCAGCTCACCTTTCTCAAGAAGCGGCTCTACAATTTCCAATGTAGTGCTAATTTCCATTGTGGCAAGAATGTCTACGACGAGTTTCCTTACAAATGTCAAGAATGTGATTTAACCTTCCATTTGGATTGCGTATGGCATTCATTCAAACACCCGTTAGAGGTAAACGTGTCCTACCACCTTTGATGATGAATTGATGATGGAAAGAAAATGTCTTCTTTGTAAATTTGATCTAACTTTTATCTCTTTTTTTTTTCTCAGTATACAACGATAGACGCTAGTGAGAGAATGTCACTACCATGGATCCACAAGCATTTTATGTTGCCTTGTAATGATCTAAAGAAAGGTGATTGTTGTGGACGCTTTGAATCTATCACTGATGGCTACAGCTGCCAAAGATGTGATGTTTTCGTCCACAAGAAATGTAGCAAAAGAGAATCCTTTGAATCTATACAACACTCATCTCACTCCCTTCACCCTCTTTGGCTTCAAAGTGCTCCATTGATCTACAAATATGATTATTCTAATAAATGCGCTATTTGTGCAAAGAGAATAATCGATCTATTCTATCGTTGTGAGATATGTGACTTCGAAGTGGATCTATATTGTCTCAAGTACCCACCACCAGAGGTTATCAAAGTTACTGAGACGCATCACCACAAGCTCACCCTTCTAAAAAGGCGCATCCAATTCGACTGTGATGTTAAAAATTGTGGCAAGACTGGCAACTATGAGTTTTCTTACAGATGTGAAGAATGTGATTTTACCTTTCATGTGGATTGCGTATGGCATCCATCAGAGGCAAAACACACGTTGGAGGTAAACCATTCTTACCACCCCTTGCACCCTCTTAAGCTCTACATGGGGAAATTACCGGATTATTCTGATGGAAAGTGTCGTCTTTGTGGAAATGAGATTGATCGTAGATTGTTCTATCATTGTTCTTCATGTAACTTCTCCTTAGACATGCGTTGTGTTTTGAAGCCACCACCACAATCACTTTTGGATTTGAAAGCTCATGATCACCAACTCACCCTTCTCCCAAGACTCGATTCTTTTACTTGTAACGCTTGTGGCCTGAAGGGAGATCGAAGCCCTTACGTATGTTTTCAGTGTGGTTTCATGATCCATCAAGGCTGTCTTGACCTTCCACGCGTTATAAACATCAATCGGCATGATCACCGTGTTTCTCGCACTTCAGTTCTTGGTGTTGTGAATTCTGTTTGTGGAGTTTGTCGCAAGAAGGTGGATTGGACTTATGGGGGTTATTCTTGTCAAAGGTGCCCTGGCTACGTCGTTCATTCGAAATGCGCTACAAGGGAGAATGTTTGGAACGGGAAAGAACTCGAAGGAGTACCTGAGGAAATAGAAGATATAGAGCCATATGTGGTCATAGATGACAACACAATACAACATTTCAGCCACAGAGAGCATAACCTTAGACTTCATGTTAATGGTGTTTTGTATGAGGAGAGCAAGAGGTGCAGAGCATGCAGCCATCCCATCGGTTTTCAATCCTTTTATGGCTGTTTGGATTGTGATTTCATTCTCCACCAAAACTGCGCCCAACTTCCTAAAAAAAGATGGCATGCGCTACACAACGACCGCCTTACTTTAGTTACAAGCGAGGTGGAAGCCTTTCAATGTGATGTTTGTCGTAGATTCTCTAATGGTTTCTTTTACCAGCATTTGGGTAAGAAAATAGATGTTCGGTGCATTTCAATTTCTGAGCCATGTCTCCATCCAAGTCATCCCGATCATCCCTTATACTACATGTTAGGAGGCAGAGGTGAACTATGCAATGGTTGCAAACAGAGGAAAAACCACACGCTCATGTGCATTGAAGATGATTGTGAATTTGTCTTATGCTTCAATTGCGTCACTTTACCAAAAGTGGCAAAGCATAGAGTTGACGATCATCCTCTCACGCTATGTTATGGTGGCGAAAAGGAAAGTGGTAAATGTTGGTGTGACATTTGTGAGGAAGAGTCTGATCCAAGGAAGTTTTGGTTCTACACGTGTAAAGATCACCGGGCTTGTTTGCATACAATGTGTGTGCTCGGAAGATATGCAGGGCTCATGCCAAGAAGTACGATAAAAGAATTGAGAGAACCGGTCGAGGTGTTGCTCAATAATAGTGTAACTCGTCCATTTCGCAGGGATTGTAAGTCGCGTTGCTTGTACCCTATCACCTTCAAGTTGATTGGAACCTCAGACACATACTTATGCGCTATTGAGTGAATTTCTTCTGTATTCCTCTCATGGTCATCAGATTTGTTAGACTCTTTCAATGATGATTTCGTTGTTTGTGCAGCTACAAGAGTCTTATCCCTTGTTATTTCGTCCATGAGATCAAGATTTCTTCTGTGTGAATATTTTGCAATTCGTAAACTTTGGTTGTATCGTGAATATTCGTAAACTATGATATCTATTATGGTTGAGTCGTGAGTATATCTGAAAACTCTCTTTCATTATCGGATACAGAGCCACAGTCACCACTCTGTTTGTTCTGCACTTTACCTGTTGCAGAGACCTAACTTGTTTGCCAAGAAATAAATAGATATTTAACTTGTTTGTTAAAATATGGATAAAGATCAATTTCTACTACTATATTAAAAAAAAAACGTAAAAAACTCAGAAGCTTGATTTGCTTTTTTCCTCTCCAAGTTTCAAAGTCAAAATAATTTTAAATTAATTATACCCCAAAAGAAGGTTATTTGCCACTTTTCAAATATGCCGTTGTTAAATTATTTTCTTACCAAAATGCCACTTATAAATCCATTTAAAAACTTTGTATCTTAAAATTTTTAATTTTAAAAAATATTTTGATCCTTCATAAACCTTAAACCCAAAAAACTAAACCCTAATATAACATAGTTAACCCAAACATAATTAATTTAAAATTTTGGAAAAAGTGATAGTGGTATTTTTGAAAAGTGGCATATTTAGAAATTTCTCTTTTTTCTTTGCCCTTCCTTCTATTATTTTTCTACAAACACTTTATATTTGCATTTCCCTTTATTTTATCTTAATCCTAGAATGTTTAATGAAAAATGAAATAATTTAACGGAAAATAAATAAACGCGCTTGTCATTTGACATGATATATTAGCCAATAACGAATTTATTCAACATCTAATAATAGTGATTCGAAGTTTCAAAAAAATAAAAATAATAGTGATTCAAATATAATTTTTTTTTTTAATAGAGTTGGGCTGGGCATATCATCCAGAATTGAAAAAATTGAATCGAATCGAAAATGTTCAATATTCAAATTGTCCGAACATCTTTTATTTTTTTAAAATATTTTAGATATTTAAACCGAACTAAACCAGATTAAAATTAAACGAGTACATGAAATACAATATATATATATATATATATATATATAAAATTATTATTTTGACAAAATAACTAAATTTGATATATTATCTGACAAATTGAAATTAGCCAAAAATTTAATCATATATTACCTCAAACATATTATTTCACTAATTAACCTTTAATTTTAACAAATAGTGTGATTTTTGTTTTTTTTTTGTAGTGAATAGTGTGATTTTAATAATAGTGATTGAAGTATGAAGTGAATATTATTCAAATCAAGTTTAAAAATCATATTAAAAATGGATTATTATTAGTTAGGTAGATAACATAATTCTGAAAAATACAGTATTTATAAGAAAACAAATAGTAAAAATCGTAATTTTAAATGGAAAATTAGCAAATATAACCCCCCAAAAAATTATAATTAAAATTGTAACCAAATACCCTAAATTCTATGGTTATAATTTAGCCACATTAGTCAATT
Organism: Draba incana; assembly: GCA_963576765.1. Classification (NCBI taxonomy): domain Eukaryota; kingdom Viridiplantae; phylum Streptophyta; class Magnoliopsida; order Brassicales; family Brassicaceae; genus Draba; species Draba incana. The sequence goes on along the minus strand of OY755212.1, from coordinate 2,989,955 downwards.
TTGGTTAGTTATCTAATTATTAATTTTTTTTGGTTACTTGGCAAATTAACCTATTTTTAATTAAATAGTGTATAATTTATTATTTTCCGTGAAATGAAATGTGTGGCTCGAGTAGCTTAGACATAGCAAGAAGCTACACTGCTACAATAATATACCGATTTGCATTCCGATAATGAATCTGTAAATCGAACACTTTTGTCAATGGCTCGCTTAGTTTTTTCTTTAAACTTTCTCAATCTCAACCCTCGAAATCCTCAATCTGTCTTCCTCACACAAACTGTAACACCTCCTCCTCGATTTCCTTCTCTTCGTTGCCAAACAAACCCAGAAGAATCTCCCGAAACCCAGGTGAAATTCTCCATCTTTTCGAAATGGGTCGCTTAAATAGGTCTAAAGGTCTAACCTTTATCTTGATTCAGGAGAAGTTAGTAGTAGATAAGGAAGTGGAATCATCTCCTATTGCTTCTTCTTCATCTTCGTCTTCGTCTTCTTCTGTGTTTCCTGAATCACCTAATAAAGATATCAATAGAAGAGTAGCGGCTACTTCTGTAATCGCTGCTTTAGCTTTGTTTCTATCGACAAGGCTCGATTTTGGGATTTCTTTGAAGGATTTAACTGCATCGGCTTTGCCATACGAGGAGGTGTTTTAATGGGTTCTTCTTCATTTGTGGTTTTTGATCTCAAAGGATTGATTTTTTTTAATGAATGGTTGTTTAATGATTTGTGTAGGCTTTGTCGAATGGGAAACCGACTGTGGTGGAGTTTTATGCAGATTGGTGTGAGGTTTGTCGTGAATTAGCTCCTGATGTTTACAAAATCGAGCAGCAATACAAGTACATTGTCTTTCTTATGATCACAAATCTCTGTGTATTGATGAACACCAAGCTTAGAGCTTTGTAGTTGCAGAAATGACCCATTAGTCTTGTGTTTAGTTTAATGGAAATGGAACTTTGTTTGGGAATTAAGATGAGCTTTGAAGATTCTTGTTTCAGAAGGGATCCAATCTTGTGTTGTGTTGGTTTAATGGATTAAGGAACTTGTTTAGGATTGGATTTGGGTATGTAGATAGATTTTAGTTGAAGAAGCGAACCATTAATGGATTACGGAACTTTTCAGAAGCTAATTTTGAGATTTTATAGGCTAAAGTTGGGGTTTTTGTTTGTGTTAATGTCGAGTTTTACTTGTGGTGTTTGTGATTCGCTATTTTGACATTTTACAGGCTAAAGTTGGAGTTTTTGTTTGTGTGTTAATGTCAGAGTTTTACTTGCGGTGTTGTGATTCGCTATTTTGACATTTTTTAGGCTAAAGTTTGAGTTTTTGTTTGTGTGTTAATGTCGAGTTTTACTTGCGGTGTTGTGATTCGCTATTTTGAGATTTTATAGGCTAAAGTTGTAGTTTTTGTTTGTGTATTAATGTCGAGTTTTACTTGCGGTGTTTGTGATTTGCAGGGACAAGGTTAATTTTGTGATGCTAAATGTGGACAATACGAAATGGGAGCAAGAGTTGGATGAGTTTGGTGTTGAGGGTATTCCTCATTTTGCATTTCTCGATAAAGAAGGGAACGAGGAAGGTAATGTGGTCGGGAGGCTCCCGAGACAGTATCTAGTTGAGAATGTGAATGCGCTTGCAAGCGGGAAGCAATCAATTCCTCATGCTAGAGCCGTGGGACAATATACAAGCGCCGAGTCTCGGAAGGTGCATCAGGTTACTGATCCCTTAAGTCATGGATAGGGAGAGTGGCATTACCATTATGGTTTATGGCAGATCAGATGATAGAAGTTGTTTCTAACTCCATACAAGTTGTTTCTAACTCAATGTTCAAATCACACTGAAAATTTGTCATCTGAAGATTCTTCATTAATAAGTGTTTCTAGTTGTATTAAATATTTCCTCTACATTATACTTGTTGAAGAATATAGTTTTATAATCGTGAAACCAGTAACCCTAAAACCAATTTACCGACCCTCAACAACCGACATGGATGTTTGATTCAGCTTACGTCGTCTGTCCACTCGTCTCTCTCGGGTCTTTGGGTGTAGCAATCCCTTCTGTCTGGCTCCTGAGCATCAAAGCCACCGACGACATGGTTGGTCTGTCATCAGCAACTTGTTGAACACACAGAAGCGCAGTCTGAATGCATCATAAAACTTGATCTGACGGTGATGCATCCTTGACGACTGAGATCTTTGGGACCATGTCTTTCCCGAGTAGTATGTTACTCGGTTTGATGTCCAAATGAATGATCTTGAACCTCGAATCTTGATGAAGATATACCAGCCCTCGAACAATCCCACTGATAATGTCCTCAGTATGTAAATTTGATTAATCGCAACTTCACCAATCAATCGGAAGAAAATTTCACTATTGACGTAATGTTTATGTTTCATAATCTAAGATCAGTTAGATTTGTACATGTGGTCCATATTGCATTTGTAGGGACCCGGAAATTAATCTTCTATAACAACGATAAACCGAATAACGAATTCAAGAAAGCGAGAACGAATTCTCTTTCCTTAATTCAAAATATCGCCCATAGTGTGACGGTTTCTGTACGATAATGAATCCCACGATACGATTTTGATTAAGACTAATACGCAACACCCGTATCAGAATCTATGAACATATATATCTACGATATACTCTCGACTAATGCTAAGACTCGGAGAAAAAACGCTTACTAGTTAACTCAGAGAATGATCGACAAAATGAAAGAGGAAGTTGTTGTGTTTGTTCTTTGCTTTTGTTCTCTTTGTAAAAAACGTCAAAAGCTTCTCTTCTCTTATAAAAAAAAAAAAAAAGATTAAGAAGATGTTGGTTTTAATAATGACCAAGACGTGATCACTATTTCGGTTTCTCAAATATCTCCCATGTGAACCACTCTTTCAACTACTTTGACTAAGTGGAAGAGATAAGGGAGGAGAGGATCATGGGTTGGTTAGAATCAAATCTTTTATCCCAAACCGAAACCGAATACCGAATATGCTATTATCCTCTTAACTAAACCGAATATTTAACCGAACATTTCTCATTCAAATTTTATAATAGTTAACATTGCAATTAGCTCATTAAGCCCATATTGGCAATGCAACTTTACGTTCCAACAATCCCCCACATGAATAGAAATGACTCTAAACATATGCAACTAGACTGACTCTACTACCTAAACTAGACAGACCTTTGAGAGTATATGCGAAAACTAACTGTGTCTGAGATGGTGACGTTTTTCAGTCTTGAACCACTCATTGTTAATATCTGTCGGGTTTACTTGGCCAGATGGTGAACATGATGTCTTGAACCATCCGGAGGTTAGTGTAAACCGAGACAACAGCTAAAACCCAGCTTCGTTTTCTCGTAGAACTTAGTTCTCTATTGTGTTCATTTTGGCCTTGAACTCGCCTGGTTAATCATGTGTGAAGTTAGAGAATATAGCCTTTCATCTATTCTCCTAGAAACGGCCTCATTTCACACTCACAAGGTGATTTGCCATTTACTTTGTTTGCAGAAGTATCCTGTAATACTTCATTGATATCTCAAAGTTATGGTCTCAAATCATTAAAAGCTTTAGCTTATCCTCTGCACATACAGGAAGCACTGTACATCATCCTAGGAACTGGGAGAAGACATTAGTCTCTCAGTGCTCTTTAGTAGATTATACTTGATTTAGTTTTCCCTTTGAACCTACATCATGGGATCTCCAATCAAGGTAGGTGGGGTTTCCATCAAGTTTCGTCTTATGTCGTTGGCTTTAAACCCATTCCTTTTGATGATTTTGCAACTTGATCTCGTGTCAAACCTTTAGTAAATGGATCTGCTAGGTTGTCTGCTGACTTAATGTAATCTAACGTGATTACACCGTTTGAGATGAGTTGTCTAATGGTTTTATGTCGTCTCCTGATATGACGAGATTTACCATTATATAGATTGTTCTGTGCCCGAGCTATAGCTGATTGGCTATCACAGTGTACACGTATTGCAGGCACAGGTTTCTCCCACATCGGGATATCTTCCAAGAAATTACGAAGCCATTCTGCTTCCTCTGCAATTTTGTCTAAAGCTATAAATTCAGATTCCATGGTCGATCTGGCGAACAAAGTTTGTTTGGAAGATTTCCAGGACACTGTTGCACCGCCAAATGTAAAGACATATCCGCTAGTGGATTTGGAGTTTTTGGAGTCTGCGATCCAGTTTGCGTCACTGTATCCTTCCAAAACCGCTGGTTCTTTACCATAGTGCAAGCCATGGTTTTTAGTATAACGTAGGTAGTTTAATACTCTAGTCATGGCTTTCCAATGTTTATGTCCTGGATTACTGGTGTAGCGACTAAGTACATTTACTGAGTGCGCCAAGTCGGGTCTAGTATAATTTGTCAAGTACATTAGACTCCCGATTATTCTTGCATACTCTACTTGTGATACTGCATCACCCGAATTTTTGGTCAGGTGAAGTTGAGGGTCCACTGGAGTTTTTGCAATTCCACTCGAATAATTCATGAATCTATTGAGTATCTTTTCAGCGTAATGATCTTGGGATAGAGTGATTCCTTCGGGAGTTCTGATAATTTTAATCCCTAGAATTACGTCCGCTAATCCCATGTCTTTCATTTCAAATTTTCCTTTGAGCATATTTTTAGTTTGTGTGATCATCTCTTTATTACTTCCAATAATGAGCATATCATCTACATATAAGCCCAATAGAATGTACCCTTTTGGAGTAATCTTGATGTATATGCATTTATCACATTCATTTATAATGAATCCATCAGACATCATTACATTGTCGAATTTTTCATGCCATTGCTTAGGAGCTTGTTTAAGTCCATATAATGACTTCACAAGTCTACAGACTTTGTGTTCTTGTCCTGGGATAACAAACCCTTCGGGTTGTTTCATATAAATTTCCTCTTCTAATTCTCCATTTAGAAAGGTTGTTTTAACATCCATTTGATGAATTTCGAGGTCTCGTAAGGCTGCAATATTTATAATCAATCTGATTGAAGTTATTCTCGTCACCGGAGAATAAGTATCAAAGAAATCAGAACCTTCTTTTTGCCGAAATCCTTGCACCACAAGTCTCGCCTTGTACTTGTTTATTGCGCCATCGGTTAATATTTTTGTTTTGAAAATCCATCTACACCCGAGTGCTTTAAACCCTTCTGGTAACTCAGTTATTTCATAATTATTATGTTGCAGGATCGAATCCATTTCACTGTTGACGGCTTCCTTCCAGGTAGGAGCGTCCGGTGTAGACATAGCCTCTGAAAATGTTCTTGGCTCACCTTCCGCGAGAAAAGCCATTAAGAAATCTTCGCCAAAATTCTTTTCCTTACGAGCCCTTTTGCTTCGTCTAGGTTCATCTTCATCCTCTTGTTCAACTTCATTTGCTGAAGTACCGGAAATGCTTGCTTCATCTCGTTGTTCACGAGTCCGCTTTGGATGATTTTTATCCCGACACGGGAATATATTTTCAAAAAATGATGCATTCCTTGATTCTATAACTGTATTTACATCTATGTCTGGTATATCTGATTTATACACCAGAAATCGATAAGCACTACTATTGTGTGCATATCCGATAAAAATACAGTCTACGGTTTTTGGCCCGATTGTGACCTTTTTCGGAGGTGGTACTGCCACTTTTGCGAGGCACCCCCACACTTTAAGGTATTTGTACGAAGGTACTTTTCCTTTCCAAAGTTCTTGTGGTGATTTACCAGTAACTTTGTGCGGTATTTTATTGAGGATATAATTTGTGGTAAGCAGCACTTTCCCCCACATGTTCTGGGCTAACCCCGATTCTTGCAACATCGCATTCATCATCTCTTTTAGAGTTCGGTTTTTTCTTTCCGCAACTCCGTTAGATTCCGGTGAGTAGGGAGCGGTTGTCTGATGTATAATGCCATTTTCTCTGCAAAAAGCGTTAAAAAGGTTCACTATACTCCCCTCCTCTATCACTTCTAACTATTTTAATAGTTTTCTGAAGCTGGTTTTCAACTTCGAGTTTATACTCTTTAAATTTTTCCAGTGCTTCATCTTTGCTACGTAACAAGTATACATAACAAAATCTTGTGCAATCGTCTATGAAGGTGACAAAGTACTTTTTACCGCCTCTAGTTTGCACATATTTTAAATCACACAAGTCTGTGTGTATTAAACCTAGAGGTTCCGTAGTTCTTTCAACCTGGTGTGATGGTTTTTTAGTGAGTTTTGCCTGAACGCAGACTTCACATTTTTCTTTACTTGATTTGCATTTTGGGATTAAATTCATATTTTGCATTTTTTTAATTGTTTTATAATTTACATGTCCCAAACGTTCATGCCAAGTATCGAACGACTCAACCAAGTAAGCAAGAGGTTTTTCATTCATTGGAGTTGAAACAACAACAAAACCAACTTTCGGGAGGATTGTCGATACAGACAATTTGACGAGTCCCCCCTTAACAAACCCCTTACCCAAAAACATCCCACGTTTCCTAATGACAAGTTCATCAGCCTCGAGATTCGTAGCAAAACCATGCTTGCTTAAGATCGATCCAGAGATCAAATTTTTCCTCATATCAGGTACATGCTTCACATCATGGAGGTGAAGGTCACGTCCTGAAGTCAGCCTCATAACCACTTTGCCTTTCCCTTCAATCTTTGACATAGACTCGTTCCCCATGAACAGCTTTTCCTCAGTGTTCATCATGTTCTTTTTGTAAACTTGGAACATTGTCTTGTCAGAACAGATATGTGTAGTAGCACCAGTATCATAGTACCATTCAATCGGGTTGTCTTCCACCATGTTGGTTTCAGTTACAACAGCACACATATCATTTTTTCCAGCCATCTAATGACACAGAAAATAAGAGATAATTAATATTCGATTTAAAATAACACACAAATTAATATCGAATAAAATTATAACTTTATGCAAATAGTACACGTTTCAACAATATTTTTCTTTTAAAAAAAATTGTCAACGTTATGCAAATATAAACAATTAGAATAATTGCTATGATAGTTGGATTATAATATTCAAAACATTATAATGTCAAGAATCTCTCGTAAGTGATTATTAAACCAGAAGTGAACTGGTTAACAAACCAAAAACTATAACCGGTGATTGTCTATTGCTTAAGACACAAGAAACCAAAAGCAATAACAAAAGAAGATTCAAGAGTCGGATTAATTTTCTCAGACCAATGAACCAACACCAAAACGGTTTGATAACTAAACCAGAGCCAAATTAACACATCAAACTCAAATCCGGTTTGAATAATCAAACAGAACCGATGCTTTTATGTTATTATTGCAAGCTCACTGGAAACAGAATTGATCGCAAGAACGAATCACACATAATTGATCGCAAGAACGAATCACAAACTCGCTTACTAAGCGTTCGCGGAGACGTGGTGGGTTTGATCACGAAACAGATCACAAACTCGGTTTTAAAGTGTTCGCGGATTGTTTTTTTATGATCGGAGAACAAATCGCAAATTCACTCGAAAGTATTCACGGAGATGTTTTATGATCGAAATCATTTCGAGGTTAGAGCAGATTAAATCCGTTTCGGATTTTATTTTGAATTAAGACTGTAGGGACCCGGAAATTAATCTGCTATAACAACGATAAACCGAATAACGAATTCAAGAAAGCGAGAACGAATTCTCTTTCCTTAATTCAAAATATCGCCCGTAGTGTGACGGTTTCTGTACGATAATGAATCCAAGGATACGATCTTGATTAAGACTAATACGCAACACCCGTATCAGAATCTATGAACATATATATCTACGATATACTCTCGACTAATGCTAAGACTCGGAGAAAAAACGCTTACTAGTTAACTCAGAGAATGATCGACAAAATGAAAGAGGAAGTTGTTGTGTTTGTTCTTTGCTTTTGTTCTCTCTGTAAAAAACGTCAAAAGCTTCTCTTCTCTTATCAAAAAAAAAAAAAAAAGATTAAGAAGATGTTGGTTTTAATAATGACCAAGACGTGATCACTATTTCGGTTCCTCAAATATCTCCCACGTGAACCACTCTTTCAACTACTTTGACTAAGTGAAAGAGATAAGGGAGGAGAGGATCATGGGTTGGTTAGGATCAAATCTTTTATCCCAAACCGAAACCGAATACCGAATATGCTATTATCCTCTTAACTAAACCGAATATTTAACCGAACATTTCTCATTCAAATTTTATAATAGTTAACATTGCAATCAGCTCATTAAGCCCATATTGGAATGCAACTTTACGTTCCAACAGCATTTGCATGATTTCATTAGTTTATTCTATAATCAGTATTTGGGGTTTATTACTATTAGTTGTTACTATCTAAGTTTTTCAAACTCGTAATAAATTCCGAACATCATAAAATGTAAGTTGTAACAGTAAATGGACCTCATGGACTTGAACAATACTTAAAATTTCAATCATTTTTGTTGTCTCAATTGAAAACTATTTGATAACGATATGCAAATAAAAAAGAGAAAAATATAAGCAAAACATAAGAAAAATAAGAGCAAAAAGTGACAACAATTTTCTAATAGATTTAAATTTGAGATAGAAAAACAAATATGGATAATTAGTGATATCATATCGGAAGATTGTTCTTTGCTATACAATTTTAAAAACACTTACAATTAGCAAACCAATTACCGATTATTATTTTTAGTGTGGTTAATTAGAATGTAAGAGAAGAAAATGTGTTTGATTGCCTCAAACTGAATTATGTTCCAAGCTGTCTTATAGACTTTTATAGATTTACTCGGTTCTTTCCGTTTACCGAGGTTGTTGTCATCTATAAGGTAATAGTTAATTTACCTTATAGACGATCCCAAAACCTCCGGTTCCGAGTTTATTAGACTCTGCAAATCGATCAGTCGCGGTGGCAATGTCCTCAAAGTCCATAACGGTACAGCTGTGATCATCAGATATAAAGTATTGATCATTTCCCAGCAAAGATAGATCCAACTACCGATTATCAAAAGACAAGTACCTCCAACCGCAAACCAATAATCATCGCTTTCTTCTTACTTTTATTGAAATTAAACTTGATTTTGGTTTAGCTTAATGAAGAGTTTAGCAATCTCTAGAAACATCATATAATCTCATCACCTCCTTTGAGATTCTAAAGAATTCTTTTAGTTAATTATTTAGATAAGAATGTAAAATAATCAAAATAATTGTAAGATAAATAATCTAGATGTTGTAGAGATATCTAGATGTTGTAGAGATATCTAGATAGTTGTAAGATAGTAAGGTAGTAATCTAGAGATTGTAGAGAACTCTAGAACCTTATAAAATATTTAGTAAGTAAGGAGGTTAGTAGAATAATCTAGAGATTTAGGGAGAGATCTTTGGGAGGCTATAAATACCTCCTCACCCCTTTCATTTGTAAGAACATAAGAAAGTTGAACAAGTGAATAAAAAATAAGTTCAAAGAAAGAGTGTTCCAATTCATAAGTTCTCTAATTTTCTCTAAAAGTTTTTCAAGTATTCTCTAAAAGTACTTCCATATTTCTTCATCATACTTAGAGGGAAAAAATGCAAAAAAAACCCTAAGGAATCTTTTAATAAACAATAAAACCCCAACAAAAAAGATGCTAATTTTTAAAACCAACCTTTTAATTTTCTGCAAATTAAACCTTGATACCAAACACTGTTAATTCATTAACGGAAGACTAAACGTTGTTGTTTTAATTAAGTCAAAACGACGCCGTTTCACACTTTCTCTTCCAGATCTAAAAACGAAAATTGAAGAAGCGCGAGAGATTTTGGGGATTTTGGTTAGAACCCAAAAAATCAATTTCTTTTGCAATTTCAAAGGAAAAAACTAATTACAAACCAACAAAAGGTGAAATCGTTCTCGTCGGATGCGTTTCTATATAAGTTTCAATTTCATGTTTCAAAGTTTAAAATCGTAATCTAAAAATTAGAATATCGGTTTTGTTCTAGAATCAATTGAGTGAATATGAATGCTTTTAAGCATCTGGGTTTCTACACTTTCAGGGAGTACGAGTTAAGGATTCATGCTGGTGGGTATTGGACTGTGGATGGGCTGTACTTAGGTGGAGATATTCATGTAGTTAGAGTACACTCAAGCTCTACGATGAAGAAGAAGAGTCTTGTTGACATAGTTATCTCAGAAGGATATACTGAAAATATGGATTCTTTTTCATATTTTCCGTCTGGTATAGAAGGGATTAATAAAAAGGGGCTAGATAAGGATGAAGATTTTGTGGAATGGGATAACTTTAGCTCAAGAATGACAACAAGAGACATCTACGTTGTGAGAAGTGATGATCCAAATCTTGAGGGGTTTAAGAATAATGGTGATGTGCATCATGATTCTGATGATGAATCTGATAATGAGCAAGACAAAGAGGATAGTGATTCCTAGAAAGAAGTATAAGGAGTTCGATATGATGCACAAAATAGTTCATTCCACATAGAACAAGTTTTCAAGAACAAAAAAGCTTCAAGAAAGCGGTGGAAAAGTATGCAGTTGGAGGACAGTTGAACATTGGATTCAAGAAGTCAGAAGGCAAGAGAGTTGTAGCTCATTGTGTAGAAGAAGGCTGCAATTGGAGGATATATGCGTCTATAAACAGCGGCTCCGATGGAAATTTTGTGGTTAGAACATTTCATGATGAACATAAGTGTTCATGGAGTGGAAAAGTCAAGTTGTATACCACAAGAAAAATTGTTGTTGATTATCTTAACGAATTCAGGGTATGCCCAATGACTAGTCGTGTGATTAAAGGGAGGCTAGAAGCAACTTGGATTAATGTTGGCCTGAAAAAAAGCCAAAGAGCACGTGAGTTTTGCATACAAACACTTCAAGATGAGTATGTTGAGAAATTTACTAGAATGTTTGACTATGTTCTTGAGCTACGAAAGTCTAATCCAGGGTCCACCATTAAACTTGGAACAAAGGCACAAGTATTTGAGAAATTTTATGCTTGTTTCTATGGTCAGAAACATTGATGGAAGAAAACTTGTAGACGCATCATTCATCTTGATGGAACTCATCTTAAAGGTCGTATGAAAGGACAACTACTAAGTGCAATTGGTCGAGATCCTAATGACGATATGTATCATATTGCTTGGGCAATCGTACCTGTGGAAAATAAACCAAATTGGGAATGGTTTCTTGAACTGTTGCGTGATGATTTGGAGTTTAGTAGTGGTAATGGGTTGACATTAGTCTCTGATCAACAAAAAGGGTTGATAGGTGCCATTAACTTGGTATGTCCAGACGTTCAACACAGAATGTGCGCTTGGCACATTTTGGCGAATTTAAAGAAGAACCATGGTGACTCAAATACATTCATAACAACATTTTGGAAACTTTCTCGTGCTTACAACATACAAGAATTTGAGAATGCACTAGAAGATTTGAGGATATTAAGACCAGATGTTCATGAAGATATCCACAAGCATTCAAAGCATTGGTCTAGGTTAGCATTTATTTTTTCGTAGTGACTGGTTATTTTTCGTAAAGATATAATTTTAATATAATGGTTTGGTATTGCAGAGCATTTTTTCAGGAACATACAAAGTCAGATGTGGTAGAAAATAACATGTGTGAAAGTTTCAACAATGTTATAACTCTTGAACGTTATAAGTATGTGTTTGTGTTGCTGGAGTTCATTCGTCTTTATGTCATGTGTAACTACAGCAAGAAGTTGGTTGAAATTAAAAAGTACAAAGGGTATTTAACTCCTTATACGCAGACTGAGCTTGATATCCGAAAGCGAATCTCTTATGACTGTCAGATTACTCCAGGTGGAAAAGGAGAGTATGAGGTAGACCAAGGAAGAAAAAAATATCGAGTAAATGTTAGGAATAATCCTTTATGTGCTTGCAGGTTTGTTATAATCTTAACTTGTATTAAATTTGTCATTGTTGGTGTCTTTTAATCTAATGGTTTGTTATATACTTTTTTATTATAATGCAGACAATATGATATAAGTGGAATCCCATGTGCTCACATTATCAAAGCACTTCGAGAAGATAAGAAAAACAAGAAGCTAGAGTCATATGTTTCAGGTTGGTTTATGGCTTTAAGATGGGAGGAGTGCTATGAAGAGGGTTTAAAAGGGATGAATGGGATAGATATGTGATGTAGAACTAAAGATGTCAAATTTTTGCCTCCAAAAGATAAAATTCCAAGGGGAAGACAACCAAGCAATAAACGTATACTTGCATCATGGGAAAATAAGCCAAAGCATAGTAAGAAACCAAAAATTCAAATGGTAAGGAAACTCTTGGTATATGCGTCGCTGTTAGCAAGTTCTTGTGGTATTTCTTTAACTTTTGTATGTTCTTAGACATGCAGCAAGTCTGGTTTCACTGGGCATAATAAACAAACTTGTAAGAATATGAATGAGATTGCAGCTTCGTCATCAACTGCACCAAAAAAAAGCAGAGGGAGACCTAGGAAGATTGTCGACAACGCAGAAGATCTTTCACAGTCATCTCGCCTTAGCCATGGGAGCTAGCGAATCATGGGGTCTATCTACTGTGAACATGTTGCTCTTTTGTTTCTATTGTGAACATGTCGTTCTTTTGGTCTTTTGCTTCTAATCATAGCGTCTATCAATGTGAACATGTTGCTAGTTTGTTAAACATATGATGCAAAACTATATATTGTGAACCTTTCAACTTGTTTTTGTATCTACAATTAGTTAAGAAACTATGAAAACTATAACATATTACCGAACATTCAGATTACACAATCAAGGTTCAGGGAAATAAAATACACTTCTTTCTTGAACATTCATAACCAAAAACATGTTATTACATGAGATTTTTCCATTACATTACACTTCTTTCAATTTCTTTCTAACTAAAGAGACCGTAGTAGAGAAATAAACCTCCAACGGTTGCAGAAAACACACCGACGATCTTAATTGTTTTCTTGAGAGTATTGACTTCACATTCAAGCTTTTTTGTTTTCTCCACAAGCTTCTCTAGTCTGTCCAACAAATGCTTCTCACAATCAACTATTTTGCTAATGTCTTCTACGATTATTTCTTGTTTCTCACTTAGAACATCAAACTCTTCCATCTTAGCTTCATTAAGCCATTTAAAAACGTGACCAAAGGATCACTAATACCAAACACACAATTACTTCATGTTGCTTCTCATTTACAAACAAAGAAATATTATATTTTCAATTTCTTACCTCACGAGCAGCTCTGCAACGATAAAACTTGCGATTTGGATTTTGTGTCGTAGTTGAAACGAGAATTACAGTTTTCTCTCTGCAGCTACATCTTCTTGGAATGCCCCTTACATAGTTACTTCGGCTTGAACCTGATGATATATTGCTCATTTTGCTTCTAATTAGATTTTCCTTTGAAATTACAGAAGAAATTGATTTTTTAGGGTTCTAACCAAAATCCCCAAAATCTCTCGTGCTTCTTCAATTTTCGTTTTTAGATCTGGAAGAGAAAGTGTGAAACGGCGTCGTTTTGACTTAATTAAAATGACAGCATTTAGTCTTTCATTAATGAAATAACAGTGTTTGGTATCAGGGTTTAATTTACAGAAAATTAAAAGGTTTGGTTTTAAAAATTAGCATCTTTTTTGTTGGGGTTTTATTGTCGATTAAAAGATTCCTTAGGGTTTTTTTTGCATTTTTTCCCTACTAGGGTCAATTTTTTATTTCGGGTTTCTCGGGGTTGTACGGTCTTGGGCAAGTGCTAAGCACTATCAAGAGAGGTTTCTTTACATGGTATCAGAGCCAGTCTAATTGTGCTCATCAAGATCGGGTTTTAGAGAGCTCGAGTTTACTCTAAGTATGGAATCAACGGGTCGTGTTGTTGGATTGGGAATAGAGATCTTAAACCAATCTAACTACTGGTTATGGAAGTCATGTATGGAGTCTTACTTGGTTAGTGAGGACTTATGGGATGTCGTCGGCGGTAGTAACACAATACCACCAAGGGGAGCTGCTGCGACAGCGGAAGCGACAAAAGAATGGACACGGAAGAATGCCAAGGCGGAGTTTGCTTTAAAGAGGTTAATATCCTCGGGAGTATTTGAGCATGTCTCAAGGTGCAATTCCGCTAGTTCTATTTGGCGGGTGCTAGATCAATTATTCAACAAGAAGAATGAAGCTCGACTACAGTTGTTAGAGAATGAGCTGGCGAATGCGAAGCAGGGGGAGTCTACAATCTCAGAGTTCTTCATAAAGGTAAAGAGCCTTTGCTCTGAGATTAATACTCTTAATCCGGAGGAATCAATTTCGAAGGCGAGGTTAAAACGGTCTATTATTCGAGGTCTACGACCCGAGTATACACCGTTTGTGACCTTGGTTCAAGGATGGCCTACACAACCTTCCTTGGAGGAGTTTGATAATTTGTTAGCTTTGCAAAAATCCTTAGTCATGCAAATGGCGGGTGTTAAAGTCCATGATGACTAAGGAAGTGCTTTTGTAGCTCGGAGACAACATAGCTTCAAGCTAAACATAAAGATAGTCATGGAAAAGAAGGATCGTCCATGGGAATAAGAAGTGATTCAAGTGCTACCGGTGTGGGAAACTTGGGCATTTTAAAAAAGATTGTCGAGTCAAGCTGAAGGAAACGAATATGGCAGAATCAAAAGGTCATACTGAAGACGAAGAATGGGGAAAGTATTTCACAGTGGAGGCTGCATCTTCAGGTACATCCACAACTAAAACATTGGAAAATAATTGGATAGTGAATTCGGGTTGTAGCCATCATATCATCGGAGACGAGAAGTTATTTTCTAGTCTTCAGAATAATGATGGGAAAGATGCCATTTTTACCGCAGATAATTCAGTCCACCGAGTTGAAAAGGAAGGTACTGTTGTCATTAAAGGAGATGATGGAAGTCCAATCACACTCAAGAACGTGTACCATGTTCCTGGAGTTAAGAAGAACCTTCTCTCTGTGGTGAATGCGGTAGACTCGCGTAACTACGTTCTATTTGGCCCAAGAGACGTTAAGTTCTTAAAAAACATTAAAGAGCTAAAGGCATATGTGGTTCACACTGGAGCACGAGTTAAAGATTTATAAGTCTTATCGGCCTCAAATACTTACGTGGAGAAGATGAGTGCCAATGACAATGCCTATATATGGCACGCCAGACTTGGTCATATCAATATGACTAAGCTGAAAGTTATGGTGAATAAGGATTTGGTAATAGACTCCCAAAGTTGAAGATTCAAGATGAAGGAAAGCTTTGTGAAGGATGTCAATATGGAAAATCACATAGACTTCCATTTGGCAACTTTACTTCACGGTGTAGTGCTCCGTTAGAGAGGATCCATAGTGATTTGATGGGTCCAACGAGAAAATCCTCCTATTCTGGGTTTTGCTACATGTTGTTGTTCGTTGATGATTTCTCACGGTACACCTGGGTATACTTTGTGAAAGAAAAGTCAGAAGTATTTTCCAGGTTTCAAGAATTCAAGATTATCGTGGAAGACGAGTTGGGTCGGAAAATAAAGACTCTGAGGACGGATAATGGAGGAGAGTTTATGTCAAAGGAGTTTCTCTCTTTTTGTCGAGACTGTGGCATTAAGAGAGAGTTTACATGTCCATATACACCTCAACAAAATGGAGTAGCAGAGAAATTGATCAGACATCTAACCGAGACATGTAGAAGTTGGTTACATGGGAAGAACTTGCCTAAAGCTTTATGGGCAGAAGGCATGAGATGTGCAGCATATGTCATCAACCGAATGCCACTTAGTCCAAACAATATGAAGTCTCCTTATGAGATGGTTCATAAGAAGAAGCCAACGGTGAAACATCTCAGGATTTTTGGGTGAGTCTGCTACGTTTATGTGCTCGACTCTCAGAGAAAAAAGCTGTAAGCAAAGGCGAAGAAGTGCATCTTTGTCGGTTATGATGAACAAAGAAAGGGATGGAGGTGTATGGATTCGGAGACACACAAGTATGTTGTGTCTCGTAATGTTTTCTTTGACGAAGTCTCTTCATACTATGGGCCACCTCAAGTCTTGGTTGAGAAAGAAGGTGATGGTTCTTCTAAGATTGATGAACGAGTTCTTGAAGTACCAAGTGAGGGTGAAAGTCCGAGAACAGAGACGCAAGATGAAAGGGGGAGCACTAACCTAGAGGAGAATCAAGATAATGGTTCTTTGGTAAATCAAAGACCAAAGATGAACATTATCAGGCCTGCTCGATTCAGGGATGAAGAATTTATCACTACTTACTCATGTTACTTTACAACTCCATTAGATGAAGAGGAGCCATCATCATATGATGAAGCAAAGAAGTTTGTGAGTGGAAGACCGCAATGAAGGAGGAAATGGATGCTCTAATGAAGAATGAAACTTGGGATTTGGTTCCAAAGCCCAAGGATGTCCAACCTGTTTCTTGCAAATGGGTGTATCGAATTAAGCAGAAGACCAATGGAAGCATTGACAGATATAAGTCAAGGTTGGTTGCTCGAGGGTTCTCTCAAAAGTTTGGAGAAGATTATGACGAGACTTTTAGTCCAGTGGCTAAGATGACAATGGTACGCTCTCTGTTATCTTTAGCTGCAAGCTTTGGTTGGAAGTTAAGGCAATTGGACGTGAAGAATGCTTTTCTATATGGTGAGCTTGATAAGAATATTTTTATGGAGCAACCGCTTGGTTTCAATTCACGAGAGCATCCTGATTATGTGTGCAAGCTTAAGAAGGCTTTGTATGGGTTAAAACAAGCTCCACGAGCCTGGTATGGAAAGCTTGCTCAATTTCTTCAGTTTTGCGGGTATGTGCCATCGAAATCTGATCCGAGTCTCTTCTTGAAGAAAAATGGAGGAGTCCATGTGATAGTTCTACTTTATGTAGACGACATGATAATTACGGGGAATGATGAGGCAGAAATTGCTCGTCTACAAGAGGATATGTCGATAAGGTTTGAGATGAAGAAGTTGGGTGAGTTGAATAACTTCCTTGGTTTGGAAGTTGAAAGGATTAAGGATGGAATATTCATCGGCCAACAAAGTTATGCAAAAAGAATTGTTGAAAAGTTTGGAGTACACGAAGGAAAGACGCGTACTACTTCTATGGATGTGAACATGAAGCTTAGGCATGATGAAGGGTCCTTACTACCCGATCCTTGACCTTATCGCTCTCTTGTGGGAAGTCTCTTATACTTAACCATTACAAGACCTGATATTGCCTTCGCGGTAGGTCTTGTAAGTCGGTTTATGCAGGCACCAAGGAAGCCACATCTCGAGGCAGCTAAGAAGATCTTAAAGTATGTGAAGAGAACTCTTGGCATGGGTCTGGTGTACAAGTACAATGCCAAGGTTTCCCTTCATGGTTTTACGGATGCTGACTTTGGTGGAGATCTAGATGACCGAAAGTCAACTTCGGGGTATGTGTTCTTATGTGGAGACACAAGTGTTTCGTGGTGCAGCAAGAAGCAACCAACGGTGTCGCTATCTACCAATGAAGCAGAGTATAAAGCTTTGACTCTCGCAGCTCAAGAATGTATATGGCTTCGAAGACTCCTTGAAGATTTGTTTGAGCCAATCAATAAGCCGACTGCAATCTATGGAGACAATCAAAGTGCTATCAAATTCGCTAATAATCCAGTGTTTCATGCAAGGACGAAACATATTGAGCTGGAACATCACTTCATAAGAGAGAAGGTGCTTGATGGGACAATCGAAGCTTTGGAGATTAGAAGTGAGGACAACGTTGTAGATATCTTCACCAAGTCATTACAGAAGGGACAGTTCGAGTTACTTCGTTCGAAGCTCGGGATGGTTGACAAAATCAAGTTTAAGGGAGAGTATTGAAATTAAACTTGATTTTGGTTTAGCTTAATGAAGAGTTTAGAAATCTCTAGCAACATCATGTAAATCTCATCACCTCCTTTGAGATTGTAGAGAATTCTTTTAGTTAATTATTTAGATAACAATGTAGAATAATCAAGATAATTGTAAGATAAATAATCTAGATGTTTTAGAGATATCTAGATGTTCTAGAGATATCTAGATAGTTGTAAGATAGTAAGGTAGTAATCTAGAGATTGTAGAGAACTCTAGAAACTTATAAAATATTTAGTAAGTAAAGAGGTTAGTAGAATAATCTAGAGATTTAGAGAGGGATCTTTGGGAGGCTATAAATACCTCCTCACCCCTTTCATTTGTAAGAACATAAGAAAGTTGAACAAGTGGATAAAAAATAAGTTCAAAGAAAGAGTGTTCCAATTCATAAGTTATCTAATTTTCTCTAAGAGTTTTTCAAGTATTCTCTAAAAGTCCTTCCATATTTCTTCATCATACTTAGAGAGTCAATTGTTTATTTCGGGTTTCTCGGGGTTGTACGGTCTTGGGCTAGTGCTAAGCACTATCAAGAGAGGTTTCTTTACAACTTTTTCCTGTAATATTTAAACCATCTCATATGCTAAAACTAAGCGACTTGTTTGGAGAAAAATGTAAACTAACTGAATCAAAACAGAGACAAATCAAATTATTCATCAAACTTGAATCTAGTTTCAGTTTTTTGGCCATGTTTCAAATGTAACTTAGAGAGAAAGATGTAACTAACCGAGATGAGGCTGAGCCAACTTGACATAGTGGTCGTGACCCTCCTCCTACATGTTGTTGTTGTAAGTGAGAATGTTCGATAAAGGCCCTTTCCACAAGGCACAAACCAGGCTCCCATTAGGCATGTTGTCTGTGTGTGCAACTGCAAATGATGTACAGTTACAATCCTTGGCGCATTTGTAACACCAAGTTTTTTTTCTTTTTCTTTTAAACTAACAATTCTACTGCGGAAATTAACATAAACAATTAAACCAATAAAAATAATCCAATAATAAATGTCTTTTTTAAACCATTTAATTCAAACACCAAAATTCAGGAATGAAGAATAAAATTATCTAGCAACCTAAAACCACTGGTTCGCTAGACTAAGCACTAAAACATAACCCTATCATCCTCTTCTCTCGGCCTCGATTCCACGATCACACTTTTCCTTTACCTGCAACTCAAAGGGAAAAACAGAGTTGCGTGAGTATTATCATAAATACTCAGTGAAGCGGTCATCCCGCATCAGATTAACGTAATTAACAATTTAAAGCAAAATCCTTTTAACACAATTATCAATTTAACATTCTTTAAATTTTCAACCAATTTTCTTAATTAATAGTCAGTTGTCGATCGACACTTGATACTCTCGTGCTAGCGAGTGTCGATCGACACAACCACTAGGTGTCGCTCGACACTCGCTAGCACGAGCATTAGTTTCATTTGGTGGTGTCGATCGACACCTAGAGGTTGTGTCGATCGACACCCTGTTACAGAACCAGAGCCGAGACTCTCCTCTCACGTCTCGACTCGGGAAAAACACGGTTTATCAAATTCCGATTAGACCAACAGCAATATCACGAACAGACAACACCAAACATCAATTATCAACCGACAATCACGAAATCAAACACAACAAAAGCTATAAACGATCAATTCCGGTTATCCTAGCAATCACGCACTCACCTTGCTATTCGAAGGGAAGAACGGATTGGAAACGACGAACGAACAGCCACGGGACTCCGATTCACCACTGGAACGCAAGGAATCTCGACACGAAAACTCACAGCCACGGGAGGATGAAGAAAACTCGAGAAATCGAACCAAACTCCACGAACCAATACAAACTCTCTCGATTCTCTCATTTCTCTCTCTTTCACACCAAATTCTGATCTTTTCTTCTACTGAGAACGACGGCTCACGCTCCCTAAACGCTTAAAAAGGAGGAACCTAGGTTTTCGATAACCGAACCGTGCGAAAAATTGCGGTTTGAACCGAAACTTTTGGTTTCCAGAAACTTAGTGTCGATCGACACCTCCCAAAATCATACAGAAATCGGGTTACGGTCGTTACAGCATTTCTCCTTACACTCCTCCAACCCAAAAAATGTGTAGATGATAGCAGGCTTAGGATGTGGGATCAATCTCTACAGGTAAATGGAGAAAGGGGCTTTGGTCGAACCCCGATGACTGAAGCTTTAGCCCTTTCATCAAGCCCTAATCTTGGTAAAAAAACAGAGCTATGTATGTTCTTGGATTCTCGTAATCTTATCAGAGCATTAAACGGTTCTGATAACCTCAACCTCAGATTTTTCTTCTTTTGAGATCCGCTATGTGCCTAGAGTTAACAACGATTTCTCCTGCTAATTCAAACTTGACCTCTTAAGCATCAATGAAACTGAGACGACCAACTTGTTGATCTTGTTGAATGGTTGTTCTCTACAATTAATCTTTTTGACCTTTTTCGTTACCCACTACTTCAATTTTTTTTGTTTATTGCCTAGTTTTGTCTACTAAATCCATGAGTGTTGTTTCATTTTACGTTTTCTTTCTCATACTTGTTTGGGTAAAAAGTTTTGTTCAAATAGTTACAAAGATTCGAACAAATATCTAAACGATATTCTAAAAGTATAACCGAACCAAAAACATGGGCATGGTTCGGTTTTAAGTATTATACCTATTGGTTCATAAAAATTATAGTCCATACGTTTTGGTTCAGATTCGGTTTAAATCGATAACCCGAACCATTTAGTATAACATTAAAAGTTTGTGTGTTGGTCTTAAGATATTTTTTGTTTCATTTATGTTTATGAACTTTTTCTTTCATTTTTTCATTTATTTGGTATTTTATTA
Organism: Draba incana; assembly: GCA_963576765.1. Lineage (NCBI taxonomy): Eukaryota > Viridiplantae > Streptophyta > Magnoliopsida > Brassicales > Brassicaceae > Draba > Draba incana. The sequence goes on along the minus strand of OY755212.1, from coordinate 2,969,315 downwards.
TCGACTTTTGATTATAATGTTTTTATGTTTCATTTTTAATTGTGCAAGTTTTGATTTTTTTTTTTTTTATTTCCAATTAATAACCGAAACTAAAACAATTGGGTTCTATTATGGATCTAGAAATACGATATCAAAACCGAACCAAACTGATCTATAAGTCATTTGGTTTACATAAGATGAAAAGGTAATCAAAAATATATATTTATTAAAGGAGTGATTGGTTGAGCTTTAACTTTACTCTACAGTCTTGTTTTTAAAAAAATTACAAAATCTTTACCAATCATGTTGTAGTTTTTTTCCTAAAACTAAAGCTTTGTTTCTAATTTTTACCAATTATGATGTAACTTTCTTTTCAGTTACAACCCAAAAAATAAAATTTTATTTTTTTGGCTGTAACTTGTCAAAAACCTAAAACCTTATTTTTTGGACTGTAAAAATTATTTCGTTGTAGCTGTACATTTTTTTGCTGCAGATTTTTTGTTGTTGTAGATTTAGAAGCTGTAGCTCTAAGTTTTTAAAAGTAACTATTTTTTAATAAAACATCATTGGTAAGTATACAATATGTGATGTAGTTTTAAGTTTAATTAGTTTATGTAGATAAAAATTGTTAAAATTTAAAAATTTATTGCTACTTTTAACATATAAAATAAATTTAGTAAACATATATTGATACTTAACTAAATTTATTTTCTATGTTTAAAGTAGTAATAAATTTCTAAATTATATAATAATTTTTATCTGCATAAACTAATTTAACTAAAACTACATCACATATTGTATAATTATCAATCATGTTTTATTTTAGTAGTTACATCTAAAAACTTACAACTATAACTTCTAAAATCTACGGCAAAAAAATATGGAGCAAAAATTCTACAGCTACATGTAAAGCAATCACCCCCTAAGTTTTGGTTTGAGTCGTGTGGAAGACCGTTCAACGGTGTCACGTGTCGACGTACTATAGGTCCAAAGCTTTCACTCGAAGAAGAAGAAGATGATTAAGAACCAGTTCAATCTGGTCACTCTTTTCCCTTTCTTCGAAGACGATCCTAGGGTTTCTCCCTCAGAAGAATAAAATATCGTTCAATTGATATTTTGATTCTCGCCATTGGAAGCTTGATCGGGATTATTAATCACTTGGTAACAAAAAAAAAATTCTCTTTTTTCCATTCGATCTCTATGTTCAAATTGTTGAATTGATTTGGGAAAGTAGTTAGCTTGATTATGAAGCAAAATCAAGGGTTTTTGTTTTGAGTGGATTGGATTTACATTATTCTTAAATCTCTGTATTGTTTTTTCTCTAAAAAAGATGGAATTGTGGAATGCATAAGGTTTAGAATTTCCTAATTGTGTTTGTTTGCATTTCTAGGTAAAAGAGTCACCTTCTCCTTTGTCTGCAACAACTTATTGGAAGCCTTGCGCAGATTGGTGGCATCTCAGGTATTAAGGGATAGAGGATCTCGCCATTGACATTGTCCGGTGTTCTTGATATCGTTTTAAGTATTTTGAGCATATCTCTCATTAACTTTTTCTTTCTTTCAGATCTTCCTCCTAAGAAGGAAACAAATGGCTATGTATGTATCTTCCTCTTTCCATTGTCCAATCATGGATCAATATGCAAATGGCTATGTTTTAAGATTTCAATATTCAGGATGACAATGTACCTCAAGAAATCAACAGATTATGATGCCGGCTAAATTATCATGCTCTCAAGTTCCTCCCAGATTGGCTTCTTGTATTTGATCTCCCTTTTGAATGTATATAGTGGAAGACTTGTGCTTATTAACACTATTGAATGTGGCCAAGTCTTAAGTTAAACCTCTAGTACTCTCTTTAGGGCAGGACAGGACAGTACATGAATGATTCCTCCATGTAAGCGTGGTTGTGTACGCTATTAATAGTAGCTGTAATTTACTAGCAATGTACCTTTTAACATTGAGTCATGTTTCTTTTGTGAAGAACTTGGTTCATGTCAAAATTCAGTTCATGCTCTGATTGAAGAAGATTTTTATTGTTTAGAACCCCATTTGAGTTGTACCAATGGACATATAAATATTAGCAGAGACTAACTGAGTCTCAAACACTAAATTCATATTAAATTTAATACTAAAATGATTTAAGAATCCTTAAGGGTATCAACAACTAATTAATGATTTAAGAACACTTAGGGTATCAACAACTAATTAATGAAGAACTCGGATCCCTATATGTTTAGCCGTAAATAGAGCGGCTTTCATGGCAAGCGCCGAAGATACTTTCGACGTTGATGATGATGCTTCTTCTTTGATGATCTGCATGTTCTCATCTTTTAGCAACCATCCAAAACCACATTCCATGGTAGACGCGATCCAAGGCGCATCAACGAAACAAAGAGAGGTGTTTTGTGCCAAAGTAGTAGCTCGCTGCGGCTTTAGACATTCCATTTGAGCCTCTTGCCAATCTTTGGCTTCTTTTATTGCACGTAAAACCAAAGCTGCCTCTGCAACTCTCCGATTCTCAAAAACTAGTTGATATCTAGCTCTCCATAAACTCCACACTATCCATGGATACTCTGTGAGTCCACTAGGCGGTGTCTACGAGCTCCATTCAGGAACTATTCATGGACAGTGATATATCTTCATTTGCTTTGTGTAGAACCGGTGTAAGATAAGATCCCATACTTTCCTGGCGTATGGGCATGATCGGATGATATGCATCTCATCTTCCTCCTCACCACAATGCTTACACGACACATCAACATTTATGCCCCTAATACTCATATTTAATATTTTTATCACCAAAACAAAACATATACAATATTTTTATCAATTTTCCATTGTATATAGATTAATTTTGGCTATTTCCTCTATAGTGATTTTAAATTTCTTTTCAATTATTGTTATTATATACAGTCCAAGCCTGATAAATTACGTAGGAAAGTGTATTTTTGTTTTTTGGATTTGCATAAACTGGATTATGCAATTAACCGAGTTATAAACCAAAAAGTTCAAAACAACCAGCTAAAATCTATAAAGATGATGATACAACATATATGTGTTTTTAAGACATAACTTTCACAACTCTAATCTGAATCTGAAGATTCCATAAACTGAGGACTTAACTCAGACACCATTTTTGACATATTCTCTCTCATTTCTTGCAATTCTTCTCTCCCAAATCCCCAAGTCCTAACCAAATCTGATCCCATTGCTCCCCATTGTATCCCAAGTTTCTCTAAATTCACCATTCTACTCTCCAAATACGGCAAAATCGCGCTCGACGATCTCCATCTCGCCACTACCGGTATAGAATGAACATCCAATGAGCCTCTATACAGAGAATCCGAAACCGGACTACTCAAGATCTCACCTTTCCTCCCAACAAGGTTTCCAAATATAGAAGGAAACGGTAATGGTATCGGAAGAGGACAACGTGAAACGGAGAAGTTGCAAAACAACGGCTTTGTTCTGTTTATTGCCTTTTCGTAAGATGCATCAACCGCGTTCTTCACTTCTGAAACCGATGCTTCTTTATCTTCTGATCTAAGTGCTCCGAGGATACACATAGTCTCAATCGCTTGATTGTCTTCTACATTTTCATTTACTTCCGGTGTTAGCGATTGTAAATCCGTTAAAAGGGTATTCTCTAATTGCTTTCCCGCTAACGTAGGAGCTGGCATTGCGGTATCCAAAATTGCCACCGTGTTTTGTCTACCACGACCCGTTAAAAGCTGAACAAGTGTATTAACATCCATAGAATTAGACATTTCACTCGAATCTAAGCTTGAGGGTTGCGTTCGGAAAGGGATCGTGCTTGAATGTAATGCAGCCGCATATACTGCACTGCTTCGATAAGGCTTTTCATCTCCGAGATTAAGAAATTTCGACGCTTTACCTAAAACAAACCAAACGATTAGTACGCATTAAAATAAAATCGAAAGATTTAAGCTTTAGTTAATAAAGTTGCGTACTTTCGGTCAAAGATGGTAAACCGATTGGAGTGAAGAGTTTACAAAACGGTAAGAGTCGAGAAAACGATATTGCATCATGAAGCTTGTTTGAAACCGTCTTTTTTGCGGTTCTAGCATTCATCCGCGACAATGGACTCCTCACGGAATAAAGCAATACAGGTATGTTTGTGTACTCATCCGCAATCGTCTCTAGGAAATCTGCTGCTACAGCGGAAAATCCACCCGAATCATCCACAAGGAACTTAATACCCTGTAATTATCAAAATTTCGTCAATATATACTACTTCTAAGTTCTAATACGTAAAAGAAGTCGGAAAACAAACAAATCGAGATTTAACCTGAATATGATCACACTCTTCAGCGAAAAACCGAAGCCTGTCGCAAATTTCCTCTCCACGCGAAGCCTCAGAGAAAACGTCCTTACCAATACCGTAATTGTTGAAATCCTGAGAGTCAGTCCATAATCCGTTCAACTCATATAGACTTTGAGGATGATAATGAGATTTGGAGAAGTCGGTCCAACATTCAACTTCTTCGTCTAAGCATCCAACGATATCTTTATCCTCAATCTCTCTCCCCTTTTCTTTCTTCCCGGCTTTATCTTCTTCCTCGTACAAACTTTGCAGAAACAAGTTCTTCTTTCTCGGTTCAGATCTTTGAGTATCAACATCTCCTAACCTACAAGAACACAAAACAGATAACTCAACTAATGCAACACTGGAGATTATTATATCTACTAAAGTAGAAAACTTTAGCATTTCTAACCAAGTTTTCGAAGAATCTGGTCGTGATGATGAAGAACCTTCGTTGTAGAGTGTACCGCGTGCGCTCATAGAGCCTAGTGACCCTGAAAGGCGATACAACGTTCTCAGTGATAAATGGTATGCATACATAAAACCACCATTCACATAATCAAATCCAGAACTTTGTTTGTTCTATACATAACTCTAGCATCGGAGTCCAATAGCCGTAAAACTAACCAAATCGGAATCTATAAGAGACTATTAGTATTTTGAAGTTCTTCATTTTAAGTCTTAACACATGAAATTCTTCTAAATCAAAGCAAAAGCTAGATTAATACCTTTGAAATTGACTGAAACGAGACGAGGAGTGTATGTAGAAACCCCCTGTACAAAATTTTCACCTTTGAGATTTACAAAGGAGCAATTGAAATCAAAAGTCAATGAAAGTCTCAATTTTGACCTGCTGGGTTTCACCGGAGCGGTAAAGAACGTCCATGTCAAGGTTATGGTTTCGGAAGATTGGATCGCTTTCTGGGTCACTAGCCAATCCGAGTAATTCATCCTACACATATCAAATCAAAAAAATTTCAACTTTATCAAAAAGATTCAGACTTTATGTGATGAAAAACAGAGATAAACGAAACCCAGAATGGCAGAATCCATTTTTGACCTAGGAGTAAGATCCTAACCTGGAAATTCCAGAAATGGGAACCGATGAAGTTTGCGAATTCTCCAACTTGAATCGTCACGATTTCTCTCATTGGTAAAAGGAAACAAACTTCTATGAGCTCCGGTGATTTGCTTAAACCCTTCAAATCTCGGCGAGCTAGGTTCCGAAAACAAATGTGATTTTTTTGATGAAGATGGAGATATGGCCCACGAGGCCCAGACCAGACCAGAAAATAAACCGTATGATTGAATCGGTTTAGGATAGAAATTGACTGAACCGAGTCAATTTCTAACTAATTTAATTTGCTTTGATTGGTATATTTTTTGTAGCCAAAATCAATAGCTAAGCCATACCAAGCCAACTAAAATTTGGTTGTAATTAAAAAAAATTATAGCTTTTTTTTTTTTTTTTGTCTTCAAAATTTTTTATAGCTAGGTGGTTGAGTTATAGGATTTAAGGTAGAAATGAGCGGTAGATTAAAAAACAATAAAAACCATTCAAAAATAATTAAAAATTAGAAAAGAATTTAAGTCTTTTTTTTCTTTTAAATAAAAAAAAATGTGAGCTGGTCGTTGCTACTACTAGTGCACACCACACAAAACCATATATATACCACAGTAACCACACTCAGTAATTAAAACACTTCCAAAAAATTAATATATTAAAGAGAGAAAAAGCAAAATGGCTGCGAAGAAATCCAATCTCGTGTTCCTTCTTCTCATTTTCGCTCTGTTTCTCAACCTCTCCTCCGCTCAGCTCAGCCGTCACTACTACGCCGGAAGCTGTACGTCGAAAAAATCATCAGAAACGCCGTTTGAACAAAAGATCAAAGAGACATTCATCACCATTCCGGCGACTATACGCCTCTACTTCCACGACTGTTTCGTCAATGTAAGAAAAACATTTTCGTCATCTTTCTTTTTGCTTAAATATTTTAAATCTTTTTGTGTCTAATTTATGAATTTTGTTTTTTTTTACGTCATAGGGTTGTGATGCATCCGTGATGATAGATTCGACTTCTAATAACACGGCGGAAAAAAGATCACTCCGAGAACTTAACATTGGCGCCAGATGGATTCGACACGGTAATAAGAGCTAAAAAAGCTCTTGATGCGGTCCCAAATTGCCGAAACAAAGTGTCTTGCGCCGATATTCTAACAATAGCGACTCGTGACGTTGTTAATCTGCCTATATCTATTATTATATAATATATCATATTTCTTATATCTCACTCGAATTAAAACGTTATTGTTTAAAAAAAAAAATAAGAATTTTGATGCATATATTTAAATTACAATTTTGATAGGTGGGGGACCAAGGTATGAAGTGGAATTGGGAAGGCTTGATGGTCTATCCTCGACAGCGGCTAGCGTGGAAGGGAAGCTGCCACATCCAGCCGACGATATCAACAATCTCACTTCACTTTTCGCCAAAAACGGTCTTAGCCTTAACGACATGGTCGCTCTCTCCGGTAAGTTTTTGTATATTTCTCGATCAAGAATAGTGTCATTCGGACCAAAGTTTTAGGTAGTGAGTATTAGTTATACTATGTTTAAATTTAAACATTGAACAACACACCATTTCAATGTATTTTTTGAAAACTACAGATTTTCAAGTATTAATTTACTAAAATGTATTCACACACTTAACAATAACCTAAATATCTATTCTGTTTTAAAAACAAAAAAATTGATTACATTTTGTGTTGTGGTCCCTTTTTAAAAGTATTTATTAAAGATGTTTTATTTGGTTAAATTGAACCAATCGAATTAATTCTGTATAAGGCATATATATAACCAAACTATAAAAAAATGGTTTTTCAGTAATCACATATCCGTTTTTTAAATTAATCCAGTCAAATTATGTTGTGGTTAATTAAGACCAAATCGTTTGGTATGGATATAGTCGAGACTAGCTAGTAGTTATACTATATATGTCTAAACTTAAACGTTGAATAACAAACCATTTCAATATATTTTTGAAAACTACAAATTTTCAAGTTTTAATTTATATACTAAAATATATTCTCATTCTTAACAATAACCTAAGTATCTAACGTTATAATTTATAAATTGGTCCAAACAGGAGCACATACAGTGGGAGTTTCCCATTGTAGAAACCTTTTTTACAGATTGTATAAAAATTCCACTGAGCCAATCGACCCAGTTTATGCGTTGAAACTCAAAGCTCAGTGCCCACAAAATATAGACCCATCAAAATTCGTATTTATGGACCCCGAAACACCAAGCACATTTGACAACCTATATTATAAAGATCTGCAAAACCGCAAGGGGTTGTTTGTGTCGGACCAAATGCTATACACGGACGGCCGGTCAAAGCCCACAGTCACCAAGTTTACGAGCGACGGTCAGGCATTTAACAACGCATTTGCAACCGCTATGGTAAAATTAGGTCGGGTTGGTGTCAAGACTCAAGACTAACGGGAATATCCTTAGGCAATGTCAAGCGTTTAACTAAAAAGCGTCGATTAATAAATTATTAAAATAAAAAAATTAAGATGCTTTTGAATTGTTGTGGGAAAAAAAAATTTAAACTTATCTTTCAATGCATGTAACTTGGGTTTGAGCCTGAAAATCGCTTATTAATGTTATAAGTTCGACTTCTAAGGTTTAATATCTTTAATATGTTAAGAAAATTGTATGTTTACTTGCTTTTTAAATATATTGTCACATACATGGCCTATCGATAAGTTCTTAGTTTTTCTCTAAGAGTCTTTTAGCTCTGACTTTTTAGTTTTCAGCTTTGAACTGGTTTTGTATCCAATTTTTACCCGGTTTCTTATTCTATTCGGTTTCATATCAATATAAACGTTAGATGTCAAAGGCCTATCGATCTAAATGAACAAATCAACAAAAAAAAATTCATATTTAATAAATCAATGGGCTCAATCGAAGCAAGAGGCCCAATTCGACACTTCATCGCGCAGCCTTACAACTTATTGCCTTTCCAGTTCTACTCATATTGAAGAAGAATTTAGTTTGACTAAAATAAACTAATTTTAATCGTTAATTGTAATTCTCTCACAAGAAACTCGGGATACAAACTTTTGTTTGCAGTCGGGATTAAATCACGTGACGAGTCGTTATGATTTGCATTAAATAAAATGAAATTAGCCTAAGAAGATTTTTTTTATTATTATAATTATTATTGTAAAGACAACATTATTTCGCAATATTTCAATAACGTTACTATACATAACAACCACATGATAATTCAGTGGCGTCAGGTCTGTCTTTAAGACATTTTCCGCTAACAAAACGTGCTTCAATGCATTTTTTGTTCCAGGAATTTTTGAGCATAAACCTATCACCAAAAATCCATGTCTTTGTGAATCGTCAGCTTCTGCATTTTCTGAGATATTTCAAAAACTTGAATCAGTGCTTATCCAAAAAGATTATAAAAAGATATATACAATATAATAAATTGAGGCAAAAAGTCTTTATTGTATACTTGAAATCAAGAGAATAGCCAAACACAAGAACACGAAAATGAAACATTTGCCTGATGGAGCCATTTTTTTGAGTATGGATATAGTGTTTTCGGTTTTGTAAACGAAATGTGATTGAATAGTTTTTTTTTTTTGGTGAATAAATGTGATTGAATAGTTAGAAACAGTACTTGAGTTATATATATAGAGATAGATGTGATCTTTTCATATAAGAAGATTTTCTTAAATGTTTTCGATTCTCTTAGTTAGCAAAATATAATAATATTTGGATTTAAATTTATTTACATTAATTGTTTGGTCAACGTATTTGTCTATTCTATATATCGCAAGATATTGTTACTATATTTGGATGATGGCATGCTATGATTATCTTTTTTTTTTGTCGTTAACCGGGAGAAAACTCCCTCGATTTTAATTTATTGAACTAAAAATTACATAAAATCAGTCGTGAGGCCGTTGCCCCATTAGCATACACGATCAAATAAATGAAATCCTAAAAGTAATCCAAACGCATAATTTGCTAAACCATCCGCTAGATGGTTAGCCTCCCTATACACGCAGTGGCGGAGGTAGAAATTTTTTTCACCGGAGTCATAATTTAGTTTGATAAAATCATATGTTTGTTATCTTCTATTCATATATTTAGCAAAAACATTATTGATATTAGATCATCCATTTTTTTTCAAATAAAATCAAGTTATGGGCAAAAAAATGTAAATATAACTCAAATTTATAAATATTTACATTTTTTTTGTTACATATATACTTAATTATTAATTTTTTTTTGCCAAATATATACTTAAATTAATATGGCATGGGGGTCAAAATTGATTTTATAATGGGTTAATATGACTACTCTTAGAGTCATATATTATGTAATTTTAAAATCCATATGGTCAATTGACCCCCCCCCTATTTTCATGTTGCCTCCGCCAGTGTATACACGTGTGAGATACGGACAATCCAGTCTTTCGAGATATAGCCATGGCACAAGCGTACTAGGAAAGAGAGGGGATGTGACTCGTTAATCCCCTTCTGAAGAAACCCTACCACCAACTCTGAATCCACTTCTAACTCCACTCGCGCAAACCGCTTCTCCCACGCAATGACTAAGCCATAGTTCACGCCCCATAACTCTGCTAAAGGAGCCGTGCACCGGCCAATGTTCAAAGCGAAACCTCCACACCATTGTCACTCCCCGTCCCGCAACTCTCCACCCGCTGTTGCAAGCCCAGGATTGCCTCGCGACGCTCCATCCGTATTTAACTTAACCCAGTCCCCGATCAGAGCACTCCAACCAATCATTCGCTCCACCCGACTTCGCTTAACTCCACATGCCCGTATCTTCTCATTAGCCACCCAAACTTCTTTCGCTAACTCTTTAACAAATTTGACCCGATCATGACACTTTCCCACCTCTCCAAACACATTCCCGCACCTCCATTTTCAACTCCACCAAATAGTCATACCAAACACCGTAGCCCATGACACCTCATCCATCAACCTCCCATTACATAAATTTCCATATATCCATTCAAGAAGCGGGGAGTTAAAGAGAATTGTCGCTGCCCATTAATCACCAAGCAATCCCATATTCCCTTTACCGACGGACAATCTCGTAAGATATGTAAAATAGTCTCACTACCACCCTTGCAAACCGAAAAAATGTCTGAGTCACAAAGATGTCTATGTTTCCTCTCCCCATTCGTCATAATGACTTGATGAACCACCAACCAAACAAAGATACGCACTCTTTCCAGCACCACCATGCTCTAAATCTGTTTATAGAAAACTCCCATATTTTGTTGCGGAGCTCTATCCCAAGTAATTAACCGGTACGCCGATTGCACCGTAAACATACCATTTCCAAGATAAACGATCCCTCGCTCCTGAGCTCCCATCCACCACCATTGCACTTAGTTCCAGCCTTCTATCTTCATGCAAATATGGCGTGATACGGCTCCAATCCCAACCATTGCCGTAACTCTAAAAATCACTAACCAACCCATTCTTGTATTCATCCAGATTCATTCCATACGCATCTTCTATTAAAGGAGACCCCGAGACCCATTTATCAGTCCAAAACCGAGCATTTCTCCCATCACCCATCTCAGCCCCGACATTACCACATCACGCAAACCCACAGTCACACTACGCCAAACCGCGGACCAATTACTCTTCGCCTTCAGCCAATAATCCTCGTGAATCGAACTCACTCTGTATTTACTTCTCACTACCTGATTCCACAAACTCAGCTCATCTCGCAAAACCCTCCAACCGACTTTATCAATAACCGCTTTATTCATATAAAGAGACATTCGAATCCCAAGCCCTCTTTCTTCCCTCGGTTTACAAACTCTCTCCCAAGCCAAAAGATGATGTTTTTTCTTCTCCGTCATATCTTCCCATAAAACCGAGCGGGAGATCTTATCTAGACTTTCCAACGTCTTCTTAGGAAGACAAAACCGATTTAACAAGCGTAAACCGTCCCACAAAGCTTAAACTATGCTTCTTTCAACCTGCAAGTCTAGAAGAAGCTAGACATCTAATTTTGATATATTTATCTTTTTGGACTATTTTGTATAAAATTAAAAACTATTTTAGCCAATCCTGTGAAGAAAATGTAAATTATTTAAATGTTTTTAAAATAAGTATCCGAATTTAAAGAACTTTATGTCGAAGATAAAATATCTACACCATATAATGAGGCAATAAGCCTTTTTCCACAAGACATGCAAATCTCGTGGTTATAATCTACATCATAACAATGAGTCAGATTTTTTTCAATCTACCTATCAATTCTTCAATAATGAAAAAATCTTAAACTGTTATCTTGTCGTTTTAAGACCAAAGATCTTATCCTTTCGCACAATTTTATACAATTAAAAGATTCTTTTCCCCCCTTATTATCCTCAAATTAGGTAGATTCAAGAAAAACGATGTCTAGTTGTTACTTTTCTTCATCCTCTGTTAACAAAAAATTACTGAGACTGTAATAGTAAAAAAAAATAAAAAAATCTTTGATTCAGTTTCCATTTCTTATGAAAATTTTATATAAAAAAAAAAACACAAACATTAGAGCATTTTGATCTTCTTCTATCTTTAATCCTCTTGCAAAAAAACCCCTATAACTTTTTCTTGCTCAAAATCTCCTTATTTTTTCCATTCTCAATGTAATCTACAAAAAACTCCCGGACATAAGTTTTTGAGCATATTTATCATAACATAAGTTGGTAACTTTTTTATCACATCACTCTATAAGTATTATGATTCTTGATCCATTTTCTTCAAAGTTCAAGATCCAATCCTTGTCTCTTCTTCTTTGATTCACTTTTCCAGCTACTTCTTCCATCAGATTTCTCCTCCTCCTCCTCTTCCTCTTCCAAAACTTCCTCTGAGCTATGACCAAACAACCCTCTTTCAGCAAGTGGACTTTGCGGCGAATCGGACCTCGATAAACTTATCAAACTCTGCGATTCTCTATCTAATAAACCGCCTTGATCCGAAGTCGGATGCTTACGGATATGCATTCTATACTTCTGCAATCAAACAAATCACACACAAATGTCAAAATCAAATCATCAAGTTTTTAAAATTACTAATTTGGTTTAAAAAGAGTTAAAAGAATTTTTTACTTGTAAATGACTCTTGACTTCATCATTGGTTAAACCATCAACTTGCATCAGTTCTCTGATCTGTTTTGGTGTTGCAACTGTCTCACAACAACAAACAAACAACCAAATAACACAATCTCAGTATCATAAGAGTCATAATCATATCAAATTTGATTGCTTGATTACAAAGTTGGTTCCTTTATTTGGATTTAAGGACTAATTACTAACCTTGTGACCCTCCAAGCCTATGAAGAGCATCGACGAATTTACGGTGAAGATCTTGTGACCATCTTCTTCTCTGTTCTTTCTTCTGATTCTGATGATGATGATGGTGATACTGTGAAGCTTTATTGAATTGATTATGATTATGATTCTGCTCAATTCTGTTACAATCCATCATCATTTCTGATGTTTGAGTCATCAGAGACAATGGAACTGGAGCTTGAGCTTGAAGAGGAGGAGGTGGAGGAGGGTGAAATGGCAGAAATGCCCCTCCTTGAGTCACAGACACATCTTCTTCATCATTTGTCTGTAATGGATCATCAAAGGTTAAGACTTGAGATCACAAAAAACAATAAAGTTTCGATTTTTATGATTTTGAATTGGAATTTTACCGATTGGGATTGGAATTGGGAATTAGGGTTCGAGATCCATAACTGGGCAGAACTCATCCAGTTCTTCTTATTCTCAGTTTCCAATTTTGCCCCTTCACCAACATCGAATTTCCCATTTGATACCCCTTTTAAAGCTTCTTCCTTTAACACCTCAATCGCTACACAGAGAGACAAAATCCAAAATCAGAAACACGAATCGATGAATTTACACATAGATCGATAATAAGAAGATAAGATTTGAACCTTCGCTTAATAAGAGCATGCATAAAGGAAGTTCACGTTTAAAAACATCGATTTTTTTCCTCTCTTCCTCTAATTTTCCGACATAACCATCGATTTCGAACAGTTTCGAATGATTATCTTTGATTCTAGAAACTTCATCAAGGAATTGAGATAAGGGTTTTGGTAAAGAGTAGATAGATAGATTCAGATTAAGACCCATCCTTCGATCTGTATCTGTTTGCACCATCGAAATTAAACAAAACACACACACGAAGACAAGATCAAGACAAAAGCTTAAAACTTGTTTATATAGAAGAAATGAAGATAATGAGAGAGAGAGAGATTGGGGAAGAAGATGAAGGACGCGGTGATTCGTAGCCGCTGTAAATAAGTGGAGACTCGAGGGCGTTTATGTAAATTTATAATTTATTAAATTTATCTTAAAATGGAACAAAGAATCTTTTTGTGATGTCCCGTACACACGCGGCGAATCGTTACACTCACTTGTATATTTTTATTCCCTTTCTTTTTCTCACTAATTTATTTTTGATTTTTTTCCTTTTTGTTTTTTTGGGAAAGTTGTTATTTATTTTGTTATAGTGCTCTCTTATGCAAGATTCTCTGATTCCTTTTTTTTCTGTATTTATTGTTTTCTATAATTAGGAAAGAAAAATAATTGGGATTGTGAAAGAATGTGTATAGTACAAACACTATTTTATGCACAAGGAATGGTTCAGGATTTGTAATTCTCCCACTGAATATATGGTATTTTTTTAATAATATGACAATTGGAAATATAAAATCTGTTTGAAGAAAGTAAATATAACCAAATCCTGAATTGGTTTTAACAAACAAAAATAAAATCCGGAGTTGGAAACGCTTGAAAATCAGGAATTAACCAAAAAGTCTGTATTTATAAAAAGTATTAGTAGTCCATTGTCTACAGAAAATAATTGATGCTTAACCTTTACAAAAACAAAAATAAATTTTATATTTTCTCTGAGTGTACTACATTAAATTTTATTTCCTTCCTTTACAACATTATCTGTTAAATTTTCATTTTCAAATTAAAAAAAAAAAAGAAATTATTTTTATGTGTTATGTTACAAAACTATATAAGTATTTGTTTTCATATAAGTTAAAAGTTATTTCCATTTTAATTAACAAGTTGTTGATTTCGTAAAATCTTTCTACTAACATTTTCCATTTTAAAAATGAAATTATATTATGTAAAAGAAAATAATTATGACTAATTTAAAACATGATAAAATTTTATACACATGTTTTATCCCCACGTTTTAATATTTTCTTGTAGACTAAGGAGTTACATATGCTCGACCTACAATCTTTACCTACAGATACAATCTTCTTACATACAGAATTACTAGGTAACTTGCCCGCACCATGTGCGGGTGTGAACATGATTTCACACATTATAAATATAAATTGGAAATTATTTAACCAAAATAGATAAATGTGAATACTAATCTCTCACAAAAATTATTCTTATAGTTAGCTGAAGTATGCTACAAAGCCTACACTTCATTTGCACAGAAGGTGTGTTCCATTGCAAGATCAAATGTGATATTGGTCTTCTTGTCCTTGGACAAATACAACAATTTATCATCGTATTCATGGCGCTTTAATATTCTTTGAGGCAAATTCGTGGATTCGAAAATGAACTTATCATTGTTTTTGTTACAACGGAAGTATATATGGTTAGTCCCATAATTTAAAGTCTATTATTAGGGCACCCTTTAATCTTTGGAGTAAGAAAATGGAAAAATAGTATAGTTGTGACTAAGTGAACCCTTTTGCCTTCGTTCATCATATTCACAATCATTTGTCGTTCTATTAAATGATTTGTAGCTTAATCTCTTGGAAGCGTTTGTTTATATTTAATAACCACACCGGTTATTTAGATCAGCTCGTACACCAATAGAACTAAATCAGACTGGGTTCAATTTTAATAAACGTGTGTGATATGTCATACCGGAACCAACAATATAATTTCTTGACATCCAAAATATAAAACAAAATCGAATATATGTTTTGTTATATAATCTCTCTATAATATAGCATTCACACCTTAATTCAAATAATATTCACACATTGTGAAATTACTTGAAATAATGAGTGGATTTTTTTTAAATAGAAATTGTTTTAAACTCGGAAAAACAGAAATATTTTATACGCAATCTCGTATTTATTAGAAATGCATAATAAGCTAAAATTTTATCGGTGGTAACAAATAAAATTGGTTCCTAAAGAAAAGGAGACAAATTACCCGTAAAGAATAAGTTAATTTCTTACGGATTGTAATAAACCTATAAAATATGTTTTGGAATATCCCATTTTGTTCATCGAAGTTTGGTTGCTCAACAGATCGGTTGTTTTCACTCATTTTTGTTTTCTTTTCTCAATAGCAAATTAATTTCTTTTCGCACTCATGCATGCATGCATGTATTTTTTTTCCTATGCAAAACATGTAATACTCTATCCTATTCTCATTCTTGAGTTTTGATTTAGTTCTCAAATTTTAGCCCATTTATCCAATATAAAAAAGGTAATTACAATTCACTCGGTTCTTTTTTTATATAAAATATCAATTTAAAATTTGAATGCGAAAATTACATAAACACATATAAAATAATCCAAGTGATAACAAATTCAATTCTATAAACTGATTGATTTATTTGTTAATCAGAAATTAAAACATATTTCATAAAAGATTCCATTTCTCATTTAAAAAAAAAAAGAATCCAGTGGTTTGAAGTTCAATAATGAAATGATTATGAAACCTCCATTCGAATGAACTTCTAACACTATTTTCTGTTTAACTCATTTCCTTCACCGAACTTAATAAACGTAAGCCCTTAATTGACATCCTGTAAAAAGGTGTTAGTAATTCAACTTGATAACTTTTAGTAATCCCAAATCAAACTCTTAATCAATCTTGTTTTTTTATCTTTTTTGCCGAAATTGTTTAGGGCTTAGATTTAATTTCCTTGTAAAATATTCTTTTCATTAATATGATATTTGCCTTTTAGCAAAAAAAAATGCTCGTTAGATAACATTAATTCTTGAATGTTTCGAGCTGTGGTTGCAAACCATGATACCATACACTTAGTACTTTCACACAATTTTCCTATGTATTTTTGGGGTTATTTATATCTGCAACATTACATTAAGAAAAATTAAGCATTAGAACATGTAGAAGAAAAAAATGTGTATGTGGAGTTTTATCATGAGCAATGCATGGTTGAGAATCCTATATATATAAAATATTTGTTCATCGAGAGATCTTGCTCAACAATATTATTTTTTCGGAATATCCGTTAGTTCCTCCACATATCCGAACAAATAAGTAAATAACAAATTTTCAGTTGACTAAAAAGTTCAGTTGAGCAATAATCGTGAATTAAGCAATAATCGTGAATTTGATTTTTGTTGATTCATTTAGATATGATAAAATTTGAATTTTTTGGTTCCGAATATATGGTAGTGGAACTTTTTGGTTCCGAAGAAATTTTATGCGAAACAAATTAAATGATTAATGTTCCAATTGAAAATAGTTTTTCAAATTAAACAAATGATTAAAATAAAGGTTGGATTTAAGCCATGTCATCTTTTACCTAATGACATGTCATAGTTTTTAGCCCAATCAAATTATAACAATTAAGTTTTTCACTAATTCAACTTCTCATTTAATAGGAAGGGGATAGATCATCTATTCTGTGAACTAGATTTTGACCCACGCCAAGCTTGGGAATATAAATTTCAGTTTATTATATAGTAAAAATATATTGTTTTGAATTATACATATCAAAAGATATTAGATAAATGATTATGTCCACTAAAAAAATTAATCGGTCGATTTTTGAATCTTGAATGTCTTCATATGATAGGTCTTACGTTCTCAGTGTATACAAAATATATATATATAAAAAAAAAAGTTGATTTACAATAACAAAACCAAAAAGCGAACATTGTGTTATAATGTATGACAAAAATGTAATTGAGTGATATATATCTTATATTTACAAAAACAAATGTTTTTTTAATAACTCTATAAAATGTTTTTAAACCCACTTTATTACGGACCAAAATACTACTAATTGAATCGATTTGAGTTTTTTGGTATGGTAATGAATTTGGTAAGTATATATTTTTGTCATCAATGCCGCATATATATTAGAAATATTGAAATATGTAGATATTTACACCATGACAAATTGAAATGTTTTGATTGATTGATTTAATTAATGTGTTCCTTAATATCTTCTTTGAATGACACATATGATTAATATGTTCCTTAAAACTCTTTTTGAATAACACATAAAAATTTTAACTTTTAGTGTCTCCTCAATTAATATATATATGATATCTCATTCATTCCTTTTAGGATTGTCAAATCTGTAAACCGGATAACATTTTCACTAAGAGACTTCTCACTCAATCAACTGATTATCGATATAATATGATCACTATTATTTGTTTGCATCTTGGCATGTACGTTTGCTTTTAATTTTGTATGCTAGAACATACTTTTAATTATTTAAACTATTTGATCATAATTTATTTTTTAATCACAAATGTAAAAGCCAAATGAAAAAAATATTGTTTTCTGGCTTTTCGTTTTTAAAATAAATAGGTGAAAAAATGTGAATGTTTCTCTAATTTGAGTTAAAAGTATACGTTTAAAATAACCGAAATTTAGACTGGAAGAATATTTATTTTGTAACCAAAGTGTTATGATATTACAAGTTATGTAGTATTATAGTCAACGAAGAACACGACTAAACATCCATAATATGGAAGGTCTATAAACCGCAAATAAAGATTGAATACGACTTGAGAATATACGCATGCTAGTCAAGATAAGCAACAAATTTCATTATTCATATTGTATTTATCTTCTAAAAATATGTTTTCTTCAATTAATGTATTTAGGTTTTTAACACAGTAATTACATGTTACAGTATTTACATCATCGTAATGAAATATTAATAGTCAGGATTATCCAACGCAATGGCTCTTAATAATATAATTCCAAGCCGAGTGTAACTGTTAGAGCATGATTATTGAGAGGTTGTTAGTGAAAGTATCTTATCAAATATAAAATTCACTTTTTAATATAGTTTAATTAAATAATTAAATTTAAAATAAAGAGTAAAACTCAACCAACCATAATTTGACATTTGTGAATTGAGTTTCTTAAACTTGTTTCTTAATTCTAATTTTAACAGTTTTTTCTCTTCTCTCTCCTAAGAATCCCACTAAAAATCTCCTAATAATCATGCTCTGCATATTTCATGTATTTGTACTCATTTTCCTTTTAAACTAGCATGATATACCTTCTCTTTCGTTTATATGAAATACTTAGTTTCGTTGTATTATGATTTTGCTAACACAGGTTATAGTTGTATTAGAAACCGACACATAATCAACGAATGTGATTATAAAGTTATGAAGTGGTCAATAAAGAACTCGACATAATCTGTTTTACCACACGCAACGTCCATTAACATTCACATTGAGTTATAGTTCAAAGAAATCACGTAACCATTGTGTTTATAGTGCTTTTTCATGGTTTAAGGCGTTTCTCTTTAATTTAACGTATTAGTAAAAGTTATACATTGTCAATGTGGACGTTCTTTATATCTTTTAATTAAAAACTAGGTTGAATTCTAGATTAGTCGATGCTACTCAATCAGCCATCGTGTGACTATAATCATCAATATCGTAACATAATAACAAAAAAAAAAATGAATGACATGATTTTGTTTTCTAGATTTATTTTGCAAAGATAAAATAGAAAAACGAAAAAGGAAGTTCATTTAAGCAAAACGGATTATCAAAACACTATGGAAATGGCAGATTTTTTATTTTTTTTTCCATTTTAGTCGTAAAACGTAGGGAAACGAATGGTGTTAATATTTCACTATTCATCTGTTTTGTCTGTTTACTAATCAAAACTTACATCACTCAAAAAGTGAGTTAATATCTTAGAATTAGCCGGGATTTAAATAAAAGAGATTTTATAAGCTAAAACACTAACAATGATCAAAAGGATCTTTCGCATAATCCAATGTAAGAGATCCCACGACGCAAAGCAACTTTATTCGACTCTTTTTATTCCTGCTAGCCAAATACATATTTCTTTCCATTTTCTATAGCATTTAAATATTCCATAACACCGTAGCATGTACATAATAAAATGATAAAATGTCTAATTCCTTTGCACATTAGGGCATCCTTATTGCACACACCATCGTGTTTTAAGGCCATATAAAATTATTAAAACACACACTCTCTTTTCCTTTTACTCAACTTTATATCTTCTCTTTCATTCTTTTACTTAACTTTTATTAATTTTATATTTAAACACTCTCTCTTCCTTTTTAAAAACATTCTCCAAAGAATCTAATTTTAAACACTTTCTCTTCCTTTTACATCCTCTCTACTCTCTTTACTCAAATTTTATTAATTTTATATTTTAATATATCCTACAAAAACACTCTCTTTCTTCTTTTTACAACCATTTTAATAATTTTATATTATAAAAACACCACATTTAAACTCCAAAGAGTTACCAATAAGATGCTCTTATACAATTGAGAATCTTAACGGACGGACAAAATGGAACGGATACAATAGCCAACTGTATAGTGACACGTGTCCAAGTAGCTAGATTCTTTTAAACGGAATCGTTTTTTTCTGAAACGTCTCGACTTTGTAAGGACATCGAGATATTGATACCGTTGATTGATTTAGATTCTCTCTCGTGGGTTCGCGACACATGTCCATGACCTTTTTGTTTTAATTTTTCCTCCACTTTTTTTTTTTTTGTAATTTTTTTTTCTTTCTTACAAAGTTGGGGGGAATTGCTATTATATAACAAACGATAGCTTTTACTCCTGTCTATCTAATTTCAAGGATAAGGTTCTTCGTTTTTATCTGCGAGAATCCAATGATATCTTTGGTGAATAAGAATCCGATCATTTGATTATTAAGTTTTCGTTTCCACTCTACTTTTGAAAAATTCAATGTATAGTTATTTTACGATCTTACTATACTGAATATTTTGCAAAATTAGGAAAATCGATCTATTTCCCCACGGTAACTATTATATCTGAGTATATGTCCACCAAACTATGACATCTGTCAAAATCTCCACCAACTGAAAATTTTATACCTAAATCCCCACAAATCGAAAGTTTCAAACCCAAATACACACGAATTTTAAACCAGGTTGGTTTTTCGTATTCCAAATCGGTTATACAATACCAAACCGATTTAACCAAATTTTGAGCCTAATTCGACCTTGACCCCTGTAAACGCATATCCGAAATCAGAAATCCAAAATCGAATAAACAAGTCATTACAACAAGAAATTTTCTTCTCCTCTTGGCAATGAACATCAAGATTCAATAATGTTTTAATTTTGGAGATGGACTAAAAATAAAAAAGCACAATGAAAGATTGATTTGTAACAGTCATGGATCGGCTTTTCCAGCAACTTCGTCGTCTTCATCATTAGAGTTCGAACCATTTTCGCTCATGCTGCTATCATCATCATCGTCGCCATCATCATCATCATCGTTTGAATTCTCCTCATGTGAAGCATTTAGCTTGCAATACTCTTCAATGATCAAAGATTTTTAAATGTGTTAATGAGAGATGTTAAACAAAGAAGCAAAAATGAGAAGATGATTGATTGATTTACTCTTTACCTTTCACTTTCTGTTCATACTCTGCTCGGTCTCTCATCAACAGCGACGCAGCTTCTCCGTTAAACGGATCTGATGGGTTTGGATATAGAAGCAATTGCGGAATGAACGACTCGAAACATTTATAAGATCTTCGACGGAGCTCCTACCGGAGCTAAGCTCGACGAAAATCCAGAGCTAAGCTCGACGAGCTCCACGGTCGGAGATGGCGACAGATCCAGCTCCACGTGACGATTCTCGAAGGCGGCGAATCGGCGATCTCGAAGCTCCAGTCGGCTGTGTACAACGAAGAGTTCCAACGACGGCGGTAGACTTCGACGGAGGTCCTGCGGCGGCGATTGAGGATGATAACAGCGACGACGGTGCGGCAGATCGACGCCGGAGAAGACTCTCTTGTTCTTGTTGTTCTGTTTTTTTTTGCTAAAACATTTTCTTGTTCTTTCTCTGGAAATTCACAGATTGTATTGGGGATTTTTGGGGGTTTTTTTTAGTTTCCGGTTAAGTATCTAATCGGGTTTTCGGAGTCTAATTGGGTCATAATCCGGTTTACTGTTGGTTAAGAAATCATCTCGACACAATAAACCATCATTACCGGCATTTGTGTGTAATTAGATATGAACATTTGATTTCATGTGTATCTGGGTATGAAACTTTGGATTGGTGGGGATTTAGGTGTTAAATTTTGGGTATGAAACTTTGGATTGGTGGGGATTTAGGTGTTAAATTTTAGATTGGTGGAGATTTAGATAGAAGTCATAGTTTGGTGGATATATACTTAGATATCATAGTTCTCGTGGGGAAATATATCGTTTTTCCGCAAAATTATGTATATATTCGTGCGTGTAATTTTAAAATAGCATAAATTTATAAATCTTATAAAAAAGTATCATATTATTTTTTATTTTATGACACATTATGTTATAAGATATCACATTTTTTATCATGCAGTATACACAACAAAAAATAGTATATTCGATGTTTATAAAACTACCACCGCATCTTGTTTTAATTTTTTTTTTATAGTAATTATGTCATTTAGTAAGGAAACCCTTTAGCAAAGAAACCCTTCACAATATTTGTCATCAACCATTGACTATATACACATCTTACTTTTTTCACAAACACACAAAAACCCAAATACATATGAAATAACTCATAGGGTTAATTTGCTCACTAGCAAAAAAAAAATATAATTAGTAAACTAGCAAAAATTAACCTATATGACACAATTATGACCATTAAATTTAGGTTAAATGGCTAGAATTTTAATTATAGTTTTTTTTTGTTATTTCACCTAATTTCCCTAACTCATATACACTTGAAGAAGTTGTACTTATTAGAATATTTTATGAATTGTATCAATAACACTAAAACTCCCTTTAGCAAAGAAACATTTTATAATAGTTGTAATCAATCATTTGGTACATATAAATATCATTATTTACAAACTCGCAAAAAATAATCCAAATACATCAAAGAAAACTCATACACTTGAAGAAGTATTTGTTGGAATATTTTATGAACCGTATCAAATTATCAATCACACTAAAGTTAGTGGATAATTTGACATATCTTTTTTTTATCACCAATACAATCTAAAGTGATATTATTAGTAAACAATCGATGTTAGTAGAGTTTCAAAGATTCTGCATTCTCTTCACCTAATAAACCTATATGTTTTGGATGGTCTTAGTTTTATCTGATAAAGATGAATAATCAATCAATAAGATGCTGTTTTCCTCGTGACATACAAGGAACAAAGAGCTTTCAATGAATATGATTCCATTTTTTATTTTTATAGATAACGAAAGTTATCTGTGTAATTTCTTGATGTTTATATACTACAAGTTGTTATTATCATCAACAAATCCGATGTCGTCCAGCGGTTAGGATATCTGGCTTTCACCCAGGAGACCCGGGTTCGATTCCCGGCATCGGAGCTTTTCGATTTATTTTTGTTTACTTTTTAGCTTTTCGAACCTTCTTACTCATTTAGAAGGTTTCTTCCACCGTTATGTTTCCGGCGACGAGAATCACATTTTCCGACTTCAAAGTTTTCATTTTTTTTTGTTGGTTGCTTCCAAAAGATGAATCATTCGTATGCAAGAAAGTTTCATGGATTAATATTCAAGAGAAGTCTTTCATCTTCTTCTTCTTCTACACAAATCAATATCAACAAAAAATTCTTCAACTCGAACCAAGAAGACGTTGGTGCTGTAGAGCGATTATGTAAAAGTAAGAGATTTGGTGAAGCCATTGATGTTTTGTGTGAGCAAAAGCTTTTAGGAGAAGCTGTTCAAGTTCTGGGTAAAGTAAAGAAGCCACCTGCTTCTACTTATTGCAATCTTATTCAAATTTGTAGCCAATCACGAGCGCTTGAAGAAGGTAAGAAGGTACATGAACACATTAGAACATCTGGGTTTGTACCTGGAGTTGTTATATGGAATCGGATTTTGGGTATGTATGCGAAATGTGGTAGCTTGGTTGATGCACGGAAGGTGTTCGACGAAATGCCGCAGAGAGATGTGTGTTCGTGGAATATAATGGTAAATGGTTATGCGGAGGTTGGATTGATTGAAGAAGCGAGGAAGGTGTTTGATGAAATGCCTAAGAGAGATAGTTATTCGTGGACAGCTATGGTTACAGGGTATGCGAAGAAGAATCAGCCTGAAGATGCATTGTTGTTGTATAGTTTGATGCAAAAGGAACCGAATTCGAAAGCTAACGTTTTTACGGTTTCCAGCGCGGTATCTGCTGCTGCTTCGATTCCGTGTATTCGTAGTGGGAAAGAAATTCATGGGCATATCGTTCGAGCTGGTTTGGATTCAGATGAGGTTCTTTGGAGTTCGTTGATGGATATGTATGGGAAATGTGGTTGTATTGATGAAGCGAGAAACATATTCGATAAGATAGTTGATAAAGATGTTGTCTCGTGGACGTCAATGATAGATAGATATTTCAAGTCACGTAGATGGCGAGAAGGGTTTGCTTTGTTTTCCGAGTTGGTAGGTTCGTGTACACGGCCCAATGAGTATACGTTTGCTGGTGTTTTGAACGCTTGCGCTGATCTCACAACAGAGGAGGTAGGGAAGCAAGTTCATGGTTACATGGCGAGAATCGGGTTTGATCCTTCCTCTTTTGCATCGAGCTCGCTTGTAGACATGTACACAAAATGTGGAAACACCAAGAACGCTAAACACGTTTTCGATGAATGTCCTAAGCCTCATTTAGTTTCTTGGACTTCTTTGATCGGCGGGTATGCTCAGAACGGGGAACCAGACAAAGCCTTAAAGTACTTCGACTTGCTTCTTGAATCCGGTACTAAACCTGATCACATTACATTCGTAAACGTCCTCAACGCTTGTACTCATGCCGGGCTGGTCGAAAAAGGACTAGAGTATTTCCATTCGATAACTGAGGAACACCGGTTATCACATACAGATGATCATTACACTTGTCTTGTTGATCTATTAGCTCGGTCTGGAAGATTCGAACAGTTAAAGAGCATTATTAGCGAAATGCCGATGAAACCGAGTAAGTTTCTTTGGGCTTCTGTGCTCGGTGGGTGTAGTACTCACGGAAACGTTGATCTAGCCGAGGAAGCGGCTCAAGAACTGTTTAAGATAGAACCGGAAAATCCGGCTACTTATGTTACAATGGCTAACATCTATGCTACAACAGGAAAGTGGGAGGAAGAAGTAACAATGAGGAAGAGAATGCGCGATATCAGAGTCACAAAGAGTCCTGGTTCAAGCTGGACAGAGATAAAACGAAAGCGTCATGTATTCATAGCAGCGGATACTTCACATCCGATGCATGACCAAATAGTCGAGTTCTTGTGTGAATTGAGGAAGAAGATGAAAGAAGAAGGGTATGTTCCCGCTACGAATCTTGTATTGCACGACGTAGAAGATGAACAAAAAGAAGAGAATCTCGTGTACCATAGCGAGAAACTCGCTATTGCGTTTGCCATTTTATCGACACAAGAAGGAACTGCGATTAAGGTGTTTAAGAACTTGAGGTCTTGTGTGGATTGTCATAGTGTGATTAAGTTCATATCAAAGATCACAAAGAGGAAGATAACGGTAAGGGATTCGACTCGGTTTCATTGCTTTGAGAATGGACAATGTTCTTGTAGAGACTATTGGTAACTATTTGTGATACATCAAGCTACTAAAATTTCTACTACAATTTTCAAATTAGTCTTTTATGTTTGTAAAACCTTAATGTACATAGAATTAAAGATTAATAAGATTTTAAGGAACAAAATCATGAAACTTCCTAAAATTCCAAATTATAAGGATGAATCCATTAATGGCTCTAAAATCGATTTGGTAGACTCAAGACAAGTTTCGTAAGATAAGGAGTGAGGAAGCTTACATTTGCGTATACAAATTCGATTGTATTAATACATTAGGATATAAATTCACATGGTACAAGAGGGAGCTTAGTGGTAACGAATTCATATGTGATTAATTAGAGTTGCTTTTTCTCTTCCATTTATGTGATCTCTTTTAGGGATTATGTCGCATGGTTTGACTCCACTTCATAATTTTATATTTACCAAACATTTTTGTCTAATACTAATTGGAATCTCGTGAGATAGAAGCACACTCTTTATGTTTTTATTTGTTTGAGAAACTTAATTATGTGCTCGTGATTGTCTAATTAACTATGTACATCTAATCAAAAGTCAAACTATTTATTTTAAGCATTTTAAGGGAACAAAGAATTTAATCATAGATAGATCTACATGTCCACACTTTGTTAGTTCTTATTTAGATAATTTTTAATTTATAACTCCCAAAGTCAAATCTCAATATACATGTCCATTACAATTACATACACATTGTTTCCTTAAATCCAAAAAAAATTGTTACACCCCGACCAAGTCATTTGCTACTCTAGAGAGTTAGAATACATATATTCATAGAGGTTTTTAGATTGGACTTCAATTTTATAACCGGTATTTCTTATTGTTTAACAAAATGCCTGCTTAGTATTGATAAACATTCAAAACTTGTATTGCATAAGCTTTTAGTATGTAGATGTTATTTTATATATTGGTGAATAAATATTGTGTTGCATTGGTGTTTTCTTTGTATTGAACGATTCGTAAAAATTGTGATCGACACTAATTAATTAAGTTCTGTACTATTGTTGCTTTTCCCTCACATATGCATATTAAAATTCAGTTCTTTTTTTTCCCTGATAATTGGTTACTTTTTCTTCTTTTACAGAATCTAAATACGAAGATATACTCTTGCCGACAAAGAAAACTTAGTTATTTTGAGTATTTTTAGTACACATTTGACTACAAATCTCAATCTATAGGGCGTAAATTTTTAAAAAGTTTTAAAAAGGTTTCAAGGCAAGCATTTGCATGAAGTACGCCGCAAAATAGCTACGAAGTACTTTCGTGTGATGCATGGGGATTCACATCGTCCAACTCTGACAAAACTTAATAAATAAAATACTAAGTTTTAGTTCTTCTAACTTTGTACGTGTATTTAAGAGATTGTCCTTAGGTGCAACCTCAAACATAGACTAACAACACAAACAAAAACTAATTCTTGATCTTGAATCTTGAGGAAGATCAAGATTTAATTCAACTCGTCTTACAAAGATGAAAAAGACCAATCTCCTACTATGTAAATTATTCATAGGAACCTTACTATTTTGGTTTGGCTCCGTTTTGGTTAAAGCAGAAGATCCATATTTATTCTACACTTGGATTGTTACTTATGGAACAAGATCTCCTTTGGATGTTCCTCAGCAGGTATTAAATATATACACTCTTTCATCTTCTAGATTAAATTTGACATTGTTATGAGAAATTAACATTATTTAATGTATATATTTTTCTATGTTTTGGTACGATTTAGGTCATTCTTATCAATGGTCAGTTCCCTGGTCCACCGATTGAAGCTGTCACAAACAACAACATTGTTGTTAATCTCATTAACAAGCTCGACGAGCCTTTCCTCATGACCTGGTAAATACATGTTAAGTTTCATGGGTTTCCAATTCATACTATTTTATGTCCATCACAATTTCCGATGTGTGTTTCCTAACAATACTCTTATAACCGATTGTTGTAAATATGTGTAGGAATGGAGTGAAGCAGAGGAGAACATCATGGCAAGATGGAGTATTGGGAACAAACTGTCCGATCCAACCAAACTCGAACTGGACTTATCAGTTTCAACTTAAAGATCAAATCGGGACATACACTTACTTCGCTTCCACGTCGATGCACCGAGCTGGTGGTGCTTTTGGTGCTCTCAACATTAACCAGAGGTCCATTATTACCACTCCTTATGATCAACCTGATGGCGATTTCACCCTCCTAGTCACTGATTGGTTCAAAATGAGCCACCAGGTATATTACCAACACAAAACTACATATACTAGGAATTGTACATTAATACACTAAAGATTATTCTTAACTACTATTGTGATCACTAGGAATTGCGAAAGCGGCTCGACGCGGGCTATGCTCTTCCTCCTCCTGATGCTCTTCTTATCAATGGTGTTTCTAATGGTTTAAGATTTACCGGTCAACAAGGTAATGACATCACACGAATCCATCAAGATCCGTTATTTCTTACTCCCCATGGTCTTGTACTAATTTTTGATGTTTTTAATGCGATATATCTTCAGGCAAAACATATAAGTTTCGAATATCGAATGTCGGTATAGCGACATCGATAAACTTTAGGATTCAAAATCATACAATGAGCCTCATTGAAGTAGAAGGTGCTCACACTCTTCAGGAGAGTTTTGAGTCCCTTGACGTCCATGTTGGTCAGTCCATGACCGTCCTGGTCACTTTAAAAGCTTCCGTGAGAGACTATTACATCATGGCCTCGAGCCGATTTAGTAAACCGATACTAAACACAACCGCTAGTCTCCGCTACCTAGGGTCCAAAAACGCTGTATATGGTCCCCTCCCTATTGGTCCTACTTACCATATCCATTGGTCTATGAAACAAGCAAGAACCATTAGGTATAAATACTGACTTAACTGAAGGAACCGAACCCAACCGCATCATTTTTTTTGTTGGTTTTGTAATTCATGTAATTTGTTGATTTTTTAGGATGAATTTAACGGCAAATGCTGCAAGGCCAAACCCACAAGGATCATTTCATTACGGAACCATACCGATAAACCGAACTCTAGTCCTAGCCAATGCGGCTACTATGATCTACGGGAAGCTTCGGTACACGGTAAACCGAATATCGTACATCAACCCAAAAACACCGTTGAAACTTGCCGATTGGTACAACATTTCGGGCGTGTTCGATTTCAAGACAATCCTTGGTACTCCTACAATCGGACCAGCTCATTTTGGTACATCGGTTTTTGACGTTGAGCTTCATGAGTTTGTCGAAATCGTTTTCCAAAACGACGAGAGATCAATTCAATCTTGGCATATGGATGGTACAAGCGCCTATCCTGTCGGGTAAGCACCTTGCCCTCTGTTATCTAAACCGGGTTCGGTTATTCATAACTTAAACAGTGATTGATTATATTGATATATATTTTCAGATACGGGCCAGGGACATGGAATGTGACCATGAGAAAACGCTACAACTTGGTTGATGCTGTCCCAAGACACACTTTTCAGGTAATGAATTTTGAAAAGGGTTATTTTATATAATAACCATCAAAGAAAATTATAATTAGTAATCTGACCAAAAGCCCTAAATCTAGTGGCGATGGTTTTGCCACATAGGGATCTTTTGGTTAGATTACCAATTATATATATATATATATATATATATATATATATATATAAATATATGGTTATTAATGCTAAATTCCCTTTTAGAAAATAACCAAATATTGTTAAAAAAAAAAACAAAATAGATTTTTAAATAATACTAGTACATTCTGTTTTTTTTAGTGAATTGTTTTAAACAGATGTTCGGTTTATTTGTTTTATTCAGCTTGATTGTGCACAAATGTTTTGTTGAATAAATGTTTCTCTAACGTTCAAGTTATTGTGAAATTTGGTTTGGTTTGGTTTAAGATATCTGAAACAAAATAAATGTGTGTGCGTAGGTGTATCCGTTATCGTGGACAAGCATATTGGTGTCGTTGGATAACAAAGGAATGTGGAATCTAAGGTCACAGATATGGTCAAGAAGATATTTAGGACAAGAGCTGTATATTCGTGTTTGGAACGATGAGAAGTCTCTTTACACTGAAGCTGAACCGCCTCTAAATGCTCTTTATTGCGGCCTAGCCAAACGCCCTCTTTAGATATTTCCACATATATTATTGTTCTCTTTTTTTTTTTTTTTATAATTGAGTTAGGCAAAACTCACAATTAAGGGTGTGATTTTTATATTTTTAAAAGGGGAAGTGGGAAAAAGTTATACAAACGTAGTCAAAACGTAAACCTGACGATTTTTCAGTTTC
The DNA here is from genome assembly GCA_963576765.1 of Draba incana. Classification (NCBI taxonomy): domain Eukaryota; kingdom Viridiplantae; phylum Streptophyta; class Magnoliopsida; order Brassicales; family Brassicaceae; genus Draba; species Draba incana. The sequence continues at coordinate 2,939,873 of OY755212.1, read as the reverse complement.
AATAAACAGACAAAAAATAAGTTTGTCTTATAATTTGTTTCATTTTAGTTCCCGTAAATTTTGGATTATATTCATGCATCTGAATCAGATTTTCCGAAACAAGAATTGAGATACTCACAAACTTCTGAGTCTGAAAAGTTTTGATGTATGACAGATTATGAATACAACCAAACCGAACTATTTACTATTTATGCGTTACTACTAGAATGTTTTAAAAAAAATAAAACAATTCTTATCTGTAGAGATAGATAGAGAAGCCGTACGATTATGCCACGTAGTAGAGTGATGACAATATGTCAAAAACAATAAATCCGAATCCAAATTCAAATCAATACTATAATTCAACTGCATGAGTGTGACATTTTAGAGCAATAATGTATCTCTTCATTATAAAATTATAAATGATCACATCATCATAGTCACTCATAAGCCTAGTCACACACACAACAACAACAACAACAACAAAAACGCTAAGAAAGAAAAAAAGAGAGGATGAAACAATATGTGCTTGTTCACGGTGCATGTCACGGTGCGTGGTGTTGGTACAAGGTGAAACCGGTGCTAGAACATTCCGGCCACCGCGTCACGGTCGTTGATCTAACGGCTTCTGGTGTGAACATGAACAAAGTAGAAGAGATTATGACTTTGGAGGATTATGCTAAGCCGTTACTTGATGTTCTTGGGTCGTTTGGGTCGGAGGATAAAGTAATCCTCGTAGGACATAGCCTTGGAGGAGTATCGGTTGCTCTTGCGGCCGATATGTTTCCTAGTAAAATCTCTGTTGCTGTCTTCATAACCTCGTTTATGCCGGACACTACGAATCCACCTTCATACGTTTTCGAAAAGGAATACATCAAACTGTTAAATCCTACTTGAAGTATATGATGCAATTTTGTAGCAATTTTGTAGACTAAAATCGGTTTGGGTTTCCTCTTGACCATTATAAACGTCTTGAATGGTAAGAATATATGGATTAACCAATAGTCATTAGCTAAGTAGTAAAATATCTCATGCAAAGTAAGATTGTTGGTTTAAGTGAAAGTTTGGGAAGAGACCATATAAAATGCTCCAGTCCCCGGCCTGAGAGGAAGTATAGGTATAGGTCCAGAACCTCTTTATTTAAATGAAAGAATATATACATTAGTCTGAGTTTCGGTTTGAGATCTGTAATAGTTATGAAAACAGATAAATAAAAAAACAAAATTCATTTTGATCTCTAAGAGATTTTTAATATGTGATTGGAATTGCAGTTTATAGGAAGCCTTTCAGAAGAAGAACGAATGGATTTGGAGATTGGGACTTATGGGGCTAATGATCATCCTCTAAATACTTTAAAAATATGTATTATCTCTCTCCAATCGAAGAACGACTAAAGAAATGCCCTGTTTTCTACAAAACCAATTAGGAGCTTTTCTTTTTATTAATCAATCTTTTTGTTGACTGTTAGGATTTTGAATTGGCTAAAATGTTGGTGAGAGTTGGACCCGCGGTTACTAGTAATTTGACGGGGACAAAAAGCTTAACCGAAGACGGATATGGATCAGTTACTCGTGTCTATATTGTTTGCGAAGAGGACAAGGGTTTACCCGAAGATTTTCAACGATGGATTATCGATAATTTCCCGGTTAAAGAAGTGATGGAGATCAAATATGCTGATCATATGCCAATGTTTTCGAAGCCACTTGAACTATGTGATCGTCTCTTGAAGATTGCGGATAAATATGCCTAAACAAAAAAAAAATCATATATATATATATAAATACATCTATATCAATAAATTTCATTGGGAACGAATAAGGTTCTTGAGAGGAAGAAAACTCATACTATATGATAATATATTCTCCAAATGAGTACACTAAAGGGATTGAGAAGGATCCAATTGAACATTTATGTGGTTTGTATACTTGGGTCAAACCGATTCTCGGTTTTACTTGACCAATCCAACACGTAACGGTAAAATCTTGACGAGTACATATTACATGTACGTATGTATACGTACATGCAAGACAAATTTGAAATTGTAGGTTTGTTTTGGATGTGAAGACTTTCTTAACACAACCGCACAACTGCACAAGAAACATGTATCAACCAAAAAATCAGAAGTCGTTAGTATGATAGTTATTATCATTTTAGAGTTTGGTTATTCTTATTTTTCTTTTATTAACCTTTTCGTTTATGTTTATTTGTTAGACTATTGCTTTTATCTTTAGAAAATGCTTTAATTTCTTTTTCACATACATGGTCTTTATAAATGTTAAACAACATTTGTAAATAAATTTCTAGTTTAATTATGAATTGCGAATATAATAACTTTTTTATTGCTTGCAAGTACGTAGAGTATCCGTCAAAATAAACACAATATATAAAAGAATTTTCAGACCGAAATTGTTTTTTAAATGAATATACAATTGGCACAATACGAGGACAAAATAAACACAATTCCATTACGATACATTTACCATCATTGTATCACATTCCTTCATTCAATATCAGTCCAAAAAAGTTGTTTGTTTGTTTTATTTGTTAATAAATCAAACAAAAGAATTCTAAACAGGATTTGAGTTTCTTGCTTGCTTTGGTTGAATTTTTAAGTCCTCACGTTCACGTAACTACTAACAAGAGAGAAAGAACAAAGATAAGAAGTCTCATCTTATTAAGTAATCAATGGCCAAAGAAGCCTAAAACCAAAAAATATGTAACTCTATGCTAATTTATAGTATAGCTCACAACGAACATATATACAATAAAGTTCACATATTCATATTAGAAAATCACATTTATCCTAATCTTTACCAATTCACCATTTACATTCCCCAAAAAAAAGGTGTAAGTATAGCTAAAAATTCCCATTCCAATAGACTTTAATTTTGTTGAAATGTGAGCTATACTATGTTAAATATTGTGACTAACATAGGTTTGATTCGGGTTTGTGTATATCATCACTGTTATATCACAAACTTTGTCAAATTAAAAAGAGAAAACAAGTTTTCCTTTTCTTTTTCTTATTGATAACCGGAGTCATGTTAGGTCGAAACCCAAACTGATCTCCAAAACCATATTTCCATATATGTTCTATGGAACAATAGGGAGAATCCTCGATAAATTCTTTTTTCCCCTTGGTGAAAAACCTTAGAATTTAGGCACGAGGTAGTAATGCCTTATCTCTTGTGAAACCAATATAATTATTAGACTTTGGAAAATGACAATACAATGAGAAAACTGTCTCCAACCATAAATGAAGAACCACAATATAACAACCACAACTATAGAAGAAAGCAACAAAAAAAAAACCTATCAATTAAAAGAAAATGAAACAATTTGTGCTTGTTCACAGCGGTTGTCACGGTGCTTGGTGCTGGTATAAGGTCAAACCGGTACTGGAAGCTTCGGGACACCGTGTGACCGTTGTTGAACTCACGTCTTCTGGTGTGAATATGAGTAGAGTGGAAGAGATTCAGTCGCTTGAGGATTATGCTAAGCCATTGCTCAAGGTTCTTGAGTCGTTTGGCTCGGAGGATAAGGCGATTCTTGTCGCGCATAGCCTAGGAGGGATATCGGTTGGTCTTGCGGCCGACATGTATCCTAATAAGATCTCTGTTGCTGTTTTTGTAACATCTTTCATGCCTGACACAACGAATCCACCTTCTTACGTTTTCGAAAAGGTAAAATCCAAAAATGATTAGTTTTATTGATTGATTATGATATGATACTAAGGTTCTGATTTGTAACATTCTAGAATGACCGAATGATTTAAGGGTTAAAATATTACTACTTGGGAACGGTAGATTTCATTTATTCAACTACATATTTTGAATGATTTAAAATTTTAATAAGTTTTTAGTCTTTTAGATAGTTTTGGTAATATTATGTGAATCTAGGGTTTGATTTGTTAGTCAAACCCTCTGAAATATCATTTTAAGCTACTGAAATGAAATCGGATCTATGTAAAAACTGAAAATATTTTCAACAACAATAAATTTGATTATATTTTTCGAAATCGCCAGTTCAATACTATTGGATTAGAGGATACCTACAAATATTATTACCAATCACACTGGATTTAGAAGTTTTTTAAAATTTCATGATTGAATGACACAAATCATTCCAAATACTTGATTGAATTCACCATTTGGAATCAATCAGACTTTCTGATTTCTTCTTATGCGTCAAAATGGCAGTATCTCGAGACTGTTACGGAAGAAGATATGATGAATATGGAGATTGGGACATATGGGACACATGATCGTCCTCTAACGACTATTCTTCTTGGAACAAATTACTTAGCCAAGAAAATGTATCAACTTTCTCCTATCGAAGTAAAACTCAAGAATTGCTGTGTTTTATTTTTTTTCGAATAAACAAAACCAAGAATTGGGACCGTAATTTATGAACCTTTTCTATCGATTGTCAGGATTTCGAACTGGCCAAAACTTTGGTGAGAGTTGGACCAGCCATTACCAGCACTCTGACGGGGCTAAGAAGCTTTACGAAGGAAGGGTATGGATCGGTTACTCGTGTTTATATTGTTTGCAAAGAAGATACGGGTTTAACCGAAGATCTCCAACGATGGATTATCGACAACTTTCCCGTTAATGAAGTGATGGAGATCGAAGATGCAGATCATATGCCGATGTTCTCCAAGCCACTAGAACTCTGTGATCGACTCTTGAAGATTGCTGATAAATACGCGTAAACAAACTTGAGAACGAGATCATGAGTGTCAAATTATATGTCAAATTTAAGATTTTTCTGAGATGAAATATAAAGAAAACTCATTTCTACAATAATAATTGTCACTAAGATTGTGCCTTTGAAGGATATTCAATCATCACTTCAGTGAATAAATGCATAAGAGTACGAGGATCTGTTTCGACTTTCACCAAACACAACGTCAGGACGTGAAGGACGATGAGCTCAAGGATGTGTAGACATGCTTAGAAATGGGATGTGAGAAGTATCGGGTAGCTACTTACGGTTTGTAGCTCGATTTCTCGGCCTTGATTTCTACAATGAAAGAGAATTAGGTTCAGTCTCAGATAGTATAATGATCCACCAAAACCTATCTGACGAAAAATGAGAGTTTAAAAAGCCGAGAAATGTACATACCGTCAAAGAATTAAAGCTGGATGATCCCGGTGTCACACCTAAGGAGAAACAAATAGCAGAACATGAGATTACGACGAGAACAAAACGATAAATAACAGAAGCTGAGATTACGACGAGAACAAATCCGGATGATACCAACTCTTATGTATATCAAACAAGAGCTAGAGAAGTAGCAGACAATGAATTTATACTTGGAAATAATGTTGAAGGCGTAGTTGGCTGGGAAAACAACGGAGAAGGAGCAAAAAGTGGTGTCTGTGTCTGTGGAGGAGTTGTGGATGGTGCAAACAAGCCGGGACCAGTAGCAGAAGGCGGTGTAGCAAAGAGAGAAACCGTAGGTGCAGAAGCAGGTGTATTCAGAAACGAAAAGCCAGCTCCGGAAGACGGGTTTGGTGTTGGAGCAGCTTGAGACGTTTGTGGAGCTGTTGAGCTTGTAATCAATCCAGCAACTTGGGTTGAGGTTTGCGTAGTAGTCGTTGTAGGTAGATGCAGAGTCGGATGGACTCTTTTAGCAGCAGCTTCTTGTTTCGCTGTCTCTCTTCGATCAGCTTCAAGAAACGGATCATTACATTCCCCTCTGCGACGCTGGTCAGCTAGATACGCTGTTCTCATCGATTCAATATACTGGTGAATATTCTCTACCTGAACACAAACCGATAAAACTTTACATAGATTTAAACATTAGAGATTTTAGTAGAAGGAATCATTACCTTAGCAGCTACATGGACAAAGAAGTCATGAACATTAGACATGACTTTAGGAAGAGATTCCAAAAGAGAAGCATGTCGATGTAACTTGTCAGAATCCAACGCAAGTAATTGCTCGAGCTCCTCAACCCATTGACGACATTCGCCTAGATACTTCTCGAACCTTACAACCGTCTGCTGTAGAAAAACCGTTGGTTTCTTCGGAATCCCACGGTAAAAATCAGTAACTTGAACCGCTTGTTGTTGTGGTTGAACAGAGGTAGCAGGAGGAGCTGGATTAGCTCCTTGAGCTCCCTGAGATGGTTGAGAACCACCATTAACAACTCCTCCTTGTTTCGAATGAAGGAATCTCGGCTGTAACATCATAAAAGACCGCACCGCAATCTCTGCGTTACGCAACATATCTTTAGCTACAACCATAAGCTCATGCAACACAGCTTTTTGCCTATCCATAGCTGTGTTAATCCCACCTAGCTCCTACACAAGTTAACCAAAAACCAAAACTTTCATACACATAATCCTAATACACATAATCCGTAAACAATTCACAAACCTGAACTATACGACTCGCATCGAACTCGAATCCTTCACTGGATACAGAAGAATCATAAAGACGATTACATTGATCTAATCTCTGACTTTCACTTCTATATTCCAGTACCTTCTCTCTAAGTTCAACACAAACACAAACAAAAGAACCAATTCATCAAAGGAAATTGAAATCTACAGATCCAGGCGAAATTGAAGAAGATGGAAAGAGAAAGCTTACTCAATCTGAAGAAGAGCTTTCTGAGAATCTGGATGAAGATCTGCCCATTTAGTACTGTAATTCGCCGGAGCTTTATCGTTCGTGAACAAATACAACTGTTGTTGTACTTGTTGCTGCTGCTGATTCTGTTGTTGTTGCTGTAGCTGAAATTGTTGCGACTGAAACAACGACGGTAGTGGTTGTTGTTGTTGTTGCTGCGGTGGTTGCGAGAAGAAGGAACTGCTCTGCGGCTGAAACATCGATTGCTGAGGCTGAAAGATTGACGGAGGAGTTTGTTGTTGCTGCTGCTGTGGAGTAGAGAAATTGAACGCCATTGGTGGATAAACCGACGGCGAATCGAATCTAGGGTTTTTGTCGCCGGCGAGGATGTGGGAATCGAATTTAGGGTTTTCTTTTTATCGCCGGCGAGGATTTTTGTGGAGTCGAAGAAGAAGATTCAAAAAACCCTCGTTAAAACTTAAAACACGGATAAAGGGAGCAAAATTATTATCATTAGTAATTAGTAGCTTTATTTAACTTTTTAATAAACTTCGAGGGCTCTTTTGAAAATATGCAAACAATCACTTATTTTTTTCTTCTTTCCAATGTCACTTCTGTAAAAATGGTTAATTTGCTAACACAAAAAAAAATTATAATTAATAAATTAACAAAAATTAACCAATGTGGAACAATTATGTCCAGTATATTTAGGTTAAATGACTAAAATTTTTATTATAGTTTTTTCTTTTGTTATTCCACCTAATTTCCCGTGTAAAAATGAGTTAGTTTTTTTTTTTTTTTTTTTGGTAAAGAGTTTTTTTTTACCCAGATTATCCGGGCCTCACCAAGGTGGTCCCGACTAGCGCCTATATCATTGTTCTGATTATAGCGTGGTCCTGGTGGCCTTACGTATCGGATTCACGTTATCCTATCGTTAAGGGTGTGGCAGTGGCCGAGATTCGAACCCAGGTGGCGGAAGTCGCAGCCGTGACCCCATTACCACCGTGCCACAAGCGCTCGATTAAAAAAAAAATGAGTTAGTTGAATAACTAAACTAGGATTATTAGTAGCATGGTGATACATAAGATAAAAGGTGATCTTTGGTTCTTGTGCTATTGAGTTTGTGAATGCATGTGATCGGCCTATGGCTTGGCCCTCTTCTCCTGGCAAGTTGAGGAGTTTGGTTTGGTTCTTAATAGGATAAAAGAATGGAAGTTGTGAATGAATATGTTCACTCTAACCAAGGTGCTTAGAGAATAGTTCATAATATCATTAGAGACCGTAGTAGTCAATCATATATGGCTATGGGTGCTTCTTTATGGCTTAGATTTTTTTGGATCATAAGAGTTAGATGTTTCTCCTTGATTTAGGCTATTTGATTGTCAGTTTTTGGTGGAACATTAGCAATGTGTGTGCTTTGTTTTTTAAAAGTAATTTTGTAACACAAAATCTTAATCTCTTATATATCAATTCACATGATAAAAGAAGAGATATCATATTAATAACCATTAGTTATTAATGAATTAGTTGGTTATTATATTATATACTTTTTTTTGGTCATTAGTGCTAATTTTCTTACTTTAAATCTGTAAATCGCATTACTAATTCATTTCGAAAAAACATTACGAAAATCGTAGAAAATATATAAAAATGGATGATTTAAGTTTTTTAAAAACAACATTCAAAGTATCTCTAAATGGGTGATGAAATGTGTTCATGAAATTTTCATGCTAATATTTTTTTTCAAAATCTCAAAAAATTAGGTGAAGATCAACTCTATACTTTATAATTTTTTTAATCCGAGTAATTTGAAAACAATATCTTGTATTCTTATTTTTTCTATATTCGTTTGAAGAAAATTCTAAATGGATAATTTTTTAACGGCGGCGCTAGAAACATGATGAAAAACTTAGAACGAGTATGGATTGAAACGAAATTCCGAAATAGACTAACCTAAATAATTTTTAAAATTTTTTTAAAGGGTTATATCAAGAAATACATAACATATGTAATTCCTTAATCATACCCATCAGGTCTAATTTTACCGGTGTATGAGAAATCTGACTTTCCATTTTCCTTCTAATCAACAATTAGTCAATTACCAATTAACCACATTACCTTAAAAAAAAACGTTTTGAATTTCAGAAAAAAAAAAACGTTTTGTATTCAACTTCAGTCACTAAAATAAAAACCTCACCTTGAACAAATCATTTCTTCTTCTTATCGAGAAACAAAGTGAAGAAATCGAGAGAGACAAAGAGAGGGAAACTCAAAAGTTTAAAAAACCCAAATCGCACAGAGATTCTTCAACAATGCCTACTTTGAGAACGACATCGAAATCTTCAGTACCAATCTCAAACCCTAATCCAACAATCGGAGGAGGAAAAACCTCAAACGTCTCCATCTACGAGAAATGCAGAGAAGAAAGGATCAAGGAGAATCGCCTAAGGTTGCAGAATCTGGGGATTTTGAATCTCAAATCCGAGATCCGACCCGTTAAAAGACCTTACTCTAAATCGATTCCGGATCCTAACCCGAATCCTCCTCCTCTTCAGCTTTCCGTCTCCACCAGACGATCCTCAAGGTAATCCCGTCGTTTTCAGCTTCTGGGTTCTCTCGATTTTGGCTTCTCTCTTCCAGAAACTAGGGTTTTGAGTAGAAATTAGGGTTTTTTTCTCTCATTTCGTTCTTTTGTCACTGTTTAGATTGAAGGAGGAAGCGCCTGTTAGTCGACGATCCTCGAGGTAATCTAATCTCGTTGTTTTGAATCAGAAAACTAGGGTTTATGGGTCGTATTTAGGGAGCGTCATTTCTATCTTTTCTTGGTTTGTAGATTGAAGAACGCAGCACCGGTTACTTACTTTGAGGAAGCTAGAGAGAAAAAGGGTAAAACATCTAAAGAAGTGGTTTTGTGGCTCGGAGAAGGCGAAAGGCCAGAGATTTACACTGAGGAAGATGAGACACGACTCGGTAACACAGAGCGAATTTGGGAGCTTTGTGTTGATGGGTTCGACAAAAACGGGAAACGCATTTATGATCCTGTCAATGGAAAGACTTGTCACCAATGCAGGTTAGTGAATTTGCTCATAAGTTAAGAAAAAAAATGTAGCTTGATTCGGTTTAGAGGCGGAACTATTGATGCAAGGTTAGTTAATCGGTTAAGATGTGAATTTACAGGCAGAAAACACTCGGTTATCATACCAGTTGTAGCCAAAATCACCCAGTTGTTATGGGTCAATTCTGTGGAGATTGTTTGTACATGAGGTACGTTAGTGTTTTGGTGAGTTAAGCAATCAAAGGTCTTGTTGGCGCTGAATGTTTTCGTTTATGTTGTGGTGATTGAGCAGATATGGAGAACATGTGCTTGAAGCTCGGGAAAATCCGGACTGGATGTGTCCTGTGTGTCGAGATATTTGCAACTGTAGTATATGCCGTAAAGCCAAAGGGTGGTCACCAACTGGGAATATGTATAGGAAGGTATAAACTTTTGTTGAGTATTATTATCCCTTTTGCAGATGCTCTTGTATTACCGGTGTGATTCCTCGGATAAAATCTTAAAATTTGGATCCCCTTCCTTTTATGTTTCTTTATTCAGGTATGTAAGCTTGGGTTCAAGTCGGTTGCGCATTACCTGAATCAAACCAGCAAGGAGTCAAAAACAGGTGAGGATGATGTAACTGATGAAGCAAAGGCGTCTTCGGAAGAAGATCACATTGAAGATATTCTAAATGATGATGATGATGATGATGAAACTGATGACACTCCATCCCAAGCTTCTGCAGAGGCGTCTTCGGAAGAAGATGATCTCCCTCTTGAGATTACTGATGGGGTCCAGGAAAATCACATTGAAGATATTCTTGATGATGATGATGACACAAACGAGAATACCGATTCAGCTGGAAAGTCCTTAGGTTTCTTGACTTCTGAGGAGAATCAAACTGCGGTGATTGATGTTAATGCTCTAGGTGATCTCAAGCCATTAGATATGAATGAGATGGAACCAGTAACTCCTGTGATCATCGATGTTGATGCTGAAGACGAAGAGAACCGAGGAACAAGAAACAAGAGAAAAATGTCTGTGAAACCTAACCCGAATAGTATTGGTGGAAGACTGAGGCAGCGTCGTAAGTGTCAAGCTTGAATGATACAAGTCTCAGAAGAATGTGAATCGGAAACTCTTTTTAGCAGCTCTCACTGTTAAAGATATCCTCTGCTTTAGCATACTACATTTTGCAAATCGAAAAGGTAACCTCTTTTCTTTTTACTGACGGAGTAAACATATATGTCCAAAAGTAACATGGCAAAGCGTAGGAGTTTGAAAAGTAAGTATATGGGTAAAGGGAAGAATGGTAAACAAGTTTCTTTTTCGAAACCTCATGATTTGGAATGTTTTGCATTGTCAAAGTGTATTAGGGGACATGAAGAAATGGCTTTTGAATCTGATAAGTCTTAATGGCTCTTACCGTTAGACTTGGCAGATTCAAGAGCCATTCCTTCAAGTCCCCAAATAGACTTAGACAATGCAAAACATTCCAAATCATGAGGTTTCGAAAAAGAAACTTGTTTACCATTCTTCCCTTTACCCATATACTTACTCTTCAAACTCCTACGCTTTGCCATGAATTGGTTTTTATTCACCTCATGTTACTTTTGTGTAAACAACGGTGCATGTGGAGCCATATCTCCATAAAGTAACATGGCATGTCAATTTTTGTGCGTGTTTTGTTTCGATTGATAAGATATATGAATGTCAAATTCGACATTTTTGGTGGTTTGAAATAGAGGATAATCACGAACATGGCAAAACAGACCAAAACAGAGAAACTATGGAAACCAAAATGAAATGTTCAAGCAATGTCTTGAGTGTTTGTTCATCAAACAGTAGCAAAAATAAATTGCTTGTAACAACAATCCTTGGGGACTGTAACCTTTTAGCACTTAGCAGCATTAGTCTTGTTAAGTTGACAAAAACAAAAGCATTAGTCTTGTTAATTTGAATATTGAAAAATAAAAGAGAAATTAGCTAAACTAACCGAAAAGATTGATAGTTCACTAACTAACCAAATAGTATATGATTTAATGACTATAATTTCTTCACATCATATATTTTTTGTTAAATTGCTAATTATTATAATTTAATTTAATTATTCACCAACTTCTCCCAAAACAAAATCCAAAATATTTTTGATACAAACGATATGAGAAGTTTGGGTAATATATCTTCTCAAACTCTGAATTAATTAGGTAAAGATTAAGTTGGACATGTATTTTGAATAATTTCGAGAAACTAAGGAATGTTTTCTAAAAGCCATCAAATTGAAGTTTTGAACGAACCAATTAGGTGTAATTTTACCGTTGTATGAGAAATCTGACTTTTCATTTTCCTTCTAATCAACAATTACCAATTTAACCACATATTTACCTTAAATAAAAACGTTTTGAATTTTCAAGAAAAAAAAAAAAAACAACCGTTGTTCATGTATTCACACTTCAGTCACTAAAATAAAACTCTCACCTTTAACAAATCATTTCTTCATCTTCTTATCCAGAAAGTGAAGAAGTCGAGAGAGAGACAAAGAGAGGGAAACTCAGAAGTTTGAAAAACACAGAGATTCTTCAACAATGCCTACTTTGAGAACGAGATCGAAATCTTCAGTACCGATCTCAAACCCTAATCCAACAATCGGAGGAGGAAAAACCTCAAACGTCTCCATCTACGAGAAATGCAGAGAAGAAAGAATCAAGGAGAATCGCCTAAGATTGCAGAATCTGGGGATTTTGAATCTCAAATCCGAGATCCGACCCGTTACAAGACCTTACACTAAATCGATTCCGGATCCTAACCCGAATCCTCCTCCTCTTCAGCTTTCCGTCTCCACCAGACGACGATCCTCGAGGTAATCCCGTCGTTTACAGTCTCTGGGTTCTCTAGATTTTGGCTCGAAATTAGGGTTTTGAGTAGAAATTAGGGTTTTTGTCTCATTTCGTTTCTTTTGTCACTGTCCAGATTGAAGGAGGAAGCGCCTGTTACTCGACGATCCTCGAGGTAATCTAATTGAATCTCTGGGTACAGTAGAAAATTAGGGTTTTGAGTTGAAATTAGGGATCATCATCTCTTTACTTTGTTGTTGTTCTGCAGATTGAAGAACGCAGCACCAGTTACTTACTTTGAGGAAGCTGGAGAGAAAAAGAGTAAAGCAAGTAAAGAAGAGGGGTTATGGCTCGGAGAAGGAGAAAGGCCAGAGATTTACACTGATGAACATGAGAAGCTACTAGGTAACACTGAGAGAATTTGGGAGCTTTGTGTTGATGGTTTCGACAAAGACGGGGTACGCATTCATGATCCTGTTAATGGAAAGACTTGTCATCAGTGCAGGTTAGTGATAAAAAAAATGTTAGCTTGATTCGGTTTTAGGGTCTAACGATTGAGGCGATGTTTGTTAATGGGTTAATGTGTGGATTTTATAGGCAGAAAACGCTCGGTTATCGTACTCAATGCAGCCAATGTCACCCATCTGTTACTGGTCAATTCTGTGGAGATTGTTTGTACATGAGGTATAGTGTTTGTGTTCATCTGTTTTAAAGGTCTTGTTGGCGCGTAATGTTTTAGTTTATGTGTGGTGGTTGAACAGATATGGAGAACATGTGCTTGAAACTCTGGAAAATCCAGAATGGATTTGTCCTGGCTGTCGCGGGATTTGCAACTGTAGTGTATGCCGTAAACGCAAAGGGTGGTTACCGACTGGATACGCCTACAGGAAGGTTGCGGTTTTTGTTTGATTGTTTATCCTCGTATTACCTGTTTTTGATTTCTCGGATACAATCTAAATTTGGATCCCTTTCCTTTTTCAGATATGTAAGCTTGGGTACAAGTCTGTTGCGCATTATCTGATTCAAACCAACAAGCAGTCAGAAACAAGTGAGGATGATGAAACTGATGAAGCAAAGGATTCTTTGGAAGAAGATGATCTCTCTCTCGAGATTACTGATGGGGTTCAGGACAATGACATTGAAGAGATTCTTGATGATGATGATGGCGATGACGATGAAACTGATGACACTCCATCCCAAGCTTCTGCAGAGGCGTCTTCGGAAGAAGATGATCTCCCTCTTGAGATTACTGATGGGGTTCAGGACAATCACATTGAAGATATTCTTGATGATGATGATGACGACACAAACAAGAATGCGGATTCTGAGGAGAATCAAACTTCAGAGATTGATGTTAATGCTCTAGGTGATGTCAAGCCGTTAGATTTGAACGAGATGGAACCAGCAACTCCTGTGATCATCGATGTCGATGCTGAAGACGAAGAGAACCGAGGAACAAGAAGCAAGAGAAAAATGTCTGTGAAACTTAACCCGAATAGTATTGGTGGAAGACTGAGGCAGCGTCGTAAGTGTCAAGCTTGAATGATACAAGTCTCAGAAAAATGTGAATTGGAAACTCTTTTTAGCAGCTCTCACTGTGTAAGTTATCCTCTGCTTTTGCTTACTGCATTTCGCGAATCTAAAAAGTAAACTCTTTTCTTTTCTCACTGACAATTTTTTGTTGTGTTTTGTTTCGGTTAGTGAGTAAGATGTATGAATGTTGGTAGCATAGAAAGTACAAGAACCGAATCATAAAAACCGAGTCAAATTCGACATTGTTGGTGGTTTGAAACAGAGGATAATCAAGAACATGGCAAAACAGACCAAAACTATGGAAAACAAAATGAAATTATACAATGTTCAAGCAATGTCTTTAAGTGTTTGTTCATCAAACAGTGGCAGAAAGAAATTGCCTGTAACAACAATCCTTGGGGACTGGAAGCACAACATTGCACCACTCAATGTTACCACAAATCTCCTTTTTGCTGCGTCTTTCAAGCGAAATCTCGGCACACCATAACAAATTCTCGTTAGAACAACCATCATCCACATCTTCCTCCCAGCAAAACGCAATCTTCCCACCGTTATTCACCAAAGCACGATGGCCGACCAGTGATGATCTAGGCAGTTTTTCCAAACCCTTCAATCCTCGCCAAGATCTCTCCTCGGAGTCGTACCATTTTATCATTCCGGAAAATCCGTCATCCGAACGGTATAATACATTATCTATCACGCAAGATAAACGTGAAGACCGATATGAGTACAACGGCCATCCTACCGCATCCCATCTATGTTCCTTGGGATTGTAAACCACATCCTTGTCCCCATATAGGTAAAGTTTTCCTTCCATGGCTCCAATGTTGATCACATATGTCCCGCATATCTCTGCACCAGGACTTGGCACATCCTCCCATTTTCGGGTCTTGGGATCGAAACACTCGATGATCAAATTCGAGGAATCAAAATTTTCTAAGCCTTCCACTTTAGGGATCTATATGGTGCAAAGCAGGGAGTAAACCAGCTAGGGTTAGGGTTAGGGTTAGGGTTAGGGTTAGGATCACTGATTTGAATCGGTGTCAAAGTGAACCAACGCGTTGAGTTAGATTCACTAGGGAACTGTATAAACACATAGAGACAACTCTCGGTGCAACCTAAGCGAGTTCGTGTTTCGTAAAGCTCAAGCGAATCAAGGAGGGAGCGGAATCTCTTGGAAACTAAGGAGAGAGTTGGGTAGTAAAATCTGGAGACGCGTGCTAAACAGATCAGAAGCAAGTCATCAGGAAGATATGGAAGATTAAGTGGTGATGAAGATGAAGATGACATATTAGCAGAAAACGCTCGAGAGGAAATCGAGGTTAATCAAATTCTAGAGCCTTTATATAGACCTTTGCAGTATACATATATATATATATATTATATGTATATATATTTTTTAAATTGAATGTATCTAAAAAATAAGGGGGTTTATTGGTTTTGTATTTTAATGGATTCGAAAATCCTAACCCAATCCTATGTTATTCAATTAGTCATTTTAAATACACATGTTTTATTCAATTTGTAATTCTCAAATACAAATTAAAATCACCTCTTATTCAATTTGTGATTCTCAAATACAAATTAAAATCAACTCTTATTCAATCTTGCGTATTTACTTATGGATTTGATTTTCAAATGGATTTTAGTGGATTTGAAAGGATTTCTATGTTAAATATACAAATACTCAAATCTATTGAAAAACTTTGTTATTCTCAAATACTAATCAAAATGTTGGATTTGAAAATCACAAAGATTTGTAAATCCTATAAGGATTTTCAAATTCATTAAAATACCAAAACCAAAATCCATTAAGTTTTACAACTAACGCAACTTTCACTTGAGACTCTTGAGAGTTGGAAAATTATCTACAACATTTAGTTTTCTTAATAGTCAAAACCTAAACGCATTTTCAGTCCTATTGCATCACAACTACTATTTTCCTTGTTATCTTGAAACTCAAACAAGTAAAAGCTTTCCTTTGGTTGGAGGTTTGTTCGGTAGAGAGAAAACAGAGTAATAAAAGTACATAAAGGGAAGCAACAGAGGAATATGGCAAAACCGAAAAGCATAGAAGACTGAGAGAAAACGCATTTGGCAAATCGCGAAGCACAAAAATAAGCTACTCATCAACAATAGTAACCGGATGCAAAAAGTTTAAAATTAGAAGTAAATTATCCTAAGCACTAGAAAATATTTCATCAATGGCTCAAGTGTTTGTTCATCAAACAGTAGCAGCAACAATAAATTGCGTGTAACAAGAATCCATGGGTACTGTAAACACAACATGGCACCACTCAACCTTCCCACAAATCTCCTCTTTTTTTGGGCCTTTCAAGCGAAATCTCAGCACACCAAATCCTCTTCTTCTTAGAACCAAAATCTTCCTCCCAGAAAACCGCAATCTTTCCACCATAATTAACCAACTTAACACGACCATAGAGCCGTGGTGATATAGGCAGATTTTTCACAATCTTCAAAACTCTCCAGCTCCCCTCAGAGTCATAACATGTTATTATTCCATTGTCGAAAGAGTATAATACATTGTCTATCACGCAACAAGAATTAGGATGACGTTTAAAAAACAGCACCCTTACATGTTCCTTTGGCTTGTAAATCACAATCTTGTCTTCCCCGAATAGGTAAAGATTTTCTTCCATGGCAAAACCTCCCATTACATTTGTCATATCCTCCCATTTTTGGGTTTTGGGATCGAAAACTTCCATCAAGTTCCAGGGATCGAACAAATTGTTGCCGCCTTCTACTACGTGTATTTTCCCATCAAGAACGCCCAAGAGAGGAAACTTCTGGGGCACTCGCATGCTTGGGGCTTCGTGCCACGTGTTAGACCGAAAGTCCATGGAAAAGACCCTAGACGAAGGTTCACCATTGATACATCCACCAATCTTGTATATACTATGACCAACTACGATTAGACCAAAATAAGAATTGTGAGGTGGGATTGAGACCAAAACATTCTCATCACTTAACTTCTTGTTTTCTAATCTAGAGGGCGGAAAGCAGGGTGTTAACCATCTAGGGTTAGGGCTAGTGTTAAGTTTCCTAGGCATCCAACTCAAAACCAATTGGCAATGAGTGGAGAGGCCCAAGTCCCTTATATATTATTCAAGGTCCCTCCCAACTTCCAATGTGGGACTTATCTTACACACTCTCTAGAGATTAAGGCTTCTTGGCCCATAAACCTCTACAATATCCAATACCCCCCTCGAGATAATGGCTCTTTTGGCCATTAATCTCGCAAGACCATCATTCATCGGGTCGAGGGGCACGGGCCTTTTCTGGGCCGGATTACGAGAGTGTGCGGATCGGGCTCTGATACCATGTTAAGTTTCCTAGGCATCCAACTCAAAACCAATTGGCAATGAGTGGAGAGGCCCAAGTCCCTTATATATTATCCAAGGTCCCTCCCAACTTCCAATGTGGGACTTATCTTACACACTCTCTAGAGATTAAGGCTTCTTGGCCCATAAACCTCTACAATATCCAATAGCTAGGGTTATCATCATTGATTTGAATCGGTCTCCGACAGAGAGTGAACCAACGGATTGAATTAGATTCACAAGGGAGCTCTATACACACAAAGGGACAACTCTCGGTGCAGCCTAAGCGAGTTCGTGTTTCGTAAATCTCAAGCGAATCAAGGAGAGAGCGGAATCTCTTGGAAACCAAGGAGAGAGTCGGGTAGTACAATCTTGAGACGCGTGCTAAACAGATTAGAAGCAAGTCATCAGGAAGATATGGTACATTAAGTGGTGATGATGATGATGATGAAACTATGGAGTTTTTGGAAGACGATGACATACTTAAGCAGAAACGCTCGAGAGCAGCAGATCAATATTAATTAAACCCTAGCTAGAGCCTTTATATAAAAACGAGTACCTTTTTGTCGCTGTTTTCTCTCTTTTTATATAAATCTTTTAGGAAAGAGTCTGACATATACTCAAATTATGTCATTTAAAAAATATTCCATATATAGACGGTTAATGTTGATTTTTTTTTTTTTTTCTTAGAGAAGGTCAAATTTATTCTTCACAAGAAAACGTTTTTACAAATTGTAACTAATGCAATGTTCACTTGAGAGTATACAAATCAGCTACAGCATTTAGTCTTTAACGAGTTGCAAACCAGAGTATGAGGCCATCCTAGTTTTGTCATGCATAGAGTCGATAACTGGTTTCTTATGGTTTTATCGATAAACATGCTCTAAGTTGTATGGTTTTAGTCTTTTGAGACAAAGTCGGACTGTCGCCATTTGCGCCTACAATTTCGTTTTCTCCTTATGAATTGGATTGTTGTGATGCTAGTCTTGCTTGTGTGATGTATCAGGATCCAATGGAGACAAGAGATCATTATTTTTCTCTTGCGGATATTTTAAAGAGATTTGGATACCAGTAACTCAAAATGATCTCTTGTCTCCCTAAGCATTGATCCAATTGGAACTACAGGACAATTCAAATTTAAAATTTTAGAAGCTACAAAACTTTATTATTGGTACGGTACCGTTGTAACCACACTTCTATAACTCATAATTAAGTTACAGTATTAGTGAACGCATTTATGATCCTGTTAATGGAAAGACTTGTCACCAATGCAGGTTAGTGAGCTTTCTTAATGGAAAGAAAATCTAAAACAGAGGATAACAAAGATTATAATAATAAAACGAGCAAAGCATAGAAGATTGGGAAACAACACATAAGGAGGACATACCAAAACAGAGTAAATGTAAGAGAGAAAGAGAGAAACAAGGCATATCGTAAATCACCGATCACGAAAATAAGCTAGTCATTAACAATAATAACTGAATGCAAAATTTAAGAGAAGATGTTCATAACTAGAAATGAAGCAAATTACTCTATGTAATAGAAAATCTTTCATCACATATTCAAGTGTTTGTTCATCAAACAGTAGCAGAAATAAATTTCATGTGACAAGAATCCTTGGGGACGACTGTAAGCACAACATTGCGCCACTCAACCTTCCCACAAATCTCCTTTTTGTTGCGCCTTTCAAGCGAAATCTCAGCACACCAAATCATCTTTTTGTCCGAACCAAACTCTTCCTCCCAGAAAACCACAATATTTCCACCATTATTAACCAACTTAAAATGACCAAAGGGTGATATATCATCTGGTGATATATTCAGATTTTTCACACCCTTCAAAACTCTCCAGGTTCCCCCCTCGGAGTCAAACCATTCTATCGTTCCGGTCAATACACAGACGCAAAATACACAATACATTGTCTATCACGCAAGAAGATTCGTAACTCAAATACGTCTTGTATCCTACCTCATCCCATCTGCTTTCCTTGGGCTTGTAAACCACAGTCTCGTTCCCATATAGGTAAAGATTTCCTTCCATGGCAAAACACCCGTACACATTTGTCCCGCGTATCTCTCCGTCAGGGCCTTGCACATCCTCCCATTTTCGAGTTTTGGGATCGAAACACTCGACCAAGTTCAAGGAATCGAATTTCTCGTAGCCTGCTTCCACTACGTATATTTTCCCATCAAGGACGCTCATGCGAGGGAACGTTCGGGGCCTGCGCATGCTTGGGGCTTTGTGAAACGTATGAGACCGACAGTCCATGAAAAAGACATTAGACGAAGCTGCACCATTTATAAATCCGCCAATCATGTATATTCTATAACCAACTGCGATTAAATCCAAATAAGAACTGCGAGGTGGGATTGAGACCAAAACATTCTCATCACTTATCTTCTTGTTTTCCAATCTAGATGGTGGAAAGCAGGGTGTGAACCATCTAGAGTTCTGCTCATTGATTTCAATCGGTTCCGACAGAGAGTGAACCAACGCATTGAGTTAGAGTCATCAGGAGGGAACTGTAAACACACATAGAGACAATTCTCGGTGCAGCCTAAGAGCTTTCGTGTTTCGTAAAGCTCAAGGGAAGTTAGGATAGAGCAAAATCTCTTGGAAACTAAGGAAAGAGTCGGGTAGTACAATCTCGAGACGCGTGCTAAACAGTTCAATAGCAAGTCATTAGGAAGATCTAGAAGATTAAGTGATGTTGATGACTCTTTGCAGTTTAGGGAAGACGATGACATATTTAGCAGAAAAGGTTCGAGAGGAAACCGATATTAATCAAACCCTAGAGCCTATTATATATAAGGGAAATTAGGTGAAATAACCACACAAAAAACTATAATTAAAATCCTACCAATTTAACCTAATTCCAATGAGCATAAGTATGCCACATGGGTTCATTTTGGTTAGTTTACTAATTATTATTTTTTTTATTTTTTTTTTGTTAGTAAGCAAATTCACCATTTATATAAAACGAGTACTTTTTCTTCTTTTTTTCCCCTGAAAGAGTATTTTCCTAAATCTTTTAGGATCTAGCTCGATATATACTCCAAATATGTCAGTTAAAAAAAAAAAATCAATATAGATGGTTAATGTTGATTTTTTTTAAAGAGAAAGTAAAAATGTTCATCTAAAAAAAAAATGGTATTACAACTAATGCAACTTTCACATGAGAGAATGAAAATTAGCTACAACATATAGTCTTTAACTAGTTGCAAACCAGGATATGAGGTCATCCTCGTACGTACGTGCTGTTTTTTTTATCATACGAAGAGAACTTGTTGTCTCATTGCAAATAACAGAACTTGAAATCAAGCAAAATAACTATTATTCAATCTACTTCTCAGTTTTTGTATATTGTTGTCAATATGTTCTCTTCAAGGACTCTCTGCTTGCATTCACGAAATCAAATGTGTCATCACTGGTTCGATTATGTGTTCTTATTTGGGATTATTAGAGATATGATTGATGATAATAAAGATATGTGAATATTTGACCACTATGATTCAGGGATTGATTGTAATTAGCTGTCTAGGGTCTCCTCTTCTCTGTATAAGTATCCTTTGTATTCTCATTCAGAAATATAACATTAATTCTTTCCTTACAGGGATTCGACTCTATCACTTTTGAGTCTGATGAAAATGATGCACAAAACATCAAACCGGTCAAAATTTAAAAATACATAATCAATGTCTTTAACGATTAAATAATTTACTATTCCAATTTATTTACTTTAGACAAAATAGTTACACTATTCAGGACAATCACATTGTCGCTAATCTTGACGATGATGAACCAAACAAGAATGCGGATTTCGCAAATCGAAAAAGTAACCTATATAACAGAACTCTATTTTATCAACAAATAAACACAAAAAGGAGAATGAAAGCATTATACGTGCTTTGTCTCGTTGAAAAGGACAGAATTTGAAACCAAGCAAATAACTAAACTAAAACATTAGCCAAAAAACTAACAATTCAATTTAATTTTCTATAAGAAATAGTACAAGACAGAAGGAATTTTTATTTAATCAATAACACATGGTGTTCCATGCATAATAAACAATATAATTAGTCTATTTGTCCTTTCTTTCGGAAGAGAGTATTTATTATCTTGACTCGATGATGAACACTAGTGCATAAACAAGGTAGGTACCTTAATTTCGTAATAGAACAAAATGAACATTGTTTATTTACCCTGATATGAAAATACCATTCTAGGAACCCTAGCCGCCGCCGTCGTCGAGCCTCACGCTCATCGACGAGAATTCTCTCTCTCTCCTTAGCCGCCGCCGTCGTCGAGCCTCACACTCATCGGCGAGAATTCTCTATCTCTCTCTTTGTCGTCATCTCACACGGAGATGACAAAGCCTCCTCTGCTCGGTTCGGTCACTCCGTTGGCTCTCCTTCTCCCTCCCGATCCCCCTGACCCACCGTCGAAGACTATTTCTGGTTCTGAGTTAGCAACCCCAAAATCAGATCTTTCAATCTCAAGGGAGGGTCTTTCAAATTTGGTGGTTTCATCTTCTCCGATGATAATTCGCCTCTCTGCGGATGAGATTTTGGTGGATGCTCCTTACCCTCTTCTTGGCTCTGAGCTTAAATCAACTCCGGTGTTCTCAAAGGGTGGTCCTCCAGTGGTACCGCTTCGAGCTCAGTGTGAGAAACCTCCTTCAATTCCGGGCATCTCCTTGGTTAACGTTGCTCCTTCCGGTGGAGTGGATCCTCCTGATTTGTTGTTCTTAACTCCTATTTCTCATATTTCTCTGCCAATTCGAGAATCTTCCATTGTCTCGTCCACTGATTTCCTTCACCCGGAGATTGATTGTCTCAAATCAGGGTACACTCCCTCCATCTCTCAAAAAAATCACTTGGCCACAAGAGATGAATCAAAGGAGTCTCCGTCTCCATGGATATCGAAGTTCAAATCCTCGTTCCAGAATTTAACTAAGGTCGGCTCTCCCACCTTCTCGCCTGATGGCTTGGCGACAATTTTAGCTCCGGATTCGATATCATTGGGCTCATCTCAACTATGGAAAGATCATTTGGTAGCCTTCTTTCACGGTAATCCACCTTCTCCTGCGAAAGTCTTCACGGATCTAAATCCAATTTGGGGGAAACAAGGGAAAATCAAAGTGAAAGTTCACTCAAAAGGAATTTTTCTCATCTACATACCATGTGAAGTCACTCGGAACTGGGCCCTTGAGGTGGGTTTTTGGCAGTCCGGAAATTGTTCCTTCACCGCTTTGTTGTGGTCTCAGTCTCTCAATTTCTCCCCAATGAAACTCGTTCAAGCTCCGGTTTGGGTCCTCTTTAAAAACGTTCCTCCAGCTCTCTGGTCTCTAGAGGGATTTAGTACCATGGCTTCAGGAGTGGGACATCCGGTGCACTCTGAATTTCCAAAGGTTAATCCCTACTCAAACGGCATTATTAAGTTGAAAGTGGTTCTCGATTTAGCGAGCGATCATCCGTCGTCAGTCCGTATTATTGATAAAGACGGGAATTCGGTCATTATTTCTGCTGAGTATCCGCGACTTCCTCCAAAGTGCAGTGGTTGCGGTTGCTTTGGTCATCTGGAGTTGCGCTGTCCAGACTCTGTAGCTCCACCGGTGCACCTCGAATCCTTAAAGAGAACACCTTTGGTTCAGACTCCTCTCTCAGGAGATATTGTTTCTTCTCCTCTAGATGATGTTGAGGGCTCTTCCACCAGACCTCTCGCCCCTAAGACTATCTCACTAAACCCACCCTTGAGTCCAGATGAGGATGCGGATGTTAGTAGCTCAGGTGGGTGGACCCGTGTTGTTACCCGTTCAAGGATTCCTCCTACAGTGGCTGGCCCCTCTGTTCCAGATCAGCCAGTCACGTCTTCTCAATTCGAGCAGGAACAAGAGCTTATTCAGACTGCCCAGTCTATCATCAGGAAGAGAATTAAAAACTCAGAAGTTCTGGCACCTCCCTTTCTTGTTGCTTCTTCCAGAAGGAAGGAAAGGAAGAAACAGAGGCAGCAGCTGCTTCTTTTGTCTTCTTCAACCTCAGCCCCGCCCCATCCATCTTCATCTACTGATCCTCTCCCTCGCATAATTAAAGTTTCATCTGGGAATGGCCACTCGCCCGTGCGGTGTGACCATTTAATTCAGGCCTAATGGCTATCCTAGCCCCTTTTTTGTCTTCTTATGAAGAGTTTTTGTTGGAATGTCAGGGGCCTTAATGGCGATATACGGCAAGCTTCGGCTAAACGGTGGTTGATTAGAAATCGACCTTTATTTGGTGCATTTTTAGAAACTCGGGTGAAGCAATCCTTTTTACATGGGATCTTGAGAAACATTTTGGCTGGTTGGAGTTATGATGCTAACTATTCTTCGAAAGCTGTAAATGGCAGGATAGTTGTGGTTTGGAACCCTATCCTATCGGTAATCACTTATCTAAAGACAGATCAACTGATGCTTTGTGGAATCTGCAATCCATCTTCAAGGGAGTGCTTTACTGTTGCCTTTGTATATGCAAGGAACACTCGTGAGGCAAGGACCCCTTTGTGGAATCTTCTAAAGGAATTATCTACATCGAACAGTTTAAAGGACTCTCCATTCCTAGTGATGGGGGATTTTAATCAAGTTCTCTCGACCTCGGAAGCTTATTCTTTTACTCAAACAAGTTCTACTCCTCCTGGTATGGATGATATGCGAGAGTGTTTCTCTTCTAGTGGTTTGTTTGATCTTGCCTATAGAGGTTGTTTTCATACGTGGAGTAATAAAAATCCCTTGGATCCCAAGACTAGGAAGTTGGATAGGGCTATTATCAATGAAGCTTGGTTAGAGTATTTCCCTATTTCCAATGCTTTCTTTGATGCTCCAGGGAGCTCGGATCACTCTCCCTGCCTCATTACCACTTCTGGGTCCTCCGTTCGTCGGGCAACCAGGTTTACCTTCTTTCCTTTTTACTGTACCCATCCGGATTATCATCGTCTAATCCAAACAGCTTGGGTGAAACCTGTTCCTAGCTCTTTTCCTTTGGTTTCCCTTTATGGACACCTAAGAGCAGCAAAGGAGTGCTGCAAAATTCTCAACCGAAACAGTTTTAGTGATATTCAGAAAAGAAGTAAGGAAGCCTTTGAGAGATTGGAATCTATTCAAATAAGAGTGTTGCTTAACCCTTCCCCGAGTCTATTTGAAGAGGAGAGAATCTGCAGAGATAAGTGGCTTCTTTATGCAACTGCTGAGGAATCCTTCTTTAAGACGAAATCGCGTATTCGCTGGGCAAAGGATGGAGATGATAATACTAGATTCTTCTTCAATTCTGTCAAAGCAAACTTGGCTGGGAACATAATTCATTCGCTAAGGGATGATCTTAATAATAAGATTTCGGATTTGCCTTCTATAAAGACCATGGTTTTGGAGTACTATTCTGATCTTCTAGGCACTGAAAATCCAAACATTTCTCCTCTTTCAGTGGCTGCTATTCAGGGTATTCACCCCTTTAGATGCTCCCCATCTCTCTCGGGTTTGTTGTCTACTGTTCCAACAGATGATGAAATTCGAGATATGGTCTTTGCTTTACCTCGTAATAAGGCCCCTGGTCCGGACGGGTTCACGGTTGAGTTCTTCATCTCCTCCTGGAGTTTGGTTGGAGAGGACTTAATCTCGGCAGTCAAGGATTTTTTTATTAATGGTTCTTCTCTAAGGCAGGCTAATGCTACAGTTATTGCGCTTATTCCAAAGGTAACCGGAGCTTCTTATCTCTCGGAATTTAGACCAATATCCCTCTGCAATACGGTTTATAAAATAATCTCTCGAATCCTTGCTAATCGGTTGAAGCTGTTTACCGGAGATGCGGTTCAAAGGAACCAAGCTGGTTTCGTAAAAGGAAGATTTTTATGCGAGAATGTCCTTTTGGCTTCAGAGTTAGTTACAGATTTTAATAAGGCTGGAATTACCTCTAGAGGGTATCTCCAAATCGACATTACCAAGGCTTACGACAATGTAGATTGGAAGTTCGTCTTGAATATCTTGGAGGCATTCCAGTTACCGGGAATCTTCATCAATTGGATTCGACTGTGTATCTCCTCTCCTTTTTATTCCTTATCAGTTAATGGCGAGCTTGTGGGTTATTTTCCGGGCAAGAAGGGCTTACGACAAGGTGATCCCATCTCTTCCTCCTTATTTGTCATCGCAATGGATATTTTGGCAAAGCAGCTCGATTTAGGAGTGATAAGAAACAGGTTCAGACCCCATCCTAAGTGTAGAGAGCCTTTGATTACTCACCTCAGTTTTGCGGATGATGTTTTAATTTTCTTCGACGGCTCAGAAGGATCTTTAAGGGGAATCTTAGACATTTTAAAGGAGTTTGAATTAGCTTCTGGTCTTGCTTTGAATCTCAGGAAATCTTGCCTCTTTCTTGACGGATGTAATCTTATTCTCTCAAGAGATATTGCGAATAGATTTGGTCTTCTTCAGGGTTCCCTGCCGGTGCGTTATCTAGGGCTGCCCCTGCTTCCGCACAAACTAAAAACCCAAGACTATCAGCCTCTTATTGATCGAATTACGGGTCGGATTTCTTTGTGGACTGTTAGGCACCTCTCCTTTGCTGGACGTTTACAGCTAATCCAGTCGGTTCTCTTTGGCATCATCAACTTTTGGTCTTCGATTTTTCCATTGCCAAAGAGGTGTTTGGAGCGTCTTGAGAGTATTTGTAATGCCTTCCTTTGGAGCAGCTCTTCGGGTACTGCTAGAGGGGTTAAGGTCTCGTGGGAGTCAGTTTGCTCTCCAAGGAGTGAAGGTGGATTGGGCTTGAAGAGGCTGAAAGACACAAATCAGGTTTATGGCTTGAAACTGATTTGGCTCCTTTTTGCGTCTCATGGTTCCTTGTGGGTGGCTTGGTCTATTAAGCATCTTTTACGTGGACGCCTGTTCTGGGATATTGCTTCCCAACATTCCGGAAGTTGGATTTGGAACCGTATTATGAAGCTACGTCCTCTGGCGCGGCCGTTTCTCTGCTGTAACGTGTTATCTGGGAAGTCTGCTTATTTTTGGCATGACAATTGGACAGGATTGGGACCTTTAATCGATATCGTTGGTGACAACGGACCTCGAGTGAGTGGTTTTCCGTACTTGGCTTTGGTCATAGACTGTTGTGATAGCGATGGATGGATGATTTCTTCAAGTAGGCACCCACTCTTGTCTCTGCTCAGGAACTGCTTAAATGGAGCTTCTCCGCCGGTTAATCCGAGTCTTGAAGACGAGTTTCTTTGGAAGAATTCTCTGTCGCAGCCTCCAGGATATTTCTCTACTTCGAAAACCTGGATCTCTTTGCACCCGCCTTCGTTGAGTCCTCCGGTTCCTTGGCTCAAAGCAGTTTGGTTTAAGAGGCGTATTCCCAAGCACGCTTTCCTTTCTTGGATAGTGGCTCGTGGCCGGCTAACTACTAGGGACAGGCTCAGGAGTTGGGGATTAAATATTCCAAGTGACTGCCTTCTTTGCGGTGTCGCGGATGAATCAGCAGACCATCTGTTCTTCAATTGTCAATTCTCATCTGACTTATGGCGTTTCTTCTTCATTCACAGTCCGGTAACTCCACCTCACTCACTCGATTCAGTTTTTCGATGGGTTATCTCGCCTACGACTAGTGTTAAGCAGAACTACATCATCAAATTAATTCTTCAAGCTGTCATGTATTTCATTTGGAGGGAGAGGAACTCGAGACTCCACAATTCTATCTCTAAGCACGTCCAAGCTATCGGCAAGGATATTCAACTGCTTATCCGGGCTAAGTTGGCGGGTCTTGATCGGGATCCTCGTCGGTCTCTCTTGGCACAAGGATCTACCTCTTCAATTTCATCAGAGACTTACCTTTCTACATGGTTTCATTATTTCCAAGCGTGATTAACTCCTTTCAAGCCTAATCTCATATGGTTGCTTCACTGTATGGTTTTTTTATTTATGGTTATTTGTATTTTCCAGCGTTCATCACTTGTAAACCTTTCAATTGGTCTCTCTTATGGAGATGGGAGATGGGAAATGAATAAATGGAAATCTAAGTTAAAAAAAAAAAAAAAAAAAAAACCATTCTAGCTATGTATATATATATTTGGCAATTGGCACTAAAAGAGAAAGCAAATTAACATATATACTTGAAATCAACAAAGAAACAAAAAAAAATTAACACACATATATATATATATATATATATACCAATTCTTCTTCTATGCAGCTCACTGAGTCTAAAGGCGTGTAACAACTACCAACCTGTTTGAATTTTTTTAATTCATAACACATTTCTTAAATTTTAATTAAGAAAATTGTTAACTTAATGCTGCAAAATATCTATTGTCTTTTTGAAGAAAAAAAGAAATGTATGGAGTCCAAAGTTGGCAAAAGCATCCCCACATTTCAACCTTACATTTATAATAAGCATATACATATTTCGTCTGTCCCAACTAACATATCTAAAATTAGTAGGGTATATGTACATTCATATAGTAATCATAAAAATAAAAGCTACGAATTATTATTGATATATATATATATGTATATATACATATATATTAATAAAAAAATTTGAATGATTACTTTCTTGCAACCAGAGAAGCTATATACAGATTAGTTTATGTTATCCAAAATGTAGACATAATATTTTTTGTTTCTCATCATTTGTTCGAGAAATGGTTATTTAATTCTTTAATAATTCCGCAATTACAAGACTTGACAAGTAATGCGTTTCTTTCGGAGGAAGACAAAAGAAGACAAAAACTGTGTTTTCCTGAGTCATTTTTTTGTCTTGTGTTCAGATAAAATATTTTGTAATACAAATATAAATAAATGTCAAATAGCATATGCTACACTAATATTCCCACTAAATAGTCCTTTTTGGTGATGATATTTGACTTATTTTCCAGTCTTTTTTTTTGTGTGTGTATTTGACTTCAAAACCTTAGCCTCATTAACTTCTACTTTCATTTATAACAAAATGATTAGAGGATTTGAATAATTATTGATTCCACCATACATTATTATTGTTTTAGCTCCATGAACCACCACTTTGCTTCTGGTTTTGTGAAAGTCAATGCCTTTTTTTCTTTAACAGTGTGTAAAGCACAGAGAGAGAGTAGTAGTAAATGAAATGTGTCACCTTTACTTTTATAATCATTCAAAGAGAACTCCTTTGAACTACAAATTCTCTTGCTTTGAGAACAAAATTGATTGTTCATAACAAGGTTTTATGATTTTCTATGCAAAATTTTGGGATCTGTTTTTTATTTCTTCTTTCTCTTTTGCTTTTTTTAATTGGTCCTAAGGTTTGAGCCTTTTGACTCTTCTCTTCTTTCTTTTTCTTGGATTCCTTCTTCATTGTGCTCTTTTACTTTCTTCTTCTTCTTCCGTCAATTTCGTTTCTTTAATCTCATTCAAAGCTCTCTAATCTGGGTTTTCAAAACAAATTCTGGGTTTTCAAAAAGTTTCTGTTTCTTCTTCAAAAATCTTCTCTTTTTTTCTCTTCCAAATTCCTCACTTCTAGGGTTCTATAATGAGCTAGAAACCAAAAAAAAGCTTTTTCCTTTTCCTCTCAAAAAATGCATTTCTCTCTGTGGAAACAAATTCATCACTGTGCTACTCTGATTTTAGACAAGACCAAGAAGAACAGTAGAAGAAGAAGAGATGGGTCTTCAGATTCATCACTCAATCTCAAGAAAAAAGCTATCTTGCTTCGTAAACTATACGAAGACAATCTCAGAGATGCTTTAGAAGAAGCTTCAGAGAATGGGTCACTCTTAAAATCCCAAATCATTGAGCAAGAGTATCAAGATGGAACCTTGAATCGTACTAGATCTTTAGCTAGACTTCACGCACAACGTGACTTCTTAAAAGCTACTGCTTTAGCTACCGAATCAATAATCGAGTCTCAAGACTCAATTCCTGAACTCATCGAAGCTTTTAACAAGTTTCTTGAAATGTATCCAAAGTTTCAAGCTTCAGGGAAAATTGATGAGTTAAGATCTGATGAGTATAGTCACTTATCTTCTTCTTTAAAGGTTTGTCTTGATTACTGTGGATTTGGGCTTTTCTCTTATGTTCAGACTCTTCACTATTGGGATTCTTGTACGTTTAGTTTATCTGAGATTACTGCTAATTTGAGTAACCATGCGCTTTATGGTGGAGCTGAGAGTGGAACTGTGGAACATGATATTAAAACTAGGATTATGGAGTATCTGAACATCCCTGAGAATGAGTATGGTCTTGTGTTCACTGTAAGTAGAGGCTCTGCTTTTAGATTATTAGCTGAATCGTATCCTTTCGAATCGAACAAACGGCTTTTGACA
This sequence comes from Draba incana, assembly GCA_963576765.1. Lineage (NCBI taxonomy): Eukaryota > Viridiplantae > Streptophyta > Magnoliopsida > Brassicales > Brassicaceae > Draba > Draba incana. Next base: position 2,910,255 of record OY755212.1, on the reverse strand, counting down.
ATGTTCGATCACGAGAGCCAGAGTGTGAACTGGATGGCGCAGACGGCTAAGGAGAAAGGCGCGAAGACGTATAACGCGTGGTTTAAATGGCCGAGTTTGAAGCTTTGTTCGACTGATTTGAAGAAACGGTTGTCGTATAAGAAGAGGAAGAAGAAAGATAAAGCGGTTGGTTTGTTTGTGTTTCCCGGTCAGTCTCGTGTTACGGGTGCTAAGTATTCTTATCAATGGATGGCTTTGGCTCAGCAGAATCATTGGCATGTTTTGCTTGATGCTGGCTCTTTAGGTCCTAAAGATATGGATTCGCTCGGTTTGTCTTTGTTCCGTCCTGAGTTTATTATTACTTCGTTCTACCGGGTGTTTGGTCATGACCCGACGGGTTTCGGTTGCCTTTTAATTAAGAAATCTGTTATGGGGAGTCTTCAGAGTCAGTCCGGGAAAACGGGGTCGGGTATTGTGAAGATCACGCCTGAGTATCCGTTATATCTCAGTGATTCGGTAGATGGTCTTGACGGATTGGTTGGTGTTGAAGATCAAGAAGACGATAAAATCAAGGAAGCTCATCGTCCGGGAACTCAGATGCCGGCTTTCTCGGGTGCATACACTTCGGCGCAAGTGCAGGATGTGTTTGAAACAGACGTCCTAGATGATAACATCTCATCAGATAGAGATGGAACCTTTAGTACAACGATTTTCGAGGAAACCGAAAGTGTTTCAGTTGGAGAATTGATGAAAAGTCCGGTTTTTAGTGAAGATTCCGACAATTCGTTTTGGATCGATTTGGGTCAAAGTCCTGATCAGCATAACAAGATTGCATCTCCGTTGCCACCGGTTTGGTTTACCAACAAGAAAAACCGAAAACAACAACGTCACTCGCCTAAACCAATACCGAAGAGTTATAGTAGTCCGTTGTATGATAGTAAAGATGTCCTATCGTTTGATGCTGCTCTTATGTCGGTTACAGACCACGGGACAAACACGAGGAGGAGTTCTAGTAATAATCTCCATGTTCAAGAGATACAGGAAGAAAACTACGGTCGTAGCTTGGCAAATGGCGTAACAACTTCCAACATTTCATCGGAAATCAAAGATAGCGCGATTAGACGAGAAACCGAAGGAGAATTCAGGTTACTGGGAAGGAGAGATGTCGGTAGAAGCAGGCTATTGGGTTTGGAAGACGAACATCCGAGCAAAGGAAGACGGGTTTCGTTTAACATGGAACGTGTTAGTCATATTATAGTAGAGCCCGGTGAAGCTTCTTTAGCTAGCGTCTATGACGAAGAGTACAATAACATGAGTGATGATGCTGAAAACGGTTACGATGAGGTTGCGGATGACGAATGGGATAGGAGAGACGCAGAAACCGAGATTGTTTGTAGACATATCGATCACGTTAACATGCTAGGTCTTAATAAAACCACGACTAGACTCCGGTTTCTGATAAACTGGCTCGTGATCTCGTTACTGCAACTACGAGTTCCCGAGTCAGGAGGTAGAAACATGAATCTTGTGCAGATTTATGGACCGAAGATTAAGTACGAAAGAGGAGCGGCGGTTGCGTTTAATGTGAGAGATAAAAGCAAAGGTTTTGTTAGTCCGGAAATTGTTTTGAGACTCGGTGAAAGAGAAGGTATATCTTTAGGGATTGGTATATTGAGTCATATACGCGTAGTGGATGATAAACCGAGAAACCATAGAGGTCGGAGTAAAGAAGATAGTGCTTTGCATTTGCAGAATGAAGTCGGGAAAAGCGGGTTTGTAAGATTTGAAGTTGTTACAGCTTCACTTAGCTTCTTGACAAACTTTGAAGATGTTTACAAGCTTTGGGCTTTCGTCGCCAAGTTCTTAAACCCGAGTTTTAGCAGAGAAGGTTCGCTTCCTACTGTCAAAGAAGAAGAAGAAACAGTGGACTCAGAGACGTGAATTCGCAGTAGATTAGCACAAAGCTTTAACTTTTTAGAAGGTGACTCGCCGAGGCTGACATAACCGATGAATGCAAGGTTTAATTGCTCTCCTGGACATGGAAAGACAGTATAGAACTGTGATTTGGTGTGGCTTGTACTCAAGTAGCAGAACTTAATGGCAAATTCTGCTTTTGTTTGTGTTTTGTTTTGTGAGAGTACAGTTTCTGACATTTTTCAGAAACTTGTTAGCATTTGTTCTATAAATTCGTACAAAACTGATTCAGATCAATATATATATACACTTAAGATTATATGAATTCTTTGTTGTGTAACCTTTCAGTTTTACCAGATTCTCTATGTTTCTCAAATCTTCTTCAACAAAACATTGGTAGATTCAGTAACCTGTTTCCAAATCATTAACTACATATTCAAGCAAAATTGTAACAATATCTAATACAACATGTAGTTGCAGAAGAAGCTAGTTTAATGCAACTAGAACATAAGTGTAATGGAATTGAGCAAACATGGATTTAGGATTCTTAGGAGTTTCATTTTCTCTGTCGCGGCTTGTTGGCTGAAGCAGCACCGGACTTCTTGAGGACTGAAGACGATCTAGGGACTTGCAATCTCCTCTTATTCAAGAAATCGGAAGCGCTTTTAGTACACGCCGGTGGTGGAATCTCGTTGTAAAGAACCGTTTCGATCCTGCAACACACGGGAAATAGAGAGAGACGGAGACTTAAATCAGATCAAAAATCAGAGAGTGATCGTATGATATGTAAAGCCAACGAAAGATTAATCGTTATTACCCTGAGCTTTTTTGTTTTTTCTTGATTGGGATCTCTTCTTTGACTTCCTCTTCCTCTTCTTCAGAATCAGACCAGACTTTTTTTCTGTGAAATGATAAAATCTTTAGTCATTCTTTCTAGTTGAAAGTGTTTACGCGTAAAGAAAACGGAATATTGAGTTTTAAATACTTTTCTCGCTCGGCAAGAAAGTTGATGATGTTTTCGGAAAGGAATCCTTTCTTTACAAGAGACACAGAGTCTTCCTCCTTTTCCTCCTCGGGTTCTTCTTCTTCTTCTTCTTCGAATGTTTCAACCTTGTTTGATTTCCGTGGCGTTAATTTCTCTGCCAGACGCTTACGCCTCTCTTTCTTTTCGCGGGCAACCCTACAACATAGAAACCACACATTCATAACCGAACAAACAGTGCGAATCAGACATATCGCAGCGGATTCTTGAATGTTATATAGCGAATCGAGTAAATGTACACATTACTAAAACACACTGTTGCATAGTTTTTGCTAAGATCAATCAAAGTGTAACCAGATATACAAAGACCATAACCATTAAATGAAGAATATAGAGTTAGCTTCTTCCATTAACTCCTAATCACAAAGCTTCATAGTAATCAAATTGAATCATTCCCTAATGATCTTAAAACAAAGATACAAAGTTACAAACCTGGATGTATTATCTCTCTGTATTTTCCTCAAATCTGCATCTTGAAGCTTCGCCTGAGAAAATTCCAGAAACCAAAACCAATTAGAAAGCTAAGCTAAATGCGAAATTCGATTTTCTAAATCCAAATAAGAGTGGGGGAAAACATACCTGCTCTTGGGTGAGTTCCTCGGGTGCATCGTCGGAATCTGACATTGAAAACCTGAGATTATCTTCTTCTCCGATTTAGGGTTTTCCTTTTCCGGCGAGGCGGAGAAATTAGGGTTTAACGGCTCTGCAAATTCACGATTTCGATTCTAACAGAGACTTTTCTCTTCTTCTTTATGATGGGTTCTTTTGGGCCTTCTTTCGCCTTTTTATGTAAGGCCCATTACGGCTCGTTATATTATTTAATGTTAAGAAATAACATTGTGTGTTTTGAGTTGTTAACAAAAGCTGGAATAGCTCAGTTGGTTAGAGCGTGTGGCTGTTAACCACAAGGTCGGAGGTTCGACCCCTCCTTCTAGCGTTTTTATTTTTTTTCACCTTTTGCTTCTTGCTCATGTAAAATATTAGATTTACTTATATTGGGAAAATACTTTAAGATAAACTAAAGAATAGTGAATTGCTCATAATAAAAAAAAAAAATTCAGCTTATTTTATGGTTGCAAGTAACTCAAATTTTATCTTCTCTTAAATTCGTTTGTAGATGTGAAAATAAATTTGTTGAGTTTTTGATATTTATTTGACTATTGTCTATTGCAATATAGTGCAATCTAAAAATATGAAAAACCAAACGATTACTAATCCCAGAGTGATAATGTAACAATCACAAAAGCAAAACAAAATTGTTGACAAAACAAAACAAACAAAAAGGTTTGACCCATAAAATTGGGAAAACAATGGTATAGAGACAAGAATGCCGACAAAAGAAAATTGGCAAGAGACAAGAAAAAACAAATAAGACAAAAATCTACTCAAGCACAACAACAAAATTGGTCTTCACATATATAGTAGCATTACAAATAAAATCAATTGAATAATAAATTGCATCACTTTATAGTTTATATAGTAAATAACACAAACCCATATCTCTATATACTCTCACCCAACCAAAAACCAATAACAAATTGTAACTCATTCTCTACATTTTACCCTCCCAAACCCAAATCTATACAAATGTTTTCACATTTTTTTCATTGATGCAAAAGCAACCTGAAACTGAAGTCATATGGTACTACTTGAACCAACTCCATAAGTGATTCTTTGTTCTTTCTCTCCATACACTTAACCATTTCTTCTCTGAGTTTATCTGGTAACTGAAGGCAAACCCAATCGAGCAACGATTCCAAATCTTTCGCAAAGTCGAGTAAATACCAATCTAATACCTTTGGAAGCATTAGTTTGTTCTTCTTTGAGATACCAATAGATGCTTGAAGATAATCTCTCTTTGCACCTTTTAACTCTTCCTCTACATTAGCTGCTGTGTAAACCCTTACCTGAATATTAAAAAAAGTTGATACTTTAGTCAGTTTTCGCGTATTTTTTCCTACTTAGAATACATTTTCATGAAAGTTTTTACAAACCCATGTCTAAAATTACTTAAAAGTTTGCATATTATTAAGTACAACTTACAGCAGGAGAGGACCAGCTTCCACAAGCGAGAGCGAACGTGACTAAAGGCTCGGACCATTCTAATCCGAATGTGCTATGAGCTCTCATTTCTTCATGTGTTGCAGTTTTGGGACAAGTCTTTTCCAAAACAAGAAGCATATGTAAGAACCAAAATTTGATTTGACGCTAAACAATTCAAAGAGAAGACGATAATAAAAAAGGAACTTACGAATTTCAAGTGGTACGGAAGTCGTAAAATGAAATGTTCGATTGTGATTGCGTTTAGCGAGTGTCCTCCTACAATTATTGTTGCCTGACACAACAAAGAGAACATGAATATGAACACGTAAACACGTTAAAGCGCACTGATGTCAAATATATGGTTTGAGTCTCTATACCTTTTGCATAAGTGCTACAACTATTTCAGGTGTCCCGGGAATTCCGTGCTCTAAGAATGCCTATGAAGAGTAAGTTGGAAACAAAACATCAAATTTTAGTAACATTTTACAGACATTTCTTCATCATACAGAGAAATCATCGAAGTCTCACATTCATAATGCAAGAATTATACGTATTTATCCAAAATGCAAGCTTCTGCTGGTGGCTAAGACCGTTTAATTTTACAACGGAAAGCTTATTTAGCAAGAACCTGGAAATATAAATAGTTACACAAAACATGAGTTTAGAAGTAATCAATAATTCTTAAGAGATTTCAAATAATCATTCGTTTAAAGAAGAAACTTACTTGAGACGATGGATCAGAAACGAAGCGTTGATTCTTCTTCCAAGATCGATCGAAGATGCATCAACCGAGCAAAGATCCTTATATGCACCAACCTCTCTTGTTCTCCATTCTGTACAGTTATTATATGGATCCAACACACTCTCCTTCGACGAACTAATCCTCAAGATAATACTCACTAAACATTTCAGTAAATCCTCTGAAACTCTGTTTGCTACATTTCCACTTTGCATTGTTTTATCTTCCGAAGACGAACCCGACACACTCTCCTGCGCTTTGTCCTCATCTCCTAATCTATCATCTAACTGAACAAACCAAACAGAACAAAAATTATCAGAAAAAAAATATTTACATATTCATGCATTCATGAAATTGTAAAATTTTTATACATACTGATTCTGAGCATTTATCTGTTACTGCCTCCGGTTTAATCAACGGTTTCTTCTTTTTCACCGATGGTAAAAATCTGCTAAGCTTCTTCTCAGGTTCTTTTAAAGCATTACTAGAGGTATGATTCTCTTTCCCTCTCACATCTACTGTCTTAACAACACTGCTTAAATTCGGTTTAGGCGACGCTTGTTTCCCATTTACCGTTCTTTGACCATTTCGGTCATTATTACCGGTTTGATCAGAGGAGGAGAAAAGTTTCCTACTTGAGATGCTTCTGCTAAGACTAAGAGACTGTTGATGCTGCTTTTTAGGAGTGATCATCGAATTGAATTCGTGTTGTGACATTGATTTCGATCGCTGGTGTTTACTACTTCTAACGGGAGAATTTGCGTTGTTATTAGGACTACTCTCGAGATTCCTCTTTGAAGATATGTAAACAGCTTCTTGGTATAAACCTTGTCTAAAGGTTACAACTTGTTCTTCTAACCGAACTACTTCTTCTTCAAGAACAGCTACTTCAGCTAAAAGCTCCAATGTCTTCAAATCAAAAAAAAAAAAAAAAAAAAATTGTTATTGGTAGAATCGTCTTTGTAACAGTTCTCATAATTTGTAATAAATAATAAATCTAGATGTTTTAAAAAAAACAAAAATGATCTATCGAAATTCGGAAAAAATTAGCATTTTTGGTTTCTTACATCGCGAGGGAGATAAGACGGAAGACGAGGTAATGCTCCTAAAGGTCTAGTGAAAGCTCTCTCCAATGCTCTATGCACATTCTCTTCTTGTCTTAGCTTCCTCTTAAGCTTATCAACCTAATCACAAAACAAGATTTATTTAGGCACACAGATTAAAATCATTAACACAAATCAAAATCAAGAATTTGTAATCATATTCATACATCTTGAAGTAAATCCATTTTCTTTTCTTTGTTAGCTCGACGACGATTAACCGGAATTTTTCCTGAATTGGTAACAACTCCATTGCTTTTAGAATCCATTTTCTTCTTCTTCTCCTCCTTTGTAGATTTTAGAATACCACGAAACATTTACTCATAAATACAAAATACTCAAAAAACAGATTGTAAGGAGAAAGCAGAATTGGAGTTTTGTTTATAATAAAAGAAACTATTGTTCTCAGCCTTTGATAGTGGAAAACAACAGAGACTTCCAAAATGAGATAAGAATTTTGATGAGAATCAATCACTTTCACTGTGACCAGTAATTTCACTAAAGGATATTTTTTTCACAAAAGTAAAGATTCGATTGGTAAATAGTCCAATGTTGAAGACAAGAATCTTTAAGTAAATATCTGAAAATCCAAATTCTCAGATTTTTTTTAAAGGAAGAGACTTTTTTCAAGAAAATTACCAAACAAAGCACTCACACCAAGAAAGCAAATCAAAATTTGGTTCACAAAAGTAAAGAAAAGTGAATTGAGAGAGAGGGAAAGAAAGTTACTTGATGATTAGTGTCATGCTTTGAAGGAGCTTTCATGGAGGAAAGAACAGCTCGAACACTAGTGTTCATTGCTTCTCTCTCTGTTTCTCACTCTCACTCTTCAACTTTTGCTTTTTTTCTCCACTCTATAAGGGAGTTTGTGTTTTAATAATTTTATATTACTTTTAAACACACTCTCCAAAAGATCCAATTTAACACACTCTCTCTTCCTTTTAAACACTTTCTACTCTCTTTACTCAAATTTTATATTTTAATATATCCCACAAAACACTCTTTTCTTTTTTTTACAACCATTTTAATAATTTTATATTATAAAAACACCCATTTTAGACCTCTTGGAGTTAGCAATGTTAATGCTCTATCTGATATAGAGAGAGAGATAGAGACCCATCAAGATAAAACAGCACAAAACAGAAGTAAAAATAAAGATACTGTTAAGTTTATTAAATTTAACTAGGAAAAAAAAAAGTTTTTAACTTTTTGTGAGATTAATTAATGAAATGTAATAGAAAATTTAGTGCCTTGTTGATTTTATGAACACAGAGCGGGAAAACTTGAAGGTAAAGCGAACCAGAAGCAGAAAAAGTCTGGCATGAGTTTTAATTGAAGCTTATGTTTTCCCAAAGATCCACAATTTTCATAAATTTAATATCCATTAATGAATAAAATTCACTTTGGTCAGATAATAATCTTGAACAGAGCAAGAGAAGAAGAAAACTACAGAATCCCTTATTGGAGGTGAAAAATCGACACTTTTTGCTTATCTCTAATTAATTTTGTTAAAGAAAAGTTATTTATATGAAACTAGAATTGAATAGTGGAATAAAGAAATGGTTTTTTTTTTTTTTTTTGGGAAGTCGAGGGAGAACCGGAGAAGATGGGAGATCTGAGTGATGATCTCTCGAGCTGGTGGGGATTGGGAGATAAGACAACTAGAAAGAGAGCGACTTTATTTTTAATTTCTTTGTTATTAATTAAAATTTGGTATTTAGTGGCTTGGTGCTTTCATTTTCTCAAAAATCTTTTCACTTCTTTCATTTAAAGAAATCATTCTAATTTATTCCATTTCCACTTGTTGATCAAAAAAAAAAATGAAAAAATTGGTACTAAATAAAAGAATAAATAGAATTTATTATTTACTTGTAGTACCTTTAGTATCTCTGAATCGTACAAATACTTGGATCATAGTGGAACCAAATAATAATATTAAAATTCTTTATAAAAAATATTGAAATGAAGTATTTTCATTATATATTTAAGTTTTATATTTTTGTTATTAATTAACATTTTTACTTATGTATTAACCAATACAATTTATGGATTTTGTACATAATTAACAGATAATGCGATATAATTTTAGCTAAACAATCCTCGATTTGTTTTATTTTTGTAATATCCTTTTGAGTTGATATTGTAATTCCAATGGTTATGCATAATTTGAACATGTAAAATAAATAAAGATAGTGGAGTACTTTGTTCATCGAGTCTGGCGGTTTCCAGCTTTTTGTTTTGAGTTTTCATGGTGAGTGATAATTTCTCAAGCAATTTAGATGAAATTTCAAAATTATTGGTCACCACTATTCTTAGTAGTTTAAAGCTGTCACTCAGATATTTTAAATAAATAACTTCGGGTTACATTTCTAATCTAATAAAAAAAAAATGTGTATAAATACCTCATATGATATCAAGTCAATCTTACGTTTCTTGATTAGTTTATTCGGAGCGTTATAAAGTTGATTAGAGAATTGATCAGGGATTATATTAAAACCAAATCAGTAATCAATTATGCAGGCTGTACTTAAACACAAGAGTGTTTTTTGCAGGGTTAAACTTCTGATACCTTTTAGAGAAAGCAAAGATAACGTGCTTATTAATTATGATGTTAAAAGAAAAGGAAAAAAAGATTAACAAAAGTTAAAAACTCGAAAGATGCTGACATCTCACTAGTATACACTTTTTAACATTTGATTTTCATTTCTACTTTTTTCTGCTGTCAAATCGAGTGATCCACACAAAAAGGAAATAATTAAGAAAATGTTAAATTAAGAGTACTATTGATATGTTTTTCCTATTGACGTAATTCATTTATTTAAAATCTAGGGTCAATTTATGAAATAACCATAAAAAATTTATAATTCATAAGCTAACAAAAAAAACCTAAATCTAAAGGATAGATTTGGCCTCATAAGATTATTTTTGTTAGTTTGTAAATTATAAAAAAAATTATGGCTATTTTGCCTAATTTTCCTAAAATCTATTTTAGTTTATTGCTTCAATTCAAATGTCTTCGTAATAAAATAAATAATCTAATGAGCTGATTAATGTCTTAGTCCCTCTGTTTGCTTTTATATGATGTTTAAGGTTATTACGCACTTATTAAGAAATCAATAAATTTATCTTGATTTTTGAAATAAAACAATAGATTTTATTTATTTAAGATATTTTAACCAATAAAAATTCATTCTGCAGAATTTTTAGAGTCAAAAACACTAAAAAGTCATTTAATTATGCATTGGTAAGTGAAAACATCACTTATTTGTAAAAAAAATATTACACCTAAAACATCACTTAATAACAAACAGAGGGAGTATTATAGTTTTATTAACAAACTCATGAAACCAAATCATGAAAAACCAGAAATAAATGGAACATATTGGGTCCTAAGATTAAAAAGAAAATTCATTAAAAGTGGCAATGTCACACCACGGGAAAAAGGAAATATATGTACTAAAAGTGATTACAATTATTATTTCAACAACAATGAGCAATTTCTAGATTATGGAGAGATTGCAATTGCCGAGGCTAAGCGTGGTAACATTACACCATTCAATAATTTATAATGTGGTTATTACTATTGTAATATTTTTAAATTAGGAAACAGTGGATTAGGTGTAAATAACTAATGGAATTAAATGATACTTTGGCAGATTCTCTTAAGCATTAGCACGTGACAAAGCTTTAGCAAAACTAGCTTTTTAACTCATGCTTCCATTTCTAGAGTGGGCCATATTAATCATGTTATATGTGTATACATCATATAGTACATATTTACGGAATATACAACTTTCTCCCATGTTATTACGTTCTTGTGTAAAAAATACAAATTGTATTTAGTATTATAAGAATTTATAATATTTGACTTTTATTTGTTTAGATACGGAAAAAAAAGCAATACATGCACATATTTTTACTGTTTTTAAGGCTATGTTTCTATATAGTATGCAGGCATGTGCAAGCTTAGCATTTTAGTGTAATTAGGATGAAAAATAAGCCATTTTAGTTTTAAAAATAAATATAAGGCCATTTCCTTACTCAGTGAATTTTATCGCATTGCAATAATTGATTTTTGCTATTTTTAGTAGATAACTAACAAAAATGAGATATTTAGTAGATAAACATAACTATAAGAAAAATACTCGAACGTGCATCTTTTATACATAAGGAGTGATAATACAATGAAAGGCATGCGTCTCGCAATCAAAATCATTATTTCAACGTATTTCTTTATTGATCTAGTTTCTTGTAAAGCTTTTATACCAAGGGATAACAAAATATTCCTCGCGGTCCAATATATTTGTTTCTATTATCATGGATTAGTGGCAATATTATAGTGGCAATATTATTATTATTATTTTTTTTGAGAAAAGATTAGTGGCAATATTCCTTGTGCTAATAGATCCCGAACATGTATATAAACAATTTTTTACGATTTGTGAAATTTGTTTTATAAGAAAATATGTGATTTCTAATTCAGTTGGACTAGTAACTGAAACACTAAATGTTTTATTTTTAATGAAACATTAACATTTTTAGCACAAAAAAAGGTTGGACTATTCTCACAATGATGAATTATAAGTTTCATATTAATATATACTTCCTCCGTTCTTTTTTGTTGATTTTCTAGAATTTTCATACTTATTAGAAAAACACATTAATTCTTAGTTATAAATGTCTTGTTTTTTTTTTGTTTTTTGCTTTTTTTTTCGTTTGGTTGTAAAAAAAAATTGTCTTCTTTTTTTTTTTACTAAATAATTTTCTATAATTTTAGCTCAATAGTAATTCAATAAAATTAATTAATGTGTTTTGAATTTATAATTCATCATTATTTTTTTATTAAAAATGCATTGAGAATGTAAAAAAATCAATCTTTTAGAAATCATTTTTTTTCCTAGAATATTAATTAAAAGAGAACAGAGGGAGTAAATATTTAATAGTACAGAAAATTTAGAATACATTATATTGTATTTTTGTATTCATAACTATAAAGTCTACGACCTACAGCGTCAATAATAAATTAGAAGTTAGAACATTCCATCTGAAATAATAAGTGCAAAATTAATAGAAGAATCAACATAATGGGATCTCTCAGTTCTCAGTTCAACAAAAAGAAACAAAGATAATGCATTAATCTATCACAATAAATAAATATATGGTCTCCAAAGACATAATTCACTTTCGCTTTTTTTTTTCTTTCGTTTTTTTCTTTCTTCTACTTTTGGGCTGGACCCAGAAACCGTGGTCCCGCATAAAGTGGGCCAGTAGTGGGCCTAGACTTAACTTTAACGATCAAAGAGGTAAACACAAATTATAGGATTTTACAGTAAAATTATGGCATATACAATGAAAATTCTATAAATTAATAATGTTGGGATCACGATATTTTATTAATTTATAGAGTTATTAATTTACCAAAAATGGAAACTTTTCATAATATTTTTAAAATAATTTTTATTTAAAATTTTTTAATTTATATTTTTCTATATTTTTTATGAAATTAGTTTATTTTCTTTGTTTGTTTATACTATATCAAATAATGATAGAGTTATAAACAAATTTAAGTTCTATAAAAAAACAAACAACACTAAAATGATATACAAATATATGTTAGTCATGTTTATATAGCATATATTAATTTATGATATTATTGGGATCATATATTTACATAAGATTTCTAAAAAAATTATTATCTTATCGAATTGTGTTATATTTTACACTGGCCCGAGTTGGGACCGGCCAAATTTATTAATTTAGAGAGTTTATTAATTTATCGAGTATTAATTTATAGAGTTTCTACTGTATTTATTTTAGGGTTGTAACGCTCCGACCGCTCTATCCATGGGCTCCACGTCCACTCTCGGTCTGTGGACCCACGTTCCCCGAACGGTCAGTGCGTTAATCCGAGAGGCTCAGAAGTCATGTTTACTGACCCTGCAAATCATACGGTACTGAAAATGACTTACCAAAATGACTTACCAGTATGTCACCCATCCTGAAACTACTCCAGCTCAAGCACGCTTAACTCTGGAGTTCTCTCAAGACATGTGATCAGTGCACTTTTGTGATATAGGTAAACAAATCAATTCTTTAAACCTCTCCGCATATACCAGATATACCATATATGTCATGAAACCGGGTGTCACAAAGGTTAATTTATTAAATAACCATAATAAAATTATAACTCACAAACTAACCAAAATCCCTAATTTGAAGGGTTAAGATATTGCCACATCAAGCTATTTTTGTTAGTTTGGGGATTATAACTTTTTTTTATGGTTATTACACGAATTGTCCCTTTATTTAATTGATATACAATATATTGTTCATATCTGTGTTTTGTTATCTTCTTCGATTACAAAAAAAGATAATGATACAAAATTCTGTGAGCATGTGTACCACAAAAGGCCGACGTCATTTATTTCCGCGTATATATCAAAGTGGAGAATATTTATTTTTATAACATTAAACAAAATTTATTTTGTCAATTACCTTCTACAGTGGACCATTCTCAGCTTCCAGTGAATTTCTATAAAGTCATATAATTCATTTCATTTTCGACATAAACATTACTGGACGCATATTGTAATACGAATTGTTTTGTTGTTGTTGATTTTAGCCCATTGGTTACTTATTACTAGATTTTCATGTATCACATGAGAATTTGATTTATCTACAGAAGTTAGGATCAGTGAGATTGGACTGGAGGATGCAAAACTAAACCCCACTATTTTTTCCCACATTGTACTAGAAATTCAACATTAAAATATAACATATGATTTTGATGTGTTGAATATGATTTTAAGAGAGTAATTGGAGGAATAAGTGTATAAATTATCGAACTAGAATCTGTAACCTTTTTTGTATTAGTATGGTCATTGTGTTAGTTTGAAACAATTGAAACAGAGTAAAAATATTGTTAAATGGTTTTTTTTTTGGTCACGAACACACGATGTTAAATGGATTTAAACTTACTAAAATTTACCCAAACAAACAAACCGTATAATCTAGACCAAACTTCTTGTATCTAACAAACTTCTATAAATATAGTATTTCATTTCATAATTTCTCCAAAGCTATTATACACATATGCTATCTATAGATGTAATAAATATATTAGATAACACATAATTGTCACCTCTGATCATCTAGCCTCTTCCCATCACATGCCATTAATGGACCTATGTGGTGCTGATAGTAACGTACAACCATGACGTCTCAGAGGATCTAAATACTCTAAAACTAAATTATAACATAAACTTGATCTTGTGATTTTGTAATTTCATATAAGGTAACATTTTGGACCTATATAGGTCCTTTTTCCCACATTTATACACATAAAATTAGCTCATATCCATCGATCGGTCCCCATTTTTTCAATGATTGGTCAATTTTTTCTTCCTTTTGATAACCTTATGTGGTCCAATAAGACAAGTGAATAGGGTCCATTTAGGGCTAGCGTACGTGGTATATCGCATGTTCACTGTCACTTTGAGCGCATGCAAGTGAAATTATACATGTCTAAACCTTAAGCCAGATATACACTTAATATATTTATATATACTGTCAATGACTTAATACATATAGTGCTATACAAAACAAAAGCATTTTTTATTGATCACATATTTTGTCAAAAATATTTGTTTTGTATATATCATTAGACCCAAAGAATGTTTTTGTGTCAGTTTTCTTTTGTTTTCTGATAAAACATATTACAGACAGAAACTATGATTTTTCTTGTTAACCTGAAATATTTATGATAAATATATATACTTTTACAATATAAAGAAAGCTCAAACCCATAAGAAAATGAACATATCATACCTTTCAATTCAAAGTAACAAACTAGTGATAATAACTCTGAAAAAAAAAGATTATTAAAACTAACACACACACGTGTAAAAAGTTTACAACTGTTGAATGGGTGCACTAAGCTAGTTGTAAATGGGTGTTGTCAATATGTTGTTAAAATAGTGTTATAAATTTATAACATGTTGAAAAATAAAAAATGGGAGCCACAAGTGTCATATGTTATTTTCTGAGTAGCTGTTGAAAATTTGAAACATTTATCATCTCATCATCATATTATTGTAGCGGATTATTTGATAGTAAATTAATTATTTTAAAAAAAAAATTATACCAAAATTCATTATTTTATATATTCTATAAAATAGAAACTTGTTTCATTTAATTTGGACACAGAAAAAATGTATTTTAATTTGTAATTTTTCTACTAGCTTCCAATAAACTTTTTTTTGTAGTTTAAATATTTTTTTTAGGAATATATATCCGAATATATATCAATAATGTATTACACTTATTAAATAGTAAATATCAAAATTAATGTAATATGATGTTGAATTTTCTATAAAAAAAACATTGTAGAAAATAAAAGTTAAATGGGTGTTGAATTATTAGGTGGAAGAAAAAAAAGTGATGTGAAATGTTAAGAGGTTGAAAAGAGGGTGTTGTAAAAGAAAACCATTGTTGATAGTCTAATAATCAAAGAATTTATATAGTTCACTAGTGTTACATGTCATGATGTTTGTATTAGAAGTTTGTATAATCCACATTATACATTTATGTTACATGTCAGGATGGATTTTTGTTGTATGTCATGTGTCGTGATGTATGATAATAAGTAAACAAATGGTTAAAAGCTATTGGGAAATCATAAATAAATGAAGGAAGTTACATCTTTATCATAAAGCTGGAGTTGCATCGGTCTGAGAACTAGGGGTGGGCATGGAGTAGATATCCGAAATTTTGGTGATATCCGTGATTCGCTCCGCTCCGTTCTGATCAACATTTATCCGATTCTTATCCTCTCCGCAACATTTCGTATCCGATCCGTATTCGCTCCGTTAAAATTCGGATATTTATCGAATATCCGATCTGATTTGTTATAGTTTAAAAATAATTATAAAAATACAAAAAAAAAAGTTGAAATTTAACAAAAAATTAAAAAATGACAATTTTTTCATTAAAAATAATATGCTCTTATTAATTTGTTTATCTTTAATACTGGAATAATTAATTTGATGATTATAAATTTATAAAATTAACATATAAATATAATCATTATGCAGTTTATAGATACGTAATTATGTATACATACATATATATATATATATATATATATATATATATATATATATATATATATATATATATAATTATATGGATCGGATCGGATAATGAAATTTTTTCTAAAATATGATTTATGATTTGTGATTTGCTTTGTTTTTTACGAATCGTCCATTTTAGTATTAGTTTTGCTTCGAAACTTTAGAGATACTCGATTTTTTCGGTTCAAAAACGAATCGTAGATCGAATCGGATTTAACGGATTTTTTGCCACCCTTAGATAGAACAACCAAGATAAGGAAAGAGTCGTACTATGGTCATTTTGGTCAACGTCAACTTCCCTGAAATCGGCATGTGTGAATCAATGTGATTAATCACTAAGCACAATTAGCAAACGTAATTAATTTATTGAAATGATTGGGCCTTATTTGGAAACCATATAGAGGCTCGAGTATTAACGAAGCCCAATTTTAAAATTGGGAGGACTTTTCATGACCAATTTATGTGTAGATATAAGACAACCGGCCATGATTGTTAAAATCGAACCGGATATGAACCAAAAGGTTTACTAGGTTATTCAATTATTTCGTTATAAGTTTAAATACGGATTGTAACAATTGAATAACATATTATTGGAAAGCAAACTAGGTAATTCGCGAGAATTAAATGTCAGTTTGACTATTAAATTAGTTTTCATGTAATGAAATTAAATGAAACATGCTAATCCTGAGATTCAACTCCAGTTGTGACATGTATATAGACGTCTAGTTAGAAAAAGTCTTTGGATAGAGAGGGGAGATGTGTCCTAGCAAATCCAAGAAATTCAAACTCAATTTTTTTTTTATAATAAAAATCAAATAGTTGAGTTTTTAATCTCTTGATCGAGATCTTGTTGGCTATTGTTTTATTGGAAAGTCTACGGAAGAAAATATTTCTTTCTTACTAGTTATCATTATCTATCACAATTATATCATAAATTAAGCTTAGGAGCTATGACAGCTCAAGCTCGACTTTGACATTGTCTTAAAATTACTATAAATTATCTGACTTCAAAGAAAAATAATTGAACTAGAATCATGAGTAGCACGAAATGTAGGAAGAAACGTCTTACCAAATAAATAAGATTTAAATTTATATCTTACACGTGAGATTATGTAATTAAATATGTATACAGGAGCGGATGTAGTGAAGGTTTGGGAGGGACACTTGCCCACCATAATTTTTTTAAAAATTAGTGTATTTTTTTAAAGATTTTTATATGTATTACTTAATAATTTTGAATTATACACTGGGTGAAAATGATTTCTAATCCACCACTGTATGTATATATACATAAATCCAAACTCCAGTTTTAAACATATGGATGTAGAACTCGTTAGCTGGTGGATTAGAAATCATTTACACATAAATCCAAACTCCAGTTTTAAAATCCTCTACACATAAATCCAACTAAAATTATTATTTTTTAGAATCCTCTACGCTTGAAATTGTAAAATTCATATATATATATATTAACCTTTTCATCCAAAACTCTTACCAAATTTCGATTTATAATCTTCTAACTCAAGAGAAGCTCGATCTACTAACATGGCGGACGATGACGATTCGTTGGTTATGAAAAACAATCCACCGTCTTACGGGAAACTCGTAACCATCCTTAGCCTCGACGGTGGTGGAGTACGAGGAATCATCGCCGGAGTGGTCCTTGCTTATCTCGAAAAAGAACTTCAGGTTTATATATGCACATACATCTCTATTTATGATATACTATTCATTACTCGAGAATTTTGGTAGATACACTTATATTCTATGAAAGGTTTTTGCCTTTTTAGTAGCCGACTAGCTGGTGTTTCTTCGTGCTAGTTATTGTAAAGTTTTATAAATTTACGTACCACCTTCAATTTGTTTTTAAAATTAATTGATAACGAATGAGTTAACGAATGTTTTTATATATAGGAACTCGATGGAGAAGAAGTGAGGCTAGCTGATTACTTTGACGTGGTAGCCGGAACTAGCACTGGTGGTCTCCTGACGGCTATGTTAACCGCACCGAACGCCACCGGTCGACCTCTATACGCGGCTAAAGACATTGTTCCGTTTTACCTTGAACATTCTCCCAAGATATTTCCACAACCTACGTAAGAAATTCCCATAAGTAATTAGATCTTGATTGTGTTTATGATTTATGTTATTACAATCAGAAATATGCTCACAGTAAAAAAAAATTATAATAAAACGTTTTTTCTTCTGGTTTGGATTGGATTTACAGTTTAGAAAGGTCTTTTGAAAAGGATATTTGAAACGATGTGGAGTGTACTTAAAGTTAAAAATATATCTTTTTGTTCGTTTGCACTTACTTCTCTGTTTCGTTTAACCTATATTTGTTGTCCCATGAAAAAAAAAAAAACTCAGTCAAACCAATAAAAGATGAACGTTTTTTGTCTTTGTAGAACAAGTAGACACTAGTACGTTTTCGACATTTGAGATAATATAGTTTTTTCTAATGAAGTAGTGAGGAAGTAGTCTTATATATACACTTAATTCCACTTGGCAATTTAAAAATACATTCTTGTGAAAAATGCAGAGGCGTGCTTTCTTTGTTACCAAAGCTCCCAAAGTTATTGGCTGGTCCAAAATACAACGGAAATTATCTGAAAAAGTTAGTAAGTGATCTTCTTGGAGAGACAAAACTTCACCAGACACTCACAAACGTTGTAATACCTACGTTCGACATGAAGAAACTTCAACCAACCCTCTTCTCTTCTTACCAGGTTCCTCTCCATCTCTATTCATATTATTAACACAAGACAAACCAAAATTTCAGATTATTTTTTCATCTCTCTTGATCAATCTAACAGTAATAGTTTTTGTAACATGTGTTGTTTGAAGAATTTGGTTGACCCTAGCTTGGACGTCAAGTTATCAGACATATGCATTGGTACATCGGCTGCTCCTACTTTCTTTCCTCCTCATTTCTTTTCTAACGAAGATAGTCAAGGCAAGAAGTCTGACTTTCACCTCGTTGATGGTGGCGTTGCTGCTAATAACCCGGTAAACGCAATTTTTTTTACCACTTATTTGATATGGTTAAAGGACAAAGAAATACAAGAAATCCGTTGTTACAAATTTGTTGGGCTTTGCAAGAGCATATCCAACTCCTCACAATAATATGATATTATCTCCTTTGGCAATGTTTTGGACAAGTGGCCAAGGCCGCACGGTTTTGTTTTTAAACTCATTCCTAATTGGAGTAGAATTTTGACTTATTGATTAGACTATTATTCTTTAACTTGTGCTAAAACATATATTCTCCAAATAGATATCATATTTTATTGAAAATGGAAACATAACTAATTAGTCTCTTGTCTGATTCATATTGTTTGGTTTTGTTTATAGACATTAGTGGCTATGACTGCCGTGACTAGGCAAATTGTGAAGAGCAATCCTGATATGGGTAAACTCGAGCCGTTAGGTTTCGACAAGTTCCTAGTTATATCAGTGGGGATGGGGTCTGCGAAAAAGGAAGAGAAGTATAGCGCAATAAAGGCTGCAAAATGGGGAATCTTATCTTGGTTATATGACGATGGATCTACTCCGATAATAGACATTACCATGGAATCAAGCCGTGATATGATCCATTTTCACACCTCTGTTTTGTTTGCAGCCCTAGAGTCTGAAGACAAGTACCTTAGAATTGACGTAAGAGCTATACATAAAACAATTATATGTTTAAATTTGTTATCGACCCGTTTATTGCATTTGAATTCAGGTTGATACATTGGAAGGAGACGCAAGCTCTTTGGATTTGGCGACCAAACAAAACTTAGAGAATCTTGTGAAGATTGGAGAAAAGATGCTGACAAACAGAGTCGCGAAAATGAATATCGACTCTGGTGTATATGAACCTATTCCTGGAAATGTCACCAATGATCAAGAGCTCAAGAGGTAACTAAGATTTAACAAGGTTTCTTGGATTGCAAGTCATCTCACTTTTCGATATTAATTTGTCAATGCAGGCTTGCGAAAATTCTTTCGGATGAAAGGAAAACAAGGAGAAAGAAAAGCGATACAATGACTAAGGAATCATCAAACTAATCATTAAAGACAATGATATGGGAAGACAGAAAATCTATGAAGATGATCTTTGTGTGTTTTGCTCGGCGATCTCTCTAGACGTCTTGTTGATTTTTTATTTGTGTGCTGAATTATATATGGTTACAGAAAAAGCGTGATTTCTTTGCCCTGAATATTTGTTATTCTCTATATTATATCGTTGAAGAGCTGTTGAGAAGAAAACAAAAGTATTTTTTTGTTTTTGTTTGTTTGTTAAAAGATATTGTATTGAAAATGCAAAGATACAAAGGCTATGACTTTGTAAATCATAGATTTTGGACTAGTAGTTTAGAAATAAAAAGAGTTTTTATACACTCTATTTTGAGTAAAAGAGATGTAGAAAGGAGAGCTATTGAAATCAAAGCTCTATAATTTTCACTAGCTGGTCTATATATGAGCTATGACCATTCAGAGCATCATTATAGAGGGGTAAGATGATGAGTTAATATAAGAATTTTATATTATTAAGTGTATTGGGAATAACATATTTTCTCTAATTTAATTTGTTGTTATTTTTTGTGATTATAGGTAGTAAATATAGAGGGGGTTCTAAATTTTTTTTTTTGAATTTGTGTTTTTTTTAAAATAAAATTTATTCTCTCCAAACTGAAAACATAGTAGATTCAATTTCAAACATAGATGAAACAATATGCATGAACAAGTACTCCTAAACCGTCTCGGAATAAATGAGGTGGGTATGTTGCATCTTCTTTGAAATAATCGTTCCATAAACGCTCGTGTCCGGCTTTGCGATGTCTTTCAATATATGTTGGAAACTTTTGATTAAATTTTAGGTCAAACATTTCTTGAAAATGATCGTCATGAGATTCCTCGCATGATTCGTCGAAAGGATTATTTGAAGAGGATGTCATATTTGTTTTGAATTGTGTGTGGACTTGTTGAAGAAATAGAAGAGGAGAATAGAAGTTGTTTGAAGAAATAGAAGAGGAGAATTTCTTTCTCACATCATACACACAAATAGTTCAGTACTGACCCAATACATGCATACATACACACACACACACACACAAACAAAAGCCTTTTGAAAACCTTAAGTTTAGTTTTTGATTCATCACATAGTCAAGGCTAGACATTTCTTGTTGCTCACTCTTTTCCTCCTGAACAAGAGCTTCTTCAAGAAGCCTAATCCTTTCTTCTTTCTTTGTACAATCTCCATCTTCCCACCTTTAGCCTTCACTGGTTCGTACACGATCAATGCATTGTAATTTTCACCATCATCATGAGTATTGTCATCTTCTACTTTGAAGGATGAATCTTCTATATCGTCTCGGAGAGAAGACCTTTTGTGTAGTATATTCATTGTGTTGTTTGTTTCTGAAGTAGATAACGCTCTCAGTTGCTTCCGCAAATTGGTAATCGTTTCTTGAGACTCGGATAACTTCACAGAAGCTGCTGCTTTATCCCATTCTGCAAACAAAGCTCCATCATCATCATCATCATCATCATGATCCTCTGCATCGATTTCTTCGTTTCAACACTGCAAAAACTCATACAAAAGTGATGAAAATTCTGTAACAAAACTAAGGAAGAAATTTTACTTCAGCTTTTTCTATATTCAAATTCTACTTCAAGAGAAGATACTTTCTTCTCTATCTCATTTAGCTTAGCTCTAGTTATATTCAAATTTGTATCGAGCTCTTCTGTGACAACCCCCTTTTTTTTTTTTTTAATAATTAAATAATCAACCCGAATTAAACAATTAAATAATTAAATAATTACTCATAACAGCGGAAAACACATAAATTAATTTAATAAACCAGCAAGTTACTCTAGCAACCTAAACGACCGGTTCTACTAGAATATAACAAACACAATAAATTCTCTAATCATCTTCTTCCTACGCCATGATTCCGCGAACACACAATCTTTTTACCTGCAACACATGAAACAAATGAGTAGCGTAAGTATTATCATAAATACTTAGTGAGGCGGTCAACCCGTCTACAGGCCATGTACATTTTTAACCCACACACAGGTACCACAAAACGATAAAAATGTTTAACCGAGAAATTGCGTCAATTAATTAACAAATTTAATTCAACAATTTCTATGCTAAACCACACGATCAACATCCTAATGTGGTGTCGATCGCCACTCCCCTCAATTTTCAATCGCGATTCATTCGCGATGAACACTCGAACACTCGATCACACGTACCATCAAACATCAACACGAAAATCACTTTACCAATAGTGGTGTCGATCGACACTCCACATGGGTGTCGATCGACACCGCAATCGCAGAGGCAGAAGAACGAGTATCGACTTTCGGGTCTCATTCTCGCATCGCCTTCGCCGCTATCTGCACCCATAAATCATACCACAGAAACTACAACAACCACTTAACACAAAAACGCCAACAAACACACAATTACACAATTCCATCACAAGAACCCACTTTAATCGGTTTTCCAAAACCCGATGTTGGCTTAAATGAGCCTACGGTCACGCACACCTTAGCCTTAAAAAAACGGATTTATTTAGGATTGAACGGATGAATTACACGAATAACGGAGACACCCACAATCCTAAACGTTCAGATTCAATCAAAAACCACCACGATCAAACGATTTTACTAAAACCGAAATAAACTTTTCTTAAAATAGAACCAACACGTTTCGCTAAAAACAACGCTGAGGACGGAGTTTACCTTGGATTTTCGATCGGAAACTAGTTCTGGAAACTAGACTCACAAAGCTTTCCAACGAGCTACAGAACGTCACCTAATGCCTTCTGAAACTCCGCAAAAACACCCCGCAATCTGACTGATCCTTAAACCCGATACAGCCGAACCTCGGTCACGAAAACACGAATTTCTCTTAGCACAGACATCCAAATGACAAATGGATTTTCCTCACGGCTAGCTAAGAGAAAGGAGAACTTACCTACAAAATTTCAGCTCAAACCGATTTGTTCTTCCCATCCGTTTGTTCCTTCCACCAAACGTAAACATAACTTCATCTCCCAAAAACGGTTTCTCTTCAATCAATCACCAAACTCATGATTCACACTCAATTCCACACGATTTTAACTCAAAGTTTGCTCTAATTCACACCCAGAACGAGCAAGAACACATATATAGAAGTTTTAGCATCAAACCAAGCCAAACCGTTCGATATTTCTTTCCAAAACCGAACCACCGACAATGGTGTCGATCGACACTTACTAGGGTGTCGATCGACACCTGAACCAAAATTCCAGAATTTGGTTTAGGATGCTACAGATAGGAGATTGAGTTAGATTTCCAATGAAATTGGTTTTAACTCATTCCGATAAGTATTACAAAACTTATCGATGATTTACTCGACACATATCAAATCTGTCAAAAATTTGGTTTGCGGATGTTACATCTTCCTTCACCGATTTCTCCATTTCCATCTCTGCCTCTACCATTCCTTTTACTCTCTCTCAACGCGTTGATCTCTACCTCTAAGTTTCTAATCTTCTCCTCTGCATCCTCAAGCTTATTCAGAACCAAAACCTGCAAACACACAAAATGGTCATTACGTACGCAAATTTAAGTTCAGAAATTCAGAAGTTACATACACAAAACCTGCAAACACACAAAATAATCATTACATACACAAATTTAAGTTCATAAATACACAAATATAGAAGACTGCAAAAATTCAGAAATTTAAAAACAGGACGAAATGTAAATTTTCATTACACACCTCACCAATTTAGGTTCTTCAACCTCTTCCTCAAGCCTGCAATCAGAATACAAATCAATTTCAGTATCATAATCAGAACAGTACAACAAATCAAATTCCAAATCAAACCTAATCACTAATATGAAAATGCTAATTTACCATACGATTATACAAATTGAAGCCAATATTCACAGATTACGGTTTACACAGTTAGAAACAACCCTAATTTCAGGAAATCCCCATTTTTTTTTATGAACCACAACCCTAATCAAAACCCTAATTTTGATTGCATCAATTCCCAATAGTGTCACCTACCTATCTAACAAATAATCAAGAGAGAAATCTTATCAGGATCGTTTGGAGAAGACGATTTGATGAATTGATTTGTCACTGGATGGAGAGATCGAGATATCGAGACAGAGAGAGAGATTTCGAGACAGAGAGAGATCAAGAGATCGAGACAGAGAGAGAGAGACATGTCGAGAGAGAAGAATGAAATCCCAAGTCTGTGTTTTTTTTTTCTCTGTTCTGAAAACACTTGACCAATCACTCAAATCCCAAGTCTGTGTTTTTCATTTTTTTTCTCCAATTATAAGACCGTAAATATAAGATGCAGCCCTTTTTGAATTTAATTAAGATAAAATAACTCAAATCCCATGGAACTATGGTTATATTGACTAGAATACCATATATTTTTCAAAAATTATTCAAATCTTTTCACACCCCTAGTAAATTACGATAAACACCCTTGATTAGTTTTTCTTAATTGAAATTATTGTTAATTAAAAAATAAAAAACAAATCCACGTCAGTGTGACCGTGATCAGAAAAGACGGAAGTCTCAAAGGAAAAAAAGAGAAAAACCACAAACTTTCTCAACTGTCTTCTCCGTTTAAGATTCTTTCGAAATCGACATTGTTTCTTTCCTCGTGATCGTCTTCTCTCCGCAATCGAAATCGTCTTCCCTCGTACTCGTCGTCGCCAAAAATCGTCTTCTCCGCAGTCGGTTGCCTGTAATCGTCTTTGAAAGGTAGGTTGTTGCGGAGTTGGATGTTTTTTTATTGCGACTGAGTTATAAATTATGTTGTGTTTGAGTTAGGGTTTTTTGCGGGTGAGTTATCAATTATATTGTGGCTGAATTAGGGTTTTTTGCGGCTGAGTTAAAAATTATGTTGTGGCTGAGTTAAAAATTATGTTGTGGTTGAGTTATAAATTGTGTCTGAGTTAGGGTTTTTTTGCGGCTGAGTTATAAATTATGTTATGGTTATATTGCGGCTGAGTTATATATTATGTTTTGGCTGAGTTAGTTTTCTATTGCGGCTGAATTATTTATTTATGTGATGGTTGAGTTATGGTAATTTGATGGTTGAGTTATGATTTGTTTGATGGCTGAGTTATGATTTGTTTGTTTGATGGCTGAGTTATTCTTTGTTTGATGGCTGAGTTATGGTAATTTGATGGTTGAGTTATGATTTGTTTGATGGCTGAGTTATGATTTGTTTGTTTGATGGCTGAGTTATGATTTGTTTGATGGCTGAGTTATTCTTTTTACGGCTGAGTTATGATTATTCGATGGCTGAGTTATGGTTATATTGCAGCTGAGTTATATGTTATCAAGACGATGACCCACAACTGAATAGTATTGTTTTCTCTGTTCCACAAGAACAAGTCCAGAGACTAAGGCTCCAATGAGCAATCTCCAACAACAAGAAACACCACAAGAGAGTAATACAAGAGCCTAGAAATAAGCAGTTCCAAACGACCCTAAATTCACTAATATTCCGGTCTCCAAATCAAATCTCCACCGTAAAAATCTTAGATAAACAGGTCAGGAATACCTCTGCAAAATTTCAGCTCAATCCAAGAAGAATTCACCGTCGGATCTTTCAAACACTCAAGACAACTCCATCTGAAATTTGTGTTCGCAAAGACACGAACAGCCACGCTAAAACTATGATCTGCGACGAACCAACCGTTGAAATAGAATCTCCACCATTGAATATCAAGACCACTGAGTCACAAAGCTACCAACAAAATTTAAGCCAAATCGGAACACGTTTAAGCCTCCAAACGTTCTCTTGAGCAAACTGTGTCCAAACTGTTTTCTCTCCTTTTCTTCTTCCGAAAATTCTCTCTTTTCTTTTGTGTCTCACCTACTCCAATAATTGTTCTGAGCAGCTCTGATATATATATATCCTCATAATAATAATAGAGCCAATATTATAATGAGGCAAAGTGATTTCCCCACTAGGAGGAAAACCAACACCTCTACCGTCGGCGTTGAATACATATCTGTGTTTCTTAACCCAATTACCAGAAACAATAATTACCGGATCCATAAGATCTCTGATGAATGAAAATAATAAAAAAGGTAGATGAAGAAGAATAAGAAGAATGTCGTAGATGAATAACCCTAATTTGTAAGAGCTGATGACATGGAAAATAAGAGCTGATGACATAGAATATCATAACTGATGACATGGAATATCGGAACTGATGACATGGAATATCGGTAAGTCAGCCGCCAAACAAACACATAACTCAGCCATTAATAAATCAACCATCAAGTATAATGTAAGTCCGCCGCAACGTGAATAGTATTTCAGTAATTAATCTTTTGCTAATAAATCAGCCGTAATTAGGCTAGGAAATATTAAGTCAGCCGTATTGTCAAATAAATCAGCCATCAAATGAATGCTATTCTAGTAATTAATCTTTCGCTAATAAGTCAGCCGTAACCAGGTTGAGTTATTGTTAACCCAGCCAATTACGGCTGATTTATGTAAGTCAGCCGTAACTACCTCTCATAAGTCAGCCAACCGGAGAACATAACTCAGCCGTCTCTTATCTAAACTCAGCCAATTTTCCACAAATCAGCCCGCCGTTGTATAACTCAGCAGTAACTTGTGTTCGTTAGTCAGCCGTTATCTCATAAGTCAGCCAGATTTCTGTAAATCAGCCGTAACTAACGGCTAATTTATGTTCGTAAGTCAGCCGTTATCTCATAAGTCAGCCAGATTTCTGTAAATCAGCCGTAACTAACGGCTGATTTATGTTCGTAAGCAGCCGTTATCTCATAAGTCAGCCAGATTTCTGTAAATTAGCCTTACCTAACGGCTGATTTATGTTTGTAAGTCAGGCGATCTCTCATAAGTCAGCCGCGTTTTTTAACTCAGCCGCAACGTAACCATAATTTAGCCGCAACGTAACCATAACTCAGCCGTAGCGCTTTACGGCTGAGTTCATTAATACACGTCAGCGATTTCCTACGTGGCTATGACATTTTTGTAATTACGTTTTTTGTCACAACATAACAAAAGGGCACGCTGGGTATTAAAAAAATGTCAGTAATAAAAAAAAGTTTTATATGATTCTAGTCATATTACCTAATTTCTGTGGGATTTGAGCAAAGAACCCTTTAATTAATGGGATTAATACATAATTACCCACTATATTTACTCATATTTCCCCTCTATAATGATGCTCTCAAGCTCGACACTAATGTTGTCTATAAATTACTAAATTACCTGATTCCAAAGAATAATACTTGCACTAGTATCATGATTAGCACGAAACGTATGAATTGTGTCTGACCAAATTCTCTATATAATATGTTAAGGTTTTCCAAAACCAAAGTTATGAGAGAATGACATGTGTCATCTACTCTTTAATATGTGTTTATTTATATAGTTTGTTAATTACTCTTTTTTTTTGGTCAAATGTAATTAATTACGAAAATTTAATACTATTACTACATTAACTATAACTAGAAAATTACCCGCGTTATATGCGGGATAATATGATTCACGAGTAAATCAATATAGTTTGAATTAAAAAAATCAAATACCACTTTTGAAAAATTGTTATATGGAATCTGAAATCTGCTTTACATTTTGAAATATTGTCATTATTTTGAATATAAATATATTTCACCAGTAAAATATTTGATAATAGTAGTTTTTAATTTTTTGGTCAATGTATACAATCTCATAATCTTCAAAAATAACGATTTTAATTTCTTAGTCAATATATATATATATATATATATAATAAAATGTATTAATTTCATCTCATAATATACAAAAATACAGTTTATGACTCAACACAATGTATTTTTTTACATCATAAACATCGTAGGTTTGTAAACATTGAGATGTTTGTAAACATGAGAATATACGTTTTTATTGAATATTCCAAAGTGAAAACAATGCATTCCTTCATTAGTCTATTTTCAATTAAATGAAAATAAAAATCGTGATATATGATTCTAAAAGTGAAGATTTTATATACTTTAAAATTAACTTGTTCACATTTAAATATGCAAATTAACTACAAATAATTGTGTTTGGTTATAGGAATTGTTTTATGAAGAGTGTTTGGATAAGAGTATAGTAGAACTTAATAATATAATTTTAATTTAAAAACAAAAATGAGATAAATTTCAAGCTTGACACCTAATATAATGATTTAGAATTCTTCTTCTTTAATATAATGATATATTAGTATTTGATCCTCTATTTCAAAAGATAAGGAAACTATCTTTTATTTTTCCTAATTAGTACACTTTTAGAATATATATATTATATTTTTGTTCATAATTAGTTTTATGATTATAATCTTAAATTTTCGAAATATATATATATATATATATATATATATATATATATATATATCTTGGCAAGTACATGATTTCGAAAGATTTTGATTTTGGCAAGTTTATGATTATTTGTGTTTGGTATAGAGACTAAAAGTAATCAGTATTAGTTAATTATGAAAGAAATGTGTTTGACAATTAGTATAGAAAGATTAAAATAAGGGAATATTTTTGCCAATAACACTTTTTTCAAAAACCTTATAAAATCTACCACAATTTCAAATTCCTTATATTTTAATACCATATTTTGTCTTTTAGTGACTGAATTTGACACAATTGCCTTTGATCATCACTTATCCATTTGCATTTTGTCCATGATCCCTGGTTGTCCACCGACATTGTTTACAACCACCTTCGCTGTTGACCACCGTCGTCACTGTATCCACGGCCACCATAACCGTCGCCATTATATTCACCTTCGTCGTTCTGTCCACGACCATCATCTCCATCTCCGTCGTGGTTACCGTCGTCATTATGTCCACCGTCGTTATCTTGTCCACGGCCATCGTCTCCGTCATGACCATCTTTGCTGATCACCGTTCTATGTACAACCATCATTATCGTCCACGTCTTTGTCGTTGTCCACGACATCATCTTCCATCTCCGTTGTGGTCACCGTCACCATCGTCATCTCCGTTCTGTCTACGACCATCGCTGTCCATGGTCATCGTCTCCGTCGCCGCCGTCAATCACCGTCTCCATCGTCGCCGTCGTGTCCACCGTCGTCGTCTGGTCCACGGTCAACGTCTTTTTCACTACCGTCAACCACCATCTCCGGCATCATCTCCACTCACTACAAAAAAACAGTCTCATTTGCGACGATTTTTTGCCGATGTAATGCAAACAAAGAAAGATTTAGAAGCACAACGGGCAAGATAAGATGAAGAAGAAGAAGAAAAAGAAGAAGAAGAAGAAGAAGTCGACGACGACGAAACCCAAGGTCCGATCGAAGAACAAATCAATTTTGATGCGTAGTGACGTTTGCGGTTTTCGGTTTTTAATATTTTCGGTTTTTGGTTTGTTTTTCTTTTTAATTTCCGTTTTCGGTTTTTTTTAATGTAAAATATGAAATTAATTTTTTTTTTTTTAAAATCAGAAATAAAATGTTGAAAATCGATGCAAACCCGCATACCAATTCCGTCGCAATAATTATCATCACAAAAATGACACAAATAAAACGTCGCAAAATTGATTCAAACTTCCGTAGCCATTTCGTCGCAAATTCGATGCAAATTCTCTCGTTGCAATTCCGATGCAATTTTGACGATGCTACTTCGTTGCAAAAACGTCGTAATCTTGCGTTGGAAAAAACCGATGTAAATGCGTCGCAAAGTTGGTCGATGCAAATGCGTCGCTAAATTCACGACGAGTTTGCGACGATTTGTCTTTTGCAACGAAAGTGCGACGAGTGTTGGTTTGCGACGAGCCAGCCGCGACGAAATGAAAATCGTCGCAAATTGGTTGCAAAATGCCATTTGCGACGTTTTTGCATCAAAATTCGTCCTCGCAAATGGGCTGCTTTCTTGTAGTGATTTTTTCCGGCGAGAAACTTTATTAATTTAGAGAGAAAGAGGAAAAGAGAGAAAGAAGGAGAAAGAAGGAGAAAAGATGATATGTAATGGGTATATTAGTCTTTTTGATAGTGGGTGTGGTATATTAGATAAGATATTTAGATTTGTGGTAGATTTCATAAAAGATTTAGAGAAAAGTGGTATAGCTTATAATATTTCCTTAAAATAAATAAAAAAAAAACTTAAAAAATTGTAGTGATGACACCTAAGCAAAATGCTCCCAAAATGCTTCTCAAATAATATATAGGATATATTTTTAATTAACAAAACAACAATAATGGTTTTTGATATTTCATATATTTAACTAATGTTAATTACAAATATTTTGAAAAATCAAATTTAATTATTATCAAAAATATGTTAGGTTTCCCAAAACCAAAGTTATGAGAGGATAACATGTGTCTATCTCTTTAATAGGTGTTTATTTATATATTTTTTTAATTACTCATTTTTGTGGTCAAATGTAATTAATTACTAAAAATTAATACTAATACATTAACTATAATTTTAAATAAAATTAAATAACAAAACAAAAATAATAGTTTTTGATATTTCATATATTTAACTTATGTATTTTACAAATATTTTAATAACTAAAATTTATTAGTTATAAAAAATGTTTATGTAACGCCCCGACCGCCGTCGTAGGGGAAATCCTCATCTCCCAATGGGCCCCACGCCCACTCTTGTCCCATGGGCCCACCAATGTCAGACGGTCGGTGCGTTAGTCCGGGAGGCTTGGAAGTCATGTTTACTGACCCTGCAAATCACCTCGCGATCTTTTCTCGTGTTTTGACCTCACTCACACGATACTGAAAATCACTTTCCAGTAGGTCACCCATCGTGAAACTACTCCAGCTTAAGCACACTTAACTCTGGAGTTCTCTCAAGACATGTGACTGAAAAGATAAGTGCACTTTGGTGATATAGGTAGTCAAATCAATTCTTTTAAGTCTCTTCGCATATACCGTATATGCTCTGAAACCGAGGTGTCACAATTTACATCACATGTATGCATGATATCGAATTCTTAAGTATTCAAAAATTGTATTTCTTTGTTCATAGACTTTGATGAGATCCTCCCAAGGACATTGCACTCTAGAGTTGGTAGATGGATACGTTTTGCATCAAAAAACCCGTAAAGTCTCTAAGACCAAAGGATGTGGAACGAATGGTCGTACAAGATTTGTGGAAGACTCTTGATTTACCGTGGATTAAAGTGATACTTTCAAGAGATGCCGAAGGCTCTAGAACTATCGATCTTGAACTTAATTTGGATATGACGCACCAAATAAAGAACAAGCTTTGATTGTGATTGTCATTTGATTAATGGATATTACACACCATTAACCGAATCAAACAATGGATATTACACACCATTGAAAGAAATGAAAATCACTCTAAAAAAAAGGTTTCAAAAATATAAAAAAGTTCTCATTTTTTTATTCATGAAATATGCCTCATTATATGGAGGAAAATACATTAAAAACGTCCATAATTAAAGCTCAACATGCAAAGCATCTAGAAAAACAAAAAACAACTCAAATTTGCATGAAAGAGAGAGAAGACTCCATAAATAAATGTTAATTTGATTATGAACAAAATTCACTCTTCTCTTGTTGTTTTTGGGCTGAATCCAACTTTATGGGCTTCTCTAATGGATCAAGATTGTACAACAATTCGATTTGTAGCTTAACTCCTCTTGGTTCGCTCGGAATCCTTCAATGAATGCACACACGTCTGAACCGGTTATTCTGGAAATCACCTAATTTGTAAATTGAATAACTTCTTTGTTTGAACTCCGTTTGCTCTGATTTTTCTTCGACGTGTTCCGTAAATGAGCTGACAATATTCTCCAACTGGTTTCATGTGTTGAATCATCGTGGTTAAGTAGATACACTTCTAACAGTGAGCATATATCCTTTCGGTTCTGATTCGAATTGTGCATCCGGTTGGATTGAGCTGTGATTCATGTCTTTGATACTTCCTATGATCATATCAGACTTTTACTCCGATGAAAAAAGGTATTTAATTCATGTACCTTAACATGTACATAACCCATTTCCAAGATCTTTAATCCAACTTTTCGATGTTGTTAAAGTTTTAATGTATTTAATGGTAGTAATTATATATTTAATGACCATATACATAAAGTTACGTTTAATGTTTCTAAAATTTTTACTTTATATTTTATTAACTCATATAATATATACAAGTCACATAAGTTTATACGAATTCATATTTAATGTTTATTAATAACCGGTCTCTTTCTTTAATATTATATATTATTATACAATATTTAGAAAATTATTGATTTATATGTAAAATAGAATAGATGATTAAGAAAATTGTTATACCTCATCATGGACTTATGTATCCTAACATAACATTTTTTATTTAAAACACATATTCATAGCTAACAAAAGTATATATAAAAAAAACTTAACTCTTCATATAAAAAAATACACAAGACAAATTGAAGAAGAATAAAAGATCATAAGTAATCATAATATATAAAGAGATTGTATAATAAATACTTATTTTATCATGACTATTTAACCACTTATTTAAATAACATAATTTAGTCAGTTGTCAAATTGTATATATCTAACAAAGTTGTAAATAAATAGTTGAGAATCACTTTATATTTTTATTTACATGCAATATAGATAAGAGAAACAACTAATTTCATTTCAAATCATTATTATTTTCTATTTATAAAGAATTGGTTGATATTGTGAAACATAATTAACAAGATAAATCATATTCTTTGTCTGTAAATCTTATAAAATTTTAAAACTAAAACTCGCGCATCGTGCGAGTCATATTCTAGTATATAATATACTACACGTATAATTTTGAATTTATACATGTTTCTGCAAAGATCGCATAGATCATTGCATTAATATAAAGGGAAATTGGCATGTATATTAGTGTTTGTAGACATATTCAAATATCTAACAGTTAATAAATCATAATTAGGTGACTTAAAGAGAAAACAAATTTGGACTAATTTACCCATCATAAATTCAATTAAAATTGACAACTTCAATGTACAATTAATACAAATTTATTTGTAATAAAAATAAATAACAAGTATAGTTGACTTTTTGTGAATAAATTTAACTATAAACTATATTTAAATGTTCGATAGCTCGGAGTACGTGGGACTTGGATTCTTTTTTTATGGATACCGACAATTTCCCTTATTTGTCGGTGTATGCCAATATGGACTTTCTGTTTTGGCGGAGTCTTAAGAGACGGGATGTGACCAGAAATCACGAGTTATTCCCATGGATAGCATGGTTTTTATGGAAATCTAGAAATAAAAAAGTTTTCCAAGGCATAGACATGGACCCAATAGATATATTGAGTCAAGCGGTAAATAAATGTAAGGTATAGAATGAGGCACAAACACAGGCGTCTCACTCGATGGCACAAGTTCCAATGGTAGATTCTCCGACAGGGATTCCAAGTTGCAAGATAGATGGCTCTTGGAAGGATACAGATAACACATTAGGGATAGGGTGGTCTTATCACCAGGGGTCTCAAGGAATTTTATTAGGAGCAAAAGGAATCAGGCGAGTACGGTCACCCCTTCATTCAGAGATGGAAGCGCTTCTATGGGCGATGAGCACCATGTTAGAGAATAATATGCCATGCCAGAGGTTTGAGACAGATTGTGTGGATCTTCTAAACTTCTCCCAGTCACCAGAGGATTGGCCGGCACTCACTATCCTTGCAAGCAGATTTGAAGACCTTCGTGCATCTTTCCCTCAGTTTTCTCTCTCATTGATCCCCCGTACATCAAATGTTCAGGTGGATGCTTTAGCTAAATCAGCTCGTCTACGGGCTTCTTCATTTTCTTATGTAAACAATATACCTCTACTTTGGGTTACCAATCAGGAGTGTTTCTTTTAATTAATGTTGGATTGATAAAAAAAAAAACTATATTTAAATGTAGTTAGCTATATATATGTGTAGTTAACTATATATCAATGTGTAATTAGCTATATATCAATGTGTTATTAGCTATAAATAAAGTTTACTATTTATATTTGAATTTACATAGTGAGATAGTTCACTATTTATTTCCATAGTATATAAATTGTGATATAGTTCACTATATAACTTTTCTACTCAAACAATGATCAACTATTCATAAAAGTAGAGAATTTTGGTTATTTTAAGAAAATATTTAATTCAGAAAAGAATATTTTTCTCTATAAATTAATTTCGAATTTTTTTAAACCATATTTTATTTCTTTTTTATTACAAATAAATTTGTATTAATTGGGCATTGAACTTTAATTGAATTTTGTTTTCTCTTTGTTAGTCACCTAATTTTCTAACTACACATGTTATCTTATTAATTTACATGCTCCATGTAATGACCGCAACCCAGAGTTATGAATTTATGAGGGTGTCGATCGACAACAAGGTTTGAGAAGCGGGTCGGTTCGATTTTGATTGCCGATTTTGTCGCGGTTCGGTTTAGGGAAAACCCTAGGATTGAGTATAAAACCCTTGTGCTCTTGAGCAACCGTATTTTAGAAGAAAAATCAGAATATTTGGGTGTTTGAGAGAGTTTTGGAGAGGAGAAGAGAGAATTGATTCTTGGTGAGAAGGAGGTAATTATGTCCGTTTAATAGAGGAATGAAACGGACAAGAAAAATATAGCGGATCAGAATGAAATTTTCTGGGTAAGTTCTCCTTTATCTTATCTAGCCGTGAGGCAAATCGGTTTGTCAATCAGAGGTGTTTGGTAAGAGATATCTTTGTTTTCGTGAGAGAGGTCTGTGAAAAATCGGGTCTGCGATCAGACCACTTCGAGGGCGTTTTGCTGGAGATCGAGAGGGAGTTAGGCGATGAGTTTTATGTCGTTGGAAAGCTCTTCTTTTCTAGTTTTTGGATCTTGTTTCCGATTGAGATTCTGAGGTAAGCTCCGATCTTTGCGTTGAATCTAAGTCAGCGCGTCAGTTGTGTTTTCAGGAAGTCTAAATCGGGTTTTTGGGGGAAACCGTAGTTGTGATTTCTAGGTGATAGAAGAAGCGTTCCTCGGTGTTCCTTAGTGGTTTAGAGTCACTGATTTTGTGTCCATATCCTTATCATTGGTTTTGTCAAGGTGAATGCGTGATCGTGGTTATGGATAATCATGTTAGGTTGTTGAGTGATGGTTATGATG
Organism: Draba incana; assembly: GCA_963576765.1. Classification (NCBI taxonomy): domain Eukaryota; kingdom Viridiplantae; phylum Streptophyta; class Magnoliopsida; order Brassicales; family Brassicaceae; genus Draba; species Draba incana. The sequence continues at coordinate 2,875,154 of OY755212.1, read as the reverse complement.
GAATTGATATTGTTAATTTCTTTTTCCTGTGATTTTGTATGATTTGAGTATAAATCGTTTTGTTTTGTGTTGTGAATGATCGCTCGATGGAACGGAATCGAGCCATGGAGGATTTGACTCGATTAAGGTTTATGCGATGAGTGTCGATCGACACCCACTTTTGTATCATGATGTTTGTGTTGTGAGAATTGTGTGTCGATCGACACCCTGTTGATTTCTCGGTGATGTGTTTGGTGTGTCGATCGACACCGAGGTGGTGTGTCGATCAACATCTAGTTGCTTGGTGTAGATTTTGATTGTTTGTTCTTATTTTGGTAATTCAAACACTGTGAACTGTTGATTGATTGTTCTTATTATGGTAATTAGAACATTGTGAATTATTGTGTGATTGTGTAGTAATTGGCATCCGTTATCCTTATTATGTTGTTGGTAGACGGGATGTCCGCCTCACTGAGTATTTATGATAATACTCATGCAACTCTTTTTTCCATGTGTTGCTTGTAAAGTTAAAGTGTGATCATGAAATCATGGCTGAGATGAGAGGATGATTAGGATCTCTAGATTATGTGGTTGTGCGTTAAATTCTGGAACCCGATTTAGGTTGCTAGATTTTTGTGGAATTGATATTCTGGAATAAATGGTTGATTGATTTAATGGTTTGAATTGTTTATGTTGAGTTCCGCTGGTTAGTTGAATTGAGTTTGGTTGTATTAATCATTGAGGATTATTATTTATGGGAATAATAATCCTGATTATTTTTTAAAAGCTTTGTTGTTTCATTTTGGTATCAGAGCCCTTACAGTTTTAGGGCAGTAGGTTGAATGATGATTTGAGACTGTTGTTTGAATTGGCTATGAGTATTTATTCAATTATGTGAGTTGTAGAGTCTTAGATCATCCTCTCTGAACCTTCAAAGAGATTCCACGGTATGTGTTGTTTGACCTTTATTCTGTGAATTTTAGTATTATAGTATGCGCTTTTGGGTAGTGCAGTGTGTGATAGGTAGAGTTCCGAGAGGTCGAGGTAGATGTCAAGGTCGTATGAGCACGTCCTTCGAGTAGGTGACTCAGAGTGAGTCATAGGAGCATGTGGCTGATTCACCGATGTATTAGGAGGGATCAGTGGTCAGTGTTAGTGTATCTGTTGGGGTTGTCGGTGTCGGAGGTAGTACTGGAGCAGCAAGTAAAGCGGCAGGTAAGGCAGGAGGCCCAAAAGCGGGTGTTGCTGCAGATGGAGGCCAGGGTCCAGATGATTGTCTGGCGTAGATGTTAGCTTTGATTTTGGAACAGTTACCGGTTGTGGAGCCAGTGCTGGCTCTAGTAAGGTTTCCAGTGGCGGAGGAGCATCCAGTTTATTTTGCGATGTATAACCAGATGCAGGGATTTGGTTCCTTGTCCTTCTATGGTAGAGGGGGACCGGAGAGAGCCAATGAGTGGAGGTTGAGGATAGAGCAAAGGTTTTATTCTATCAGATGTCCTGATGAGTACAACGTGGATCTGGCGGTGGAGTTTTTGGATGGTGATGCTTATCTTTGGTGGACTGGTTTCCGGGCCAGGAGGAGGTAGACAATGTAGACTTTGGGCAAATTTTTGGGCGAGTTTAATGCTAGGTATTTCCCTGAAGAGGTAGTGGATCAGTTGGAATTGCAGTTCCAGAGACTGGCTTAGGGCGACCGGTCAGTTCGCAAGTTTGTGTTGAGTTTATGGAGAGTCTAAAAATAGAAGTTTATGGGGATGGAACTCTAGTGCAACACCTTGTGCGATTGGGATGGTCAGGTTTGACATGAGGATTAGTCAGGATGTGATGATATTCTGGGTTAGAGAATATCGTGTTTGGAGCTACGCGAGGTAATTCTAGTCGATGAAGGTTTATAGATGTTACAAAATTATTACTCTAAAGGGATGAGTATTTCCATGTGTACTTATTGGGAATGAGTATTTCCCAGGGTAAGTAGTGAGAGATGAGGTTTTCTCTCGAGGGGATGAGTATTTCCCGGTATAATGATAACTCAAAAGAAGTTTTCCTGCGAGTATGTCGGTTGAGGAGAGGAGTTGAGAGTAGTAACTCTGTGTATCATGCGAATAAACATGGGATTTGGTGATGGGTTTCGGAGGTCCAGAGAGGATCTCGTGAGTGTTGGTTGGTTGGCCAGGTGGTCAGTTAGAGCGGGGATGATATTTCGGGAGAATGGAATGTCAGGTTGGTATCGCGGGAGGTAGTCTAGTCATGAGGTGCTTGTACATGTATGAATTGATTACTATAAAAAAGCATTTTCCCTATATATCCAGAGCTTGAGGGAGACGTCCTGATAGTAGAGGGATAAGTATGAGTAATCAATGTAGGATCATGGTATAAGCATGTGATTGGATATAGACCTCAAGGTTTGTGTGTGTGTTTCCGGGTATAATCGGTTGGTGAGTCGCATAGTGCGATTCGGGTGAGCTAGTGAAGGCTGAGCATCAATTCTGAGGAGTTTGATGTAGAGTTTCCCATTCCAAAGTGGAAGTGGGATATGGACTACGATGTATTTTGGGTTTCAGGCGAGAACGGTGAACCCAAGTGGGAGAGTTGAGCACTTTGGTGTGAGGTTTGTTCAAGAAAAAGAGGAAGGGATCGTGTTTTAAAAGCTGAATGTGAGGAAGACTCGGGATCGGCAGAGGGAATTATGCCGATCAGAGGAGGAAGATTTTGGAGTTCGCAGTCGGAGATAAAGTGTATCTTCAGATGACCATGTTGCGAGGTTTTATCTATTGAGTTCGGAGACTCAGTTGAGTATAAGGTTATGGGCCTGTTTCCGATAGTGGAACGAATTGGATCAGTCGCGTGTCTATTGGATTTAGCTCCGAGTATTAAGATATTCCAGAAGGTGTTTCATGTGTCATGATTAGGAAAGTGTATGCGTGCTTCGGAGGAGCTGGTGGCTAAATCTTTGGTGGAACTTCAGCTTGAATTATCGGTGGCGGCAAGACCTTTGAGGATTCTCGAGAAGGGAATTAAGGTGCTATATCAGAAGAAGTTTCCTTTGTTGATAGTTTTGTGGTTTTGGGTTGATGCGGGAGAGGAGACTCGGGAGCCTAAGGCGAAGATGAAGTTGATGTTAAGCAGGTGGTTCGACAGGTATGTCGCGGCTTGAGCTTACTTCTATCTTTGTGGTCCTGGTTTCAGAGTTGGCTTGGTGCCTTTGTTGCTGGCGGTTCATGTATTAATCATTGGGGTGTGACGATTCTACATTTTTAGAGATTCCGAGGTTGAGTTCTCAGAGGTTTGATGTTACAGTTGACCAGAGAGTTGGTAAGGCTGGAGATGATATTCCGGGTCAGGGAATATCGGGTTAGGAGATAAGTATTTCTCTAGAGCGTTGATGATTTTCCTGTGTACTTATTGGGATGAGGATTTCCCTGAGTACGAGTTTAGGAGATGAGTATTTCTCCAGAGGGATGAGGATTTCTCTAGAGGGATGAGTATTTCCCAGAGGGTTAGTAGGAGACGAGTATTTCTCCACAGGGATGATGATTTCCCTGTGTACTTATTGGGATGAAGATTTTCCCGAGTATGGGTTTAGGAGATGAGTATTTCTCAGGAGGGACGAGGATTTCCCAGTGCACTTATTGAGATGAGGATTTCTCTGAGTATGAGTTTAGGAGATGAGGATTTCTCCAGAGGGTTGAGGATTTCCTTGTGTACTCATTGGGATGAGGATTTCGCTGAGTACCGGTTAGGAGATGAGGATTTCTCCAGAGGATTAGTGGGAGATGAGTATTTCTCCAGGGGGGATGAGTAATTCCCAGAGGGTTATTAAGAGATGAGTAATTCTCCAAAGGATGAGGATTGTTCCTGAATGTTTGTTAGGAGATGAGTATTACGCCAGAGGGATGAGTATTTCGAAAGGGTGACTGGGAGATAAGGATTTCTCCAGAGGGATGAGAATTTTCCTAAGTGTTAATAGGGGATATGGTTTCTCCAGAGGGACGAGGTTCATCCGGAGTGTTGATAGGGTTATGTATGTGGGCATCGAGTCTCGGGTTGATATTGCGTTGGAACCTCGGTTCAGACTGATATATCATAGTTTTTATCCGTTTTAGACCAAGATATAAGTTCGATTTTTTGAGTCTTTTGGTGTTTTTGAGTCTTTTATGTTTCTTATTAAGTACAAGGATGTTTGGAGCTTTATTGGTGTTTACTAGAGCATTATGGAGCAAAATAGAATAAGGAATCAAAGTCAGAATTTTAGATTGAAGTTTTAAGAGCTATGTCGAGCGACGCCACTGTAACACTATCAGTGTCGATCGACACCCTGGTCGATCAAGCCCAAATCCCATATTTGGAAGATTTTCGTTTTGCGTCAGAAAACCCAGATGTTTGCAATCAGGCCCAATATATTTTTGTAACCTATATATAGATATTTTACGCCATTGTTTAGGTTTACGTTTTATTTTACTGAATTTTAATAGATATCTTCAATTAATATAATGGTTTCTTCTTTGATTATGTCTGAGTAGTTACCCTGTTAGGTTTAGGGATTTTCAAAGGTGTTTGATGAATGGCTAACTGTTAGGATAATATCATTAGAAGTTCTTCATCTTGACTTGTGTTTATTGCTGATTCTAAATTCATGAACTGAAATATGATCTTAGGTTAATTAATAGAAACAATAGTTTTATTAATTGCTTGATCTAGTCTTTGATGAGCAAAATTTCTTTTCGCAAAGAAATTTGGTTTAGGGTTTTGTGAACAATTGAACTTGAACTTTAATGCTTGTTTAGATTGTTAGAATTCACAAAGAAATTTAGTTTTCTAGGATTTAGACATAGATAATCTCTGCAGCGAAAGTTGATTGATTTTATATTCGTGTTCATGTTTAGGAACTAAGCGTAATATTCCTATCTTTATTTTATATCATCAATTCTGATTCATCTGCGATTTCCATGTGCCTAGCTTTTATTTTAATTGATTTCACAACCGTTCTAATTGCTTTGTTTACTTGTTTTTGCATTCACCTAATTCTGCTTAGCATAATCTGAATTTATTAATCTATTGTGTCAACTAATTTCCTGTGGATTTGATCCCTAAATACTGCATCTAATCTCTTAATTTGAGAGAGTAGCTCTAGGGTTAATTTGAGCATATCACACACGATCTTGGTAACAAATGTAACATTTTTGGTCGTGCATGTTCTTATTTGATTGTTGCGCGATCAATCGGGCAATATGTTTCTAATCTGGTTGGGTTATAGATGGAAGTGTTAACTTTAGTGAGACAGGTTATAAACTTCAGAGATTGAGAGTGATGATCTCGAGTAGTGCTGACCGGTTTGGATCAGAATTTAGGCTATAATAATTGATTTGTGAATGCGAGTAGTAATCTCGATTTGGTGTTGACCAGGATGGGTCAAGAATTGGTCTACGATAGGCAATTGGTGAGATTCAGGTAATGGTCTTGCGGGTGGTTGATCAGGTAGGATCAGGAGGGGGTATGAAGTTGATGATGGTAAGTCATAAATTTTGGTCATGGTGGCCAATATGTTAGGATTCGAGGACGAATCCAGAGTAGTGGGGAAGAATTATAACAACCGTAACCCAGAGTTGTGAATTTATGGGGGTGTCGATCGACACCATGGGTAGTGTCGATCAACACCAAGGTTTGAGAAGCGGGTCGGTTCGATTTTAATTGTTGATTTTATCGCGGTTTGGTTTAGGGAAAACCCTAGGATTGAGTATAAAACCCTTGTGGTCGTGAACAGCCGTGTTTTAGAAGAAAAATCAGAATATTTGGGTATTTGAGAGAGTTTTGGAGAGGAGGAGAAGAGAGAATTGATTCTTGTTGAGAAGGAGGCAATTCTGTCCGTTTAATAGAGGAATGAAATGGACATGAAAAACAGCGGATCAGAATGAAATTTTCTGGGTAAGTTCTCCTTTCTCTTAGATAGCCGTGAGGCAGATCGGTTTATCAATTGGAGGTGTGTGCTAAGAGATATCTTTGTTTTTGTGAGAGAGGTCTGTGCATAATTGGGTCTGTGATCAATCCACTTTGAGGGCGTTTTGCCAGAGATCCATAGGTAATTAGGCAACGAGTTTTATGTTGTTGGAAAGCTCTTCTTGTCTTGTTTCTAGATCTTGTTTCCGATTAAGATTCTGAGGTAAGCTCCGATCTCTGCGTTGATTCTAAGTCAGTGCATCGCTTTTGTTTTCAGGAAGTATAATTCAGGTTTTTGGAGAAACCCTAGCTGTGTGTTCTAGGTGATAGAGGAAGCGTTCCTCGGTGTTTGTGGGTAAGATGAGAGGCTGCAAGGGTTTAGAGTCGCTGATTTCGTGTCCATATCCTTTTCATTGGTTTTGTCAAGGTGAATGCGTGATCGTGGTTATGGATAGTGATGTTAGGTTGTTGAGTGATGGTTATGATGGAATTGATATTGTTAATTGCTTTTTCCTATGATTTTGAATGATTGCTCGATGGAACGGAATCGAGCCATGGAGGATTTGACTCGATTAAGGTTTCTGCGATGAGTGTCAATCGACATCTTGAGTGAGTGTCGATCGATACCCACTTTGTATCGCGATGTTTGTGTTGTGAGAATTGTGTGTCGATCGACACCTAGTGGTAGTGTCGATCGGCACCATGTTGATTTATCGGTGATTGTGTTTGGTGTGTCGATCGACACCGAGGTGGTGTGTCAATCGACATCAAGTTGCTTTGTGCAGATTTTGATTGTTTGTTCTTATTTTGGTAATTCGAACACTGTGAACCGCTGATTGATTTTTCTTATTATGGTAATTCGAACATTGTATTTTGTTGTGTGATTGTGTAGTAATTGACATCCGTTATCCTTGTTATGTAACCGGTAGACGAGATGTCCGCCTCACTGAGTGTTTGTGATAATACTTCCGTAACTCTTTTTCCCATGTGTTGCAGGTAAAATTAAAGTGTGATCGTGGAATCAAGGTTAAGACGAGAGGATGATTAGGATCTCTATATTATGTGGTTGTGCATTAAATTTTGGAACCCGATTTAGGTTGCTATATTTTTGTTAAATTGATATTCTGGAATAAATGGTTGATTGATTTAATGGTTTGAATTGTTTATGTTGATTTCCGCTAGTTAGTTGAATTAAGTTTGGTTCAATTAATCATTATTTATGAGAATAATAATCCGGATTAATTTTTAAAAAAATAAGATTGGTTGTTTCACTCCAATATGTTATTTCACTAATTAACCCTAATATAATTATAAATTTAATTTAATGAAACAATAGAAGAAAACCTAGCTTAATAAAAAGAGAGGAAGGACAACATAAAGTTAAATTTTGAGATCATCTTCTCAATGAGTAGACAGTGGATCGAGAGGGAAGAAGTTGTGAGGTACCAAATCCAAAAAACTTAAACTCAATTTTAATTAAGTTTTGAACATTGGATGTATGTATAATTCGTTGGCTAATTTTTGTTTCTATTGAAGTCATCGAAACAGAAAACATGTGTTTCTTAATTTTATAATGATATAGTGCAATTGTTATGTAATTTAAATATTGATCGATATTGTTCCTTACTTAGATACATGTCCTTACTATAAATTATATTATATAGAAAGAAAAATATATAAGAGCATGTCCAATGGTGGTTTTTAAGGTAATCTCTTAACATAAAACAAATTAAAATGAAATAAAAATTGGTTTAATTATGAAAAACCGAATATTATTTAAGTGTTATAAGAGCAAATACAACGGAGAGACTTTAAGTGAGACTTAGGATTAAAATAAAAAAATAAATAAATTATATACACTATTCTGGTGTGAGTCGTATCTTCCCAAAGAGATTATAGAGACGGGCTCATGAGACATGTGTCGTATTGTTAGTGTATTCTTCCCAAAGGGTATACTGTATTTTTGATGAGTCACGACCGTGTCCCGGGATTTTTTTTAAAAAATTTGTGTGGGAATTGTTTGGAGCAAGAATGCAAAAGAGGATCGAATGATTAAAACCATTCAAAAGGATTTAAATGAATTTGGGCCACTAAATATGATGATTCTCTAAAGGTTTAAGCCCATCAAGATTTTTAACCCATCAAAAACCCTAAATATGTCTCCATATCTATTCAAAGGGAGAGTATGTGAGACTTAGGGGCCAGGTTTGTTGATGCGGCGAGCTCGTTTTGCTTTTCACCTTGTGAATCCTAGCCGCCGCCTTGAGAGACGTTTTTCAGATGAAACGTATAGAACTGAGTGACGATTTACATATCCATAAAAAGCCCCGAGTCTCAGCTTTCCAGAATGCCCAAGATCATCCGGATCCATGATATGTGCAAAGAGTTATGACATTTTGTTTGTTGTCTGTCGCAGTCTATCCTAGTCTCGAGCATTGCAGATTTGACTGGTTTTGGTGTAGAACGGAAACCGAGGATCAAAAGTGTTATGATCGACCTAAAAATTGGTAAGAGACTTCCTGACTCTATTGTTTAACCTAATCAGAAATCGGATTGTCATTTGAAGTTGTGAAATGAAAGTTGAGGTTGCTTTCTCAAAGTTGATTTTTGTATTCAATCTTTGACTAGTCAGAGTAGAATTGGTGTCGCGGCTTTTTAAGGATTGTATGAAGCTGAATTTTCGTAAGAAGTTTCATAACCCTTTTATATGTGTCTCAGTAAAATATCTACGTGTTATCTATTATATTTTGGGAGCTATGTTATCTTTATCTAGACTATTGTGCACAACGCACAGATCAGACCAGTCTGGCCGAATGTGGTGTTTGGACGAGCAAATCAATTCGAATCGTGGTGAAACTTTGCAGAGACACTTAGGACTCATAAATCTAACTCTCTTTGGAAGGAAAACCGATTTGAGATTGATAAGCATAAGGAATTATGATGTCAAAGTTGTGGCAGCGAATCTGTCCAAGTGAGGAGAAAAGAGGAAGAGTTGTTCTTTATCATTAATGTGGCCTTCAAATCTATTGTTATTAGAAATGTATTTAACATTAAGTTTCAATGATTTCAAAGTGTTTTATAGAATTGTTTTCGTTAATAATACAATAAACCAAATCTCATGGTTTTAAGTGGGATTGCATAGAATTTAATAACAAGCCACATCTTTGGTTGAATAGCTTATTAAGTTTAGATTTTTGAATTTATAGCATATATTCATATTCTCCCAAATTCCTTATCTATAGAATTCTTTTGGCGAAAATCAAATAAAAACTAATTTTCTTGTATGTTGTGTTTGGTTTTGTTTTATAGACTCTCGTGGCCATGACCGGGGGGTGACTGAGCAGATTGTGAAGAATTATCCTGATATGGGTGAGCTCAAGCGAATAGGTTACAACAAGTTTCTCGTTATATCGATAGGAGGATTTTAAAAAAAGAAGGAAAAGTTCAACGCAAAAAGGGCTGCAAAATGGGGAATCATATCTTGGCTATATGATGATGGATCTACTCCAATATTAGACATTGCCATGGACTCAAGCCACGACATTGTTCATTTCCACAGCTCTGTTGTGTTTGCAGCCCTACAATCTGAAGAAAAGTACTTCAGAATCGACGTAAGAGCTATACATAAACATATATGAGTTCAAATTTGTTATTGAATGTGATATTTGTATAAATTGAGGATAATACATTGGAAGGAGATGCAAGCTCTATGGATCTAGCGACAAAGTCTAACTTAGAGAACCTTGTGAAGATTGGAGAGAAGATGCTAGATAATAGAGTCGTACATATGAATATTGACACTGGTGTATATGAAACTGTTGCTAAAAATGCCACAAATGATCAAGAACTCAAGAGGTAATTATGTTATAAGTTCAAGTTTTGTTGATGGGTTTTGTTGCATGGCAAGTCATATCATTGTTTGATATTATGTTTTTCTTGGGGGTTGATCGCTAATTAGCAGAAAATTAAAACTTTACATAGAATGGTCTGATTACAAAAATGTTTATTATTAATTTGTTAATGCAGGTTTGCGATCTATCGGGTGAAAGGAAATTAAGGAGAATGAGAAGCGACACAATGGTTAAAGATTCATCAAACTAATCATTAAACACATAAATCTATGAAGATGATCTTTGTGTGTTTTGCTGGGCGATCTCTCTTGACGCCATGTTGATTTTTTATTTTTGTGCTTATTTACGGTAACAGAAAAGGGTGATTTCTCTAAACTGACTATTTGTTATACTCCAAAACTAAATTATCTTTAAAGAGATGCTGAGAAGAAACCAAAAGTTGATCAGTTTTTAGATTTAAGAGCTAATCATGGTTTAAAGCAAACCAGAATAAGTCATGCGATTTAGAATTTCGTGTCAAACTAATCATAAAATTAGTGTTAGTGGTAATATAGAGGACACAACATAGAAGCCAATCTTGATCATTTCCTCTTTGACAGATCTAGTTATAACAACAAGTCTGAATAAAATTAACAAAAACTATTGTGCTTGATTGATTCTTTGCCAAATCTACATTGAAGATATCTTCAGTAAAATTTATGAAGGAGATTACTTCCTCATAAAACAGTTATGTATGTGGTGGGTATAGAAAAATACGTTTGACACCAATTATAAAACAGTTATGTATAGTTCTGTAATGTTTAAATTTTTGTTTTTGAACCTTTTGAAAATATTTTAAATTGCTAATGTGCTATATTAAATTAAAACATTATTGTGCTGACCGTTTGTTACGACAGACTGTTGCAGGTAGGGGCGGATCCAGAATATTTTTTATATAAGGCACAATATATATATATATATTTAATATATACATATATATAATATTTTATATTAAATATATATATATATATTAAATATAATTTAGTTAATTAAAATAGGAAAAATTTCATAAAAATACCTCAACTAAATTCCGTTATGCTTTTTAATACCCCAATTTTTTGGCTACCCAGTTTAATACCCAAACTAATTATTTTGTCCATTTTAATTTATCAACTTTCAAATAGTGCCCATTTACCTACGGAACATTTACAAAAATGTCACTTTTGACATACCACTTTTCAAATATGTCATTCTTGAATTATTTTCTTACCAACATGCCACTGATAATCCGTTTAAAAACTTGGGTAAACTAGCCATCCGACCCTGACTTGTTGGAAAATTAGGCGGGAAGGATTTAAAACACAAAACTCCTGGCCAGTGTCAATATAACCGGAAAAAATCACAAGACACCTGAAAGTACTAGAAATTTCAATTTCCACTTTAAAGCCATCTACTTTCTTATGCATGCGATTTTTGTTGTTTCAGGATGCTGAGACTTGTTCGTATCTTGCGTGGGAACTGGAGGAAAATTCAAAATGGCCTTTGGGAATTTCGCAGTGATCCTTCCTACCTAGGGAATGGTGCTCTTTTAACTGATGAAGAAGGGTTTCAATCTTTTGGAGACACAATAAGGCGTCGCTTGTTAGTAGATCCAAGAACACCAATCGTGTTTACTTATCGGGTCCCTGACGTGATTCCAAGTCTTTATGAGACCGGAGGAGCTCCAATACAAATAAAGTCCACGGAGGGTGTGAGGGACTTCATGACTACTCGTTTGTTTTATCCTGAGCTCACACTGTGTGTCACGGTTGGAGCAGAAGCTGTTGCAACTTATGAGTTTAATTGTAGAGCACCTTTCACCATCGGTCGCTTCACGTACCTTACAGAAGAAGATGACCCAGATGAAACCCGTAGAAATCTAGCCCAATACAATCGTAAGCTTAGCTGATATTCAAATAATTAGCCGGTTAATATGTATATTTACTAACCTTCCAAACTACGCAGAATTGATCACAGATCGTGCTATTCTGGCGGGTATGTCTACCCTACAACAGATCTTTACCGACCAAGAACTCGTTAAGATTTACAGGGTCCATTTGGAAATTCTCTACTCCAACCCAATTCAACAAGTTGATGGCCCTTTGCCTCCGAATAACCCTCCTTTGGTTAATCAAATAATAGCGGTCGAGGGACAAAATGATTCTACCACTGCTGCCTCTGTTCCTGTCGAAATTGCCAATGAGTCATTGACTCCCATTGAAGCTGGACAACAGACTCCAACTACATGTCCCGGTAAGTTAAAATTCATGTAAACATGAAGCTTCTTTGCAAAATCATGATATTATAATTAATTTAATTTTCCAATAACTATGTTCTAATATGTTATTGACTTTAACAGAAAACAGAGCATTTAGTGTCGTTCCGGTACAACTCAACCAAATCACTAGAGCAGAAGACTTTCAAATGTTTGAAGAAGAAGGACTGAATTTGCTAGACACTTATATGCAAACTCATGAGAACCACATCCACGACGGGGGACAAGAAATGGCCATTTACTGGCACAATTTGCTTTCTGAGGGAAATGACAGTCCAGATGACCATTTCTACGAAAATCTTATGGCCATCGCTCAGGAAACAGAGACCGGTTCTCCTATGGACCTCTCCTCAGATCAGTCAGATGGCTATTCGTCCACGGGGCCCTCGAATGAGATATTATTGACCGCTGAGTTTGAGGAGGAACTGGATAGGGCTTTCATGGAAGCAGCTGCCAGGGTACAGGTTCTAAGAAGTAACAGCGTTGTCTCGCTTCGTGTACAACCAATTGCCATAACTCAAGAACCCACTGGTAACAATAACTTTGCTAAGTATATACCTTAAATTATAGCATGTAACAAATCGTATGATCATTTACCAACTTGCTATATTGTATTTCAACACTTTGGCAAGTAACAAATAGCTTCAATGCATACTGCGATGATAGGTTATGTGTGTAAATAATTGTTTGACTGTCTAATAAACCTTTCCGCTGCTAAGTAAAAAATGACCTGCAATTTCTAGATCCTGATTTAGCAAATAATAGATCGTATAGCTAGTAAGTAGGATATTAACTAATGTTTGTATCCGGTTGACGGAACATATGAAAACGTGAATATGTAATTTTGTTTGTGGCTTTTACTTACTTGTAATTCATTTCATCATTTAGCTGCCGTGGATCCCAACGTTGGCGCTGACATGGAACAACCTCCTCACCCGGGAGAAAATGGTGGAATGGGCCCTCACCCAATACCCAATGGCACCCATAGTGAGTCCTCTGCTCCTAGCCCATTGACTATGAGCCCAATTGAAAATGGAGAAGCTTCGATCCCCAATGGACATATAATCCACATCTCTTCCTCCGATGAAGACGATACTCTTGGTGGGTTTTAGATGGTTGGGTTACGTATGGCTTTCTACAAGCCTTGTTTATATAGGATAACTTATTATGTAGCGGCTAATATGACGGATGTCTGGTATTAGACCAAATTTTCATTTTGTGTGTAATATTTCCTTTTATGGTAGTTGTAGCTAAAACTTGAATTATTGACGGTAATTATGTAAAATATTTGCATCTGTTTCTTTAATGCTATGTAATCATGTGTTTATGATTTGGTTACTAAAACATTACTAATTTACGGACTTATAACGATGTAGGAAATCAAATAAACAACCCAAATGATATCTCGGTAGGAATGATGTTTACAAATCGTGATGAGTTTAAGCAACACATGGCATTATACGCACTGCACCAAAAGTTTCACTTCCGTAACAACAAATCATCACAAGACCGGATGATACTTAAATGTTGGGGAGCTGCATGCAAATGGCGAGTCTATGCCGGACGTTTGGAAGGAACGAAGAGGTACGAAATAAGGACTATGCAAAATGAACATAATTGCACAGTAAATGAGCGGGGACTTTTTCAAAGACAAGCGACGACAACTGTAATAGGCAGCATGATGAGGTCGAAATTTGGAGGGACGGGCAATGGTCCACGACCAACCGAGATACGAGAAATGATGCGCGGAGACCATAATGTACGTATATCATACTGGAAGGCATGGCGATCAAGGCAGATAGCCATGGAGGCTGCAAATGGGTCATCAGAAAATTTTTATGATGCGTTACCATCGTATCTCAAACGCTTGGTAGCTTCCAATCCAGGGACCCTCGTGAGCCTCGAAACAGTGAACGACCCTTCAATAGGAAAACGATTCAAATACATGTTTTGTGCGCTTGGAGCTTCCATTGAAGGATACACTTACATGCGCAAAGTAATTGTCATGGACGGGACACATTTAAAGGGCAAATATGCTGGTTGCCTCCTATCAGCATCTGCCCAAGATGGAAACTACCAAATTTTCCCGTTGGCTTTTGCAATTGTTGATAGCGAGAACAACAAAGCATGGACATGGTTCCTAGAGAAACTATCACAATTTGTTCCGAACCACAAAGATGTCGTCTTTGTCTCTGACCGTCATGCATCTATATACGCGAGCCTTAGTAAGGTAATTTTTAACTATTAAGTAATATATCTGGTAGACCAATAAAGTATTGACTAATAATATACTTAACCTGTTTGAATGAATAAAACCGGACACCTTATGTCTTACCAGTTCCTAATGGTCCACGTGTTTTGTTTTCATTAGATTTACCCCGAAGCCCAACATTGCGCATGCATTATCCACCTTGTTCGTAACGTGAAAACTTACTTCCGGGGTAAACACCTTCCTTACCTTGTATCTAAGGCAGCTAGAGCATATCGATTGGTTGATTTCTACCGGACGTTTAACGAAATCAAGGAGATGGACCCTGATTGTGCGGAATACCTTGTGGACGTTGGATTTGCCCATTGGGCTAGAGCTCTCTTTGGAGGGTTACGCTATGACATAATGACTATCAATGTTGCAGAATCATGGAATGCTGTCCTTAGAGAGGCAAGGGAATTTCCAATTGTAACTCTAGTTGAATACATAAAATCAAAAATTATGAGCTGGTTTGCTACAAGAAGAGAGGCTTCAGCAAACCCTTTGGATGCCATTACACCAAAAGTTCTCGAGATCCTGACGGTCAACTTCGAAATTTCTAGTGGATATGACATCAAACCAATAACCAAATATGAGTTTGAGATCCGTACCCCAGACGCAGTCCCATTCCACGTTAACCTAATGAAGAAAACTTGCAACTGTTTTCAGTTTCAAATGCTACAATTCCCATGCCCCCATGCGGTGGTTGCTTCTATCTTCACGGAGACGCAAATGAAAGCTTTGGTAGCTACCGAATATACGTCAATCTACTGGCAAAGTGCATACGCAAGCCACATTAATCCAACAATAGAAGTAAATGGGACAAACAATATCCCCCCAACCGTGGGTGCCAAAAAGCTCTACCCACCAACAACAAAACGGCGTCCTGGTAGGCCTCGTAAAGCGCGTTACCTTTCCCGTGGTGAAACCCTTGTAAGAACTTTAACGTATATACTACTTAACACCACAACAAAGAATATTGTTACTAACTATAATGTATTCCATAAATAGGCACGGAGCAAGAAACGTCGCACAGTCTGCAGCCGATGCAAGAAGGTGGGCCATAACTGTGCTACTTGTAAGATGGCGATTTAAGAGACTTGTGTGTTAGTGGGCATGTGTGGAGTTGATGGTGTCGATGTATTTAATGTTGTACCTGGGTCAACATGTTCTGTTGTGAGATATTGTAAGATAGTATGTACCATCCCAGATGTGTCCAATTCCAACTCTTGTACAAAAATAAGTTAGCCCATATATATAATGTTAAAAAATTTGTTGGCGTTTTTCCTATTATTATTAGTAACACAAAATAATAACCGGGTACAAGAAATATTTAACAAACTTATGATCTTTTATCCAAAAGTCTAATTAGTAACCCACATAGTCCGTAATCTTTAATATACTTTTTATATAAATTTTAGTTGGTTACCACCACTAGGAATGTAATCATAAACTTTAGACATACACAAGTACAATTGGATATTCAATTAAATTGTTACCATTGAACCAAAACGATGAATATCCTTTCTTTCAAATCGTAGCCGAATAATATTATAAATAACCAACCATAATTCCACGTATAACTTTGTATATAAGTATCATTTCAATTTTGGTTCATTAACCCAAAGGGCAATTGTAAGTAGTAACCTAAACCCACAAATCCCCCTCCCCCTCTCAAATCTATACACTAATAATGCAATTATCAACCCAAATGGTCGGTGGACGTAAGTAGATTTTTAAAAATATTGGGTTAGTTACCACCAAAATCCCAAACCACACACCCCCTGTCCCCTCAAAGCTATATACTAAAATGTAATTTTTAACCCAAATCATCGTAAGCAACGTTTTAAGATTTTGAATTGGTTACCACCCGTAAAAATGTAATAATAAAAGTTAGAGATACACAACTTAAATTGGATATCAAATTACATAATTACCATTAATTCAAAACAATGAATATCCATTTTTCGAAATAGTAGCCGGCTATGATTTTAAATAACCAACTATAATATCACCTACAACCACCCCCAAACATAAACCGCAAACAAAACTTTGTTGTCTTTATTCTTATTAGTATGAGTAACACAAAATAATAATATATCCAATTAATTTATTACCATTTAACCAAAACGATGAATATCCATTTTTCTAATCGTAACAGAATAACCACAATTCCACGTATAACGTTGTAGGTAGATCTATCATTTCAACTTTGGTTCATTACCACAAAATTGCAAGTGTAAATAGTAACCTACACCCCAAACCCCCCTCCCCCTCTCAAATCTATACACTAAAAATGTAATTATCAACCCAAAGGATCGGTGAATGTAAGTAGAGTTTTAAAAATATTGGATAACCAATTTAATAGTTATCAATTCATAAAATCCTAACACAAATACTACAAATCATAACCCGCAAAAAGAAGTAATAACCAAAACACAAACCACAAATTCACCCTACTCAACGTCTCATAAAAGATGGCATAAGTCACATCAGAGTTAATACAAGCATGCAACAACAACACAATGAAAATCACACCTTCAGTTCAGAATATGATGTTACAACCGGAAGCAAATAAACAAAGTTTGGAAATCAACACTTCAAAGCGGCTCATAATTGGCCTCATAAATCATAACAGATAAACGTTGTGCCTCCAAAGGCAACAACTCAGAAGTGATACAACGACAAACCTCGAAACCACCAATAGCATGAGCTTGCATCAACAGAACAACAGTAACAGCTGAGTCAACATGGCGACCATTCTGAGGAATGGTGTTTGGCCTAACAATGGAAAATGGTTTTGGGTCCTTCCTAACTTGTGCACGACCAACCTGCTTCACCAAATACGGAACCAACCCCGCCACAGAACTAAGCTCTTTGACAATCGCTTTATCGTTACGCAGAGCCTGGTTACAGTCAAGAACATAAATGGTCGAGGACACGCAATCAACACATAGCCCAACCCAATGGATCTTGTTGAAGTTGAATGGAAAATACAACCGATCAGCATCGGCATTCTTGGCGTTATCTCCTTGGAATAACTGCAAAAGCTGTTTGGGAAATTGATAAACGTCTTTATTCGGCAACTTAGCAAACTTGGAGAAATTTTTGACAAGCAAAGTTACAAACTTTGTGTCAAAAATAGCCATCTTCTTCGAAAATTGAGAGCCTTCACCTCCCACCGTACAACCAATGTGGTCAACAAGCAAATCAACAATCTACATACAAAACTAACATCAATATAACACCAAACAATTAAAATAACCAAAACACCATTCATATTTAAAACCATACCTTTGGCTGTAAGGTTTTAGTTCGCCCAACAATGTCAGCAAAATCCTTGCTCGTTACAGCCAAACCACCCATGGTCAAATTTCTGTAACAACCAACAAAAATTAGCCGCCATATGATATGTTAGACAGATAATTCAACACTTATCCATTTATATTAACTAAAACAGGTTAGTTTTACTTACGCGACTGCCTTTAGCTTCTCAGACAACTTGGCATACTTCCCACAAACATCTTTTGACTTCCCTTTCCCAATAGCAAGCAGATGCGCTTCCCTAGCTCGATGTAGCATTTGTTTGTCACACTGGTAGTCACCAACTAAGGACGCAAGAAGAATTCGTTGCCTTTTGCTTTGCCGCAAACCAATCTCTTCGCCAGCATCCTCATCACCATCAATGACCATCTCATCCACAGGGCTATCAGTTTCCTCCTGCGATAGTCCAAGGGAAAAAGATGGCATTGTATATATGAATCTTCGGTGTGTAACTGACAACTAAAAAATTAACAATTAACACATGAGATAAGCTAACACGTCCACCAAATAATCGTCAAACCTCACTATCATGGCTAGTACCACGAACGTCACCAACATGATTGTCACCGACTTCAGAGCAATTCCCACCATTTCCACCACCAACGCCAACGCCAACACCAACACCAACACCAACACCAACACCAACACCAACATCATATGTCTCCTAAAAACAAGTAAAACTATATTAAACACTACATTTAAATTCATCCATCAAAACACATTACAACAATAATTGGCAATACATACAATTAATGTGTCCTGTGTCGGAAGACCAAGCAAGACAGAAGCAATGATACTGTCAGGGTCGGGGAAAGTTGACATTGTTACCTTGTTTTGGTAGGCATTGGCTGGAGAAATAATTGGAGGATTAACGGCACCATCAACACTCTTCTCAACAACATCTTTTCTGCTTTGAGACTCTGCTGAAGACTTCCCCAAGAAGCCTATGATAGCATCAATCACCTCCTTCTTCATGTTCTTCACTTCCTGAGACACCTCTGCCTTCATCTCAACTTCGAGCAAAGATATAGCAGTTTTCAATGCATCCATTTTGGTATTTGTTTCATACAAAGCAGATTCCAACCTCTTCATCGGACCCATTAGTTTTGACACCACCATATCAGAAACAACCACTGGATCACTGAACCCACTGTCACTTGGACCACTTAATGGGTAGTTGGCAGTAAGACACTCGAAAGCACCGCAAGATAAGCAATTTTCACCCGGTGCTCTGAGTCGGTAACAGTCCCCCTTTTGAGCATCCTTATAACAGTATCAACGGACACATATTCTAACTTGCCAAACAACGATGGCCAGTATGGAGTCTCAGCAACCTTATTCTTTAGATTCCTCTTCGATTTCTTGGGAAATTTACCACAAGGTAACCCGGTTACGATCGCAAATTCCCTTAAAGAAAAACGGACTGGTTTTCCGGCGAACAAAAACCAAATCTCATGTTTCTTCTCCACCTTCAACAACCGGGACATCAGAAATCTACCAAATCTACCTGAAAAACTTGGCTTGTCGACGAGGGAGAGAAATTTTCCGAAAGGTCCATCAAGAATAATATTTCTCTCCACCTGTGTCAAAGCATCCAAAATCACATTGATGCCGGTGGTAGAACCATACGCCGTAACTCTCACACCAACCGGTTCATGGCCTTCGGCAAACATCCTTTCCGGCAACTCCATTGGTGAGTTAGAGCTCTGCATGTTGGATATGCGAAAAATAAACAGCAACGATCAGATAATGATGGATAAAGATGGTCGGAACAGTTACAAATACTCTCTCCACTTACCAGAATAACGATAACTGTCAAGGGAACGGATATCTTCCACAAATTTGGATAGAAATTTCACTAATCGCCGGTGTGAAAAACAAAATCTAAACTGTAAACCAACCAGAATGTTTTCTCTTTTCTCTCTCCGCAAAGATAAATGAACACGAAACAACTTTCTCTTTCCCAATCTCTTCAATCGAAGAAGAGTAACCTCTGAGAGCTCTTTTTTGTTGGGCAAAAAAAAGTATAAACCGCATGGGAAAATATCTCTACCCTATAACCCAATGGCTACTTGCTACTTCTTTCAAAATTCAAACTCAGACATCAAATCACCATCAATATCCCTGACACATTACATATATACACATATACAAACACTATCACATATACATACGCATCTCAACACACGGTACCATAATATTCCATAGCTATAGGGTTAATCTGGTATTACGAAATAATGAACAGTGGAAGTCCCTATTACCTAAATAGCGTAAACATATGTGTCCACCGGTGCAAATACTCTAAAAACTTTATATCCCCAAATTCTCAATTTTAAAAATTGTTTTGATGCCTAACAAACCTTAAACCCAATAAACTAAACTCTAAGATTACATAGTTAACCCAAACAAAAATAATTTAAAATTTTGGAAAAGGTGATAGTGACATTTTTGAAAAGTGGCATATCTTGAACTTTCTCTTTACCTACCTCGACTTAACGGAAAGATAACATCCGTTATCTTTTATGTTTTAAATAATATAAAATTTAATTTTATTTAAAAATAAAAGAA
Organism: Draba incana; assembly: GCA_963576765.1. NCBI lineage: Eukaryota > Viridiplantae > Streptophyta > Magnoliopsida > Brassicales > Brassicaceae > Draba > Draba incana. The sequence goes on along the minus strand of OY755212.1, from coordinate 2,854,957 downwards.
AAATCCAAAACATTCCAAAAAGTCAAGAAATATTTTCTAAAAGTAAAACAACACAAAAACTAAATTTTTGATGAAAAATATTTTATTATACTTTCAATTTTGAATTCAAATACCAAATTAAATTTCAGACAAAATCAAACATTTTGATATTCAGAAAGTCCAAACAAAAAAATTCATAAATTTACAACAACTTTTTATGAAGTTCAATATATATATTTATCTATATTCAAAATCATTTTCTAAGTCAATTTAGAATAAATTAGATAAATGACATATATAACACTATTTTGTAAGAAAAATTTGAGTTTATTTGTAAAATCCGAACTTGTTTTTTGAATTCAAAACTTCAATTTTTTTACCTAAAATTCATTGCTTTATTTCATGAGAAATTTTGAGTTATGCTACTATTGGCATGCCATTTTTCAGTTATGCCACTGTTTTAAAATCATTACCAGCGTGCCACTGTTAACTTAAATGAAAAAAAGATCTCACTTTCTCTCTCATCTCTCTCACGCTCATCTCCCAGATCCATTTTTTTTTCTCATCTAAATTTCATTTTTTTTTCTCTCTCTCTCTCTCTACCAAATCGCCATGATGAGATCGAATCTCTGTCATTTTTTCTCATCTGAATTCGATTCTCGTCATCCCTAATTTCACTATCTCCTTAATTTCACTATCTCTTGATCTCTGTCGCGATTTCCGCTAAGAAGATTTGAGGTGTTGTTGTTGTTGACGAAGAACGTGGATCTGAGATTAGATCGAACAGATTTAGGAAGAAGAAGAAGAAGAAGAATAGATCTCAAAACAAATTCAAACACAAACAACTGTAAAATTTCGAGTTTGGGTTAACTATTATGCATTTAGGGTATAGATTTTGGGGGGTGGGATGGGAGTAGGGTTTTGCCTTTACATTATAAAACTGTTAAAAAAATCTTATAAAACTGTTAAAAAAATTATAATGTTTTTAAAAAGTTTAGTAAAACTGTTAAAAAAGCCCTATAAAACTATTTAAAAACCGTGTAAAATTGTTTATAAGGTTTTTGTAAAATTTTATAAGGTTTTTGTAAAGTTTTATAAGGTTTTTAAAGTTTTATAAGGTTTTTAAACAATCTTATAAACCTTTTAAAAACTTTACAAACCTTATAAAAATCTTATAAACCTTTTAAACACCTTATAAACCTTTTAAAAACCTTATAAATCATTTAACTGTTTAGTTTTTAATGACATGTAAAAAAGTCTTATAAAACTGTTTAAAAACTTTATAAAAACCCAGATTTGACAAAAAAACAACAAAAACCCTGATCTGACAAAAAATTAACCAAAACCCAGATCTGAACAAAAATCGAATCAAAAGCTCAAATTTGTAACCCAAATACAATAAAGGGCTTAGACTCGTAACCAAAATCCAATCAAAAACTCAAATTTGTAACCAAAATCGAAATTTTAAAAACAAAATTCATGGATTAAACTTCTTCTTCTTCTTCTTCTTCCTCCTCCTCGATCTATCATCTGCGTTGCGTCCAATGAAGTTAGAGAGAGAATCGAAAACTCTAGATCCATAACCCAAATCTAATTTGCAATTTTAAAGAAGATAATTTTGTGTAAGAAAAAAATTTGGATTCAGATGAGCGTGAGAGAGATGAGAGAGAAAGTGAGGTCTGTTTTTTTTTTTAAATTAATCAATGAACAGTGTCACGCTCGTAATAATTTTGTAAATAATGACATATTTGATTAAACTTGAGATGAGAGAGAAAGTGAGGTCTGCTTTTTTTTAAAATTAATCAGTGAGCAGTGGCACGCTCGTAATAATTTTGTGAATAGTGGCATATTTGGTTAAACTTTATGAACAGTGGCATATTTGCAATTGCCCCTTATTTCATAATTTATAATTTTTAAAGTGTTTTTAAGTTTTAGATGATTATAAATTGGGAAATTTAAAAGTTAAATTTAGGGTTTTAAATTTAAAGTCGAATATATTATTTTTAAAAAAATCATTGTAAAATTAATTATTATTTTATAAAAATTTCAGAAATTTTAACCCAATTTTTTTGAAAAAAAAATAATTGTGATGCTTATTATTATTTTTAAATAAATATTATTTTCTGAATTATTTAAAAAATAAAAAGATAACGGATGTTATTTTTCCGTTTAGTCAAGGTAGGTAAATCGGCACCGTTGGAAAGTTGATGAATTAAACTGGAAAAAATAATTAGTTGGTGTATTAAATTGGGTAACCAAAAATTTTGGGTAGTAAAGAATTTAACGGAATTTACTTTGTTTTTGAACCTTTTGAAAATATTTTAAATTGCTAATGTGCTACATTAAATGAAAACATTATTGTGCTGACCGTTTGTTACGAAAGACGGTTGCAGGGGTGGATCTAGAATATTTTTTTATATAAGACACAATATATATATATATATATATATATATATATATTCATGTATACATATATTAAATATAATTAAGTTAATGAAAATATAGTACATAAAAGAAAAATATTACATTAAGTATGGATTTTTTGCGTTTTTTTTAAAACTCAATCAAACTAAATAATATAAAACTGTGCTTTAAATTTGAAAATATACTTTAGATTGACATAAATCTACATAGCACCTTATCTTTACATCTTTATTATAAAAATTCAAAAATATACCTTCTAATTTGTTATTTCATTAAATGGTGAAAGAAATATAGAAAATATTCTCAAAATCAGTTATAAAAAAATGGAAGAAAAACTACAGTAAAGAAAAACAAAGAGAAAAAAGCGATTAAAAGAGATTACAAATTTTAGAAACTAAAAGAAAAAAAATACAAATATTTATGGAAAAGTGAGGGGAGAAAAACGAAATAAAGTTTATTTAGAAAAAATAAAAGAAAAAGGAGCTAAATGAAGTGGTTTGAACCTTGGGGCAATTGCAAATATGCCACACATGACAAAAATTTAATCAAATATGTCACTGTTCACAAAATCATTAGGACCTCGCCACTGTTCAATGACTAAAAAAAAAAAAAAAAAAACAGATCTCACTTTCTCTCTCATCTCTCTCACGTTTATCTCCCAAATCCAAATTTTTTTCTCTCACAAAATTCTTTTCTTTGAAATTGCAAATCGGATTTGGGTTATGGATCTAGAGTTTTCGATGAAGAAGTTTAATCCATGAATTTTGTTTTTTTTTTAATTCGATTTTGGTTACAAATCTAAGCTTTTATTCAATTTGGGTTACAAATTTGAATTTTTGATTCGATTTTTGTTCAAATTTGGGTTTTGGTTATTTTTTTGGTCAGATCTGGGTTTTGGTAGTTTTTTCGTCAAATCTGGTTTTGATTATTTTTGGGTTTTCCCGTTTGTATAAAGTTTTTAAACAGTTTTATAAATTTTTTTTGCATGTCATTAAAAACTAAACAGTTAAATAATTTATAATATTTTTAAAAGGTTTATAAGATTTTTAAAAGGTTTATAAGATTTTTATAAGGTTTGTAAAGTTTTTAAAATGTTTATAAGATTGTTTAAAAACCTTATAAAACTGTTTAAAAATCTTTTAAAACTTTACAAAAGCCTTATAAAAATCTTATAAACCTTTTAAAAATCTTATAAACCTTTTAAAAATATTATAAATTATTTTATTACCATACCATATGAATGTTTGAGATTAAATTAAATCTTCATCCCTGAGAAAATATGACTATTTTATAGTAAAACTAATTATATTAATCAATAGTTAATCTTTTTTTGATAAAAACAAATATATACGCACATATATTATAGTAAATTATGTAAGATTATATTTTTACTAGGTAAAAGACCCGCATATATGCGGGTTAATAATAAAATATTATTAAATAGATTATTTTATAATCCGTAAAAAAGCAAGCAAGAAAAAGTAAAAAAAAAAATTAAGTCACTCATAAAAGTAAACGGTGATATCAAATAAATTTAACAATTACTTATTTTATGTCGATTTTTTCTTTATTTGATTTCCAAATAAAACCGGATCACGTCCTTTCAAAATAATTAGTTCTTTTTCTATTTATGTTTGAAGTAATTTAGTTTTACTTTTTTACTTTTTTTAAAATCTTGTTGAATTAATTTCTCCGATTCATATTTATATATTTTAACATTTTTTCATATTATAAATATTTTATAACCTTTGAATAAACTAAAAAACGAAAAAAAGTAAAACCACTAATAAAGAAGCGTCACCATTATTAAGTTGGTTTGACTCTTTTTTATGATATAATATTTTTTAAATTAAATTTGTTACCTATTTACAAATAATTAGTTTTTTCTTTCTCTATTTCTAATTGAATTATGTTCTTTTTTAAAAAAAATTATGTAGTTATTCATCTATCTTTTTTCCAAAATCTTAATGAATTAAATATCATATTTTTAGTTACAAACTAAAACGACAAACTTCAATAAGATTTCCTACGCACTATTGATTTCCAAATTTTGCAAGATGCAAATAGAGCGTAAGTCTATTTTCCTACATTAAAATAAAATCATATTGTTGAAATGACCTTAGTCTAGAGGCATGAGATATGTCACTTGCGTATATGCACCATCACCCCCTGGAATCGAGTTTCACTCCCTGTGAATGTAAGGATTAGGCTAATGGGCCAGCCAATTGTAGCCTAATATTGACAAAAATAAATAAATAAATAAAATAAAATCATATTGTTTTAACACTTTTAGTGATATAAAATATAAATAACCTATTCATCTAGTAATAAAATGTTCATTCCTATTATCTTACCACTACAAGAAAACATCCGATATTCCGACGGCCTAAACTGTCGGAATTCCGTCGGAAAAGGGTCAATTCCGACAGAATTAGTCCGTCGTTTTTATCTCGTCGGAAATTACAATCCGTCGGCAATCCGTCGACCAACTGCGACGGATCTCAGACGGAAAACGGATTTCCGGATTCCGTCGACCTTTGGTCAGTATATCGTCGGAAGTACAATCGGAGACGGAATTCCGACGGATTCGGACATTCGGCGGTTTCTGACGGATCGTGAATTCCGACGGACAAAAGTACCGACGGAATTCCGACGGACAAAGGCACCGACGGAATTCCGACGGTCAAAGACACCGACGGAAGTCCGACGGAATTCGTTATTTTAAAAAAAAATTAATTATAATTAAACAATTAAAAATTGATTAAAATATAATAAAACATTAAAAAATAAATTAAAAATTTTAAATAAAAAACGAATAAATTAAAATTGTTTTAAAAGTATTCTAAAGTTTTACATTAAATTTAAAAACGTAAAAAGGCCTATTCGGGCCTACGGGTACTGAAGAAGTCGTTCATCTTCTGTTCCAACGCTCGAAATCGTTCGTCCGCCTCCGCCTTATCTTTCTCTCTCGCTTCCTCCACTGCCCTAAGCCGCTGGGTCAGCTCTCGGTTTTCCACCACCAAACGGCTACCACCGCCATATCGAACCGACGAAATGGACGAGCAACTATCTTCAGGGAGGCCGAATACACGACCTCTAGTCTTCAGAGTCACCTACGATAAAAAAAAAATTAAATTTATAACTTAGTTATATTAAAAGTTATTTTAAATTTTGTTTAAAAGTGACACGGTTACTAACCTCGTATGTGAACTCGTTGATTGTCTCGACTGGAACTTCGGTGGGCGCCGGAATTCCTTCCTCGATCGGTTGCGATTGGAGATACTGCTCCTGCCGCCTCTCCATGTTTTCCACGATTTCCCGAGCAGTCGGATCTTGAATTTCACCGGTCTTCTTGTTGGTGTGCGTAGCTTTGATCAAATCAAGATGCGAAGGAAACACAACGGTCTCCTGAAACTGTTAACATGTACAATTTCATTAGCGAATTTTAAAAATTATGAAATATTTAAAAATTTACCAATTTACCATTTTATCAGCAACTGACGCCTTGCTCGTTGCTCCGAGGTTGTGGGTAGCCTTTCCCTTCCCCTTCCGGTCGCTATTGTGGTTAGATGAGTTTTTCTCCGAGGTCGCCCGAGTTTCTTCCCGTTGCCAATGTGCAAGAAGTCCAGCCCATAATATTTCTTTTTGTTTCAAAACCCGAGGCACCTTCCTGTCTTTGTACCACGCGTCCTTCCACTCGTTCATCTTCAACGAGTACTTCCTCCCAGCCTTTTCGTCGAATTTCTTACGGACCAACGGAGTGAGCGCTGGGTCCCACGTAAACTCTTGCTGCAAAAAAACAACATTCACGCATCAGTAATTAAAATGTGAGTCATATAAGAAATATATTTTAAAATTAGAAAATAAAATCATACCGCAAATTGCCGGAACCAAGTGTCCCGGTCCTCCACTGGCATATCACTGTATGTGGGATACGGATTAGTTACCAAGCAATTCATCATTGCATTGATAGAACTCATAATCACGTTTCCTGAGTATTGGAAATATTTTGATAGAATTAATTTACAAATTCGCGGAAAAATTTATAAATCCATAATTTCCTAAATCCCTAACATTACACATACAATATAAATTTAAATACCAAAATAGTAAATATTACACCTACCAACATTATGCGGATAAACTCATACAATAGATAGTAGGAAATTATTTAACATAAAAGCAACATAAAGCCGTAACCATAAAATAATTCTTAATCATGGACGAGTTATATATTTATTCTTCATCGGAGTCTGGAACTGTTTCATATTCGTACCCAGTAGTTCCTTCATCTTCCTCCTCGATGGTGCATACTTCCGTTGGCTGGTATTCAACAATCATCGTATTAGCACCGATTATCTGTTTGAAAACTGAATTTAGTTAACCATTCTCAAAAATATTTATAAACGTATGGTGTATGTACCTTAACAATATTCCGCTCTGTGATGTTTAGGTACTTTGGGTTCCTATCAAAACGGCAAACGGTAACATTCTTCAGGATGACCACCGCACCTACAGCAGTCGTGAGTCTATACTCGTTATTCTTGAAGATGTTATGGTGCATGGTTCCCTCGATTATTCCCGACGGATCTTTTAAGGTTACAAGTAGATTTCCCTGGTCATTGGGGGTCAAACTAGAGAGCATAGCCACAATCTGATAATTAAATAGAATATACTTGTCAGATAAATTGTTTCTCTATATGTTAATAAAATTTGACGGAAACGTAAACCTTTTTTATTTTCACAAATTGTGAACGCGGGGATTGAATTTCTGCAACCTGGGTCCAGAATGGTGTGGTCCTATTGCGATAAGAACCTACATTTATGAATGATAGATTTTGTATTTGTCAGCTACAATCATTATATAACAATACATTGTAAAAGTAAAAACGGTAATTATATATATATACCTTCATGGATTATGTAATCGATAGTAGAAGTCCACCGAGGACTACTAAAATCCTGGTCGGCTTGTGGTGCCTCGTTAATGACCTCATAAATAAAATCTTGTGTTGGGCGAGTTTGAGAACTTTCACCTCGCACCACCCTTGCATCATGAGCCCTCTTGCGAAAAATTCCTCGCCTTACGACTTGGCCAGGTTCCGGTATTTCGGGCGTTTGGTTCAGGGATCGTTGAGTTGGGTGGAGTGAAATTATCGGTTGAACATCTATGACATTTAAGTTATCGTAAAGAGGGCTTGAAGGAACAAGAGTTGTGTTTGGAGGGTTTTGACCGGGGGCTCGGTTTTGCATATAGTAATTCCATAGATCTCTGTTTGCCATTACGCAATTGAATTTTTCTGTGTTATGATTTTGTGTTGAAATTTTTTTATGAAGGAATGAGAAAATGTGAAAACTTATGTAGCACGGATATCCGTCGGATTTCCGTCGGAAAACCGTCAAACCACTCCGACATAACACCCCACTAATCCCATCGGCCACTGCACTTTATCTATTAACCACTCAAACTTTCCCGACATCGGAAACCGTCGAAATTCTGTCGGAAATCCGTTACATAATTCCGACGACATAGCTCCGTCGGAAATCCGTCAGTATAGCTGACCAATCAAACTTTGCCGACATCGTGTAGTCTGAATTCTGTCGGTGTTTCGTCGGTAATACAGACGGAATACCGACAGTTTATACATATAACTTCTACTATAAATACACCTGATGGAGTGTATATCTTCTACACCTCTCAATAACACAAAAAATGTCTTCTAGCTCTCCTAATGAAGACGCAAAAACAACATTGGAGGCTAATTTTTTATATATTCCAAAATACTCGTGGGAAACTGAATCTCATTGCGACGAATTCACTCAAGAGATTCCCACTTATTCGTGGGAATTTGATACGTGCTCACCGATCCATAAAGAAGATTCCACATCAACAATAGTGCCTGACAGCTAGTGCTCGCCAAACATCCACCACATTTACGATAGGCAGCCACAATGTCCTGACCATAAGTGGGTTATCGAAGCCGAACAACCATGTCAATTGATGGAAAAGTCAGATACTTACGGTGCAAGTTGTTCAAACGTATGTAAGGATCAGTGCTATGGTTATGAATTCGCCCAAAGCCCAGAAAAGCCAAACTTAAATTTAGATGTTGATACAATTAAAAGTGAATTGTGCGACGGATTTATAGATTCTCCACAAAAGGATCATTATTATGATTTTGAATTCGCCCAAAGCCCAGACAAGCCAAACATAAATGTAGATGTTGATGCAATCAAAAGCGAATTATGCGACGGATTTGTAGATTATCCACAAAAGAAAAAAAAGAAAAGAACATCACTAAATGGTTCTAACAAATGGTAAGTTCGGAGTGGAAACCGACATATGATTGTAAAATGAGGAGTTTATTATGTACTTGTACCATAACCGTTGTGTGTTAAAAATTTGCAAGTCTCTAATGTACCTGTTTAAGAATGTGTTTTAAATTTTATGTTTCATTAAATGTAATGTTTTATTGGAGTTGCAATACCAATATTTATCGTTAATTAGTCATCGAACATGACTATATATATAGTATTAAATAATATGATATACAAGATTTGTCCACAGATGAAATGATTAAGCTTCCTTTATTTGTTTTTTATTTGTCTGTTGTAATACTCAAATTATCTTCCACAATCGGTTTTGTTAATGAAATGAAAAATATTATATGGAACACACAAATGTGAGAGAACAACATGAATAAGCAAACATTTATTGACAAATTATTATTCTGAATCTCCGGAGGAACCTTCACTAGGGATGGAGTCTGAATCGTCGTCAAATTCTCCACGTGTTTCCTCTTCGTCCGAATGCACTAGATCATCCCCGACATGTGTGGCATCAACGACAAGGTCAATGTTATCCATCTCCTCAACAGGTGACATTTGTACACTTCTCGATGGTTGTAGAGCATCATGTTCTGAAACTCCATAGATTTTTCCTCTCGGGTTTATTGGTGTTACTGTGATCCATGGATCTGTACGGTAGGCAACTCGAGGATATGGAATGTAGCAAACCTATTAATAATTAGTGGATATTGTTAATATACATGAACAAGAAACCTGAACTATGAGTACGTAGGTAAACATATTAGTGTATTGATACCTGGTCTGCTTGAGACGCAAGGATAAATGGATCGTAATACTGTAGTTTCCGGCTTGAATTTATCGAAATAACACCAAAAGGGTCAACTCGAACCCCTCGACCATTGGATGGGTCATACCAATAGCACATAAACACAATGCACCGCAAGTCCAACATTCCTGGATAGTGGATTTCCAAGATTTTTTTTAAAATCCCATAGTACATGGTATCACCGGATTGCGCCGAAATACCATAGTCCGAAGTTGACCTTTGACGTCCTTCCTCACGGATCCTGAACGAATATCCCCTAGTGCATAACTTGGGATATGAAGTCGCGGTGCTGCGTAAACCATGAACAAACTCCACTAACCATGTCGGGATTGATTCACCACGTGCTATACTTTCAGACACCTAAAAATGATATAAGTAAGATATAAGTAACATATGAACGTGAAAACATGGAAAAGTAAGAGTAAGTAATTATATTAAACTTACATAACATGGCAACCACCCGGGAAATTCTTCATCTTTCAAGAAAGCAAGTTTGGCATCTGTCTTATCATAATGGTATTCATGTGCGAGAGACATGTAGATCCTGTAACATAACAGTCGTGAGTAGATGAAGGCAAATAATTCCATAAATTAAGTATAATAACTGATATACCTTTCGTACTCCAAAATTTCGTCACAGTTTCTGAGGATATACGTATGCAAATGTGTGACCTCTTGTGGTGATAGTTTGCGTTTCTTTCCTTTTCCAGTTGCTCGACCAACTTGGGCAAACAACTCAGGAACAACCACGACATAGACTGCTTTCTCACCTCTATCATCATGTTGGGCAGGACGTCTCGCCTTAGTACGAACTTCCAATGGAATGTAATATTCGGCAAAGTGTGAGACTTCATCGTTTAGGTTTTGTGCGACAATAGATCCCTCAACCTTGCTCAATTTTTTTAATCTTTTTCTTCAGGTAGAACATGTAATGCTCGGTATTGAACAGGGCCTCCTAAGGTTGCTTCTCGTGGGAGGTGAATAGGAAGATGTTCCATAACGTCAAAAAAGACGGTGGAAATATCTTCTCAAGATTACAAAGGAGAGCCGGGATATTGCCCTCCAAGTTACGTATCCCGTGGACGGTAAGCGTTCTTGAACATAAATCTCGGACGAATGCACCAACTCCTATAAACGAAAATTACACAAGTTAGCTAGTACATATATAATAATATTATGGTAGTAAGAAACTAATAGGAGTAAGAAATATACCTCCAATTGCTTGGTGGATTGGTTCTGGAAGAAGATATACAAATACAAATGGAAGAAGACGCTGCATCACGACATGACAATCATGACTCTTCATTCCTATAAACTTCCCTTCCGTCGAATCCACGCAATTACGTAGATTAGATGCGTAGCCGTCTGGAAATTTTACAAATTTTTTGAACCATTCAAAAAATACTTCTTTCTGTCCAGCGTCTAACCGGTACGCAGGCATCGGTAATCTACCATTAGGCAAAACATGAAGAGATGGCCTCGAACAAATCAATGGCAAGTCGAATCTAGAGTTCCAGTTATCTTTGGTCTTTCCTGGGACGTTTAATAAGGTGTTCATGATGTTGTCAAAGAAATTCTTTTCAACATGCATGACATCTAGATTATGCCGCAGTAGATGGTCTTTCCAGTAAGGCAAATCCCAGAAAATACTCTTCTTGTGCCAATTGTGATATTCCCCACAACCGTCGACGGGGTGATGGCCATTACCCCCACATTCAGGAGTCCGCTCTGCACCAAAATCTCGCAACTGTTCCAATATGCTTCGACCATCCATCTCAGAAGGTAGACCATGTAACACTTGTAAATTCTTCCTGAAATGTCTTTTAGACCGACGATATGGATGATTTGCCGGTAAAAAACACCTATGGCAATCGAACCACGAAGTCTTCATTCCGTGCTTCAATTGGAATGTTGTAGTATTGTCTTGGCAATAAGAACATGCTAATCTTCCATGCGTGGTCCATCCAGATAACATACCGTATGCCGGAAAATCGCTTATGGTTCACATAAGAACCGCTCGCATGTTGAAATTCTGCTTGATTGAAATGTCAAATACCTCAACACCATGCTCCCACAACATCTGCAACTCATAGATCAATGGTTGGAGGAATATATCGAGTGACCGTCTTGGATGATCAGGCCCGGGAACTAGAATTGAGAGAAACAGGAACTCTTGCCGTATGCACATAGAAGGAGGCAAATTGTAAGGTGTTACGATGACCGGCCACAGTGAATATTTTCTTCCATGCTTGCCAAACGGGTTGAAACAATCAGTGGATAAGCCTATGTATACATTCCGTCGTTCAGATGCAAAAGCTGGATATACGGATTGGAAGTGTTTCCACGCTTCCGCATCAGAAGAATGCGTGATATCTCCATCTTGATTATGCTCTGCATGCCATCTCATAGCTTTAGCTGTGCGGTTTGATTCGTACAGCCTCTTCAACCTCTCTGTTAAGGGTAAATACCACATCCGTTTGAATGGAATCTTCACCCTGCCACTTGACTCCTGGAACCGTGGTTTCCAGCAAAATTTACATTTCTTTCGGTTCTCGTCTTCTCTCCAGTATATCATACAGTTGTCGATGCACACGTCTATAACCTGGTAGGGCAAACCAAGACCGGCGACAAGTTTTTGGACCTCGTAGGATGATCCTGGGGCCAAGTTATCTTCTGGCAAAACATCTTTCACGAACTCGGCGAATGCATCAACACATTCTTTTGATAAATTATAATCAGTCTTCAGGTTCATCATCCTAGTAGCAGAAGACATCGGTGAATGACCATCCCTACAACCGCTGTATAGAGGTTGCTTTGCTGCGTCTAACATATTGAAAAACCTCCGAGATTCTAAATTAAGTTCTTCAACCCTATTACCCTCATACCCACCCGACTGCAAATCCTCTCTAAAATTATCTCTAACCATCGCCACCGTACTTACCCCAACATCTACTCCCGCTGTAGGTTCCCCTACGGTATCTGTTTCCCCTACGGTATCTGGAAAATAAGGTGCATTGCTACTAGTACTACCATATTCATAATTGGTTTCTCCATGTAAATACCAAACCTTATATCTCGGCCTAAAACCATATCTATATAAGTGAGTCCAAACATTATCAACGGCAACACTAATTCTATTACAACAATTGGAACAAGGACATTTGATATCCTGACCTTTTTTGGCTGTTTCTAGATTACTGGGTAAATTCATGAACTCGCATATTCCTTGAGCGTATTGGCTCATCCATCCATGCCCGAAAATATGAACTCATCTTTGGAATTTCGTTTGTTTAAAGAAATTATGATACGATGGAATGACGAATTCGGCTACCTTATATAAAACATATTCCCGTCGGAATTCCGTCGGATATCCGTCAATACCCCCGACATCACACCCCACAATTTCCCATCGGCCACCGGAGACGATTTGGCAACCACACAATCTTTGCCGACATCGAATACCGTAGGAATTAGGGCTAGAGACCCAGGTGCAGGTAGTGCTTTAGGCGGAGCTCAGGATCTGGAGGATCATGTGTCCAAGATGCTAGCCTTGATTTTTGAGCGATTACCGGGTGCAGTGCAAGTGCAGAATCCAGTGGAGACCCGGAGGAAGCAGATTCTTGCATAGTCTAATGAGTTGGTGCTCATGGGGCCCTTGTCATTTTTGGGTGGTGGGAGGCCAAAGGAAGCCAATGAGTGGAGATTGAAGATTGAGCGAAGACTTCGTATTCTCAGGTGTTCTGATGAGTTCTGTGTTGATCTAGCGGTCGAGTTCTTGGAAGGCAATGCTCGTCTCTGGTGGGCCAGTGTTCAAGACAGGAAACGACGGACATTGTGGACTTGGGGTAACTTCTTGGGCGAGTTTAATGCCAGATATTTTCCTCAAGAAGCTGTGGAGCAGTTGGAGTTGCAGTTCCAGAGGTTGGTTCAGGGTAACCGATCAGTGTGTGGTTATGATACTGAGTTCAGTAGGCTAGTGGTCTACGCGAGTAGCGGCATTGATGAGGAGCGAGCTCAGATGGGCAAGTTTGTGGCAGGACTTTGGATCGAGTTGAAGAAGCCTGGCATGGCTTCCAGGTATGCCTCGAGGGCAGAGTTGGTGGAGGCTCTTATAGCGGTTGAGGGCCTAGAGGAGCAGTTCGAGGATTGAGCTGGTTTTGGTGTTCTTTTTGGTTTTGTTTTCCGTTTTCAGAGTTTGAGCTTTGGTGTTGTGTTTCTGGATTTTATTGTATTTCGTTGGTGTTGAAACGATTTACATTTTTGAAAATTTATAAGATGGTGTTCCTTATTTATTTTCATATGGTTTTGAGATGTGTAGTTCGTGTTGTGTTGTGTTTGTATGTGTGGACCAGTGTGGGTCGTTGCTTTGAGGATATCCCAGGATGGAAATGTTGTGACTATACCACGTGAGGTGGCTCTAATCAGAGGAGAAGTGTGTTCTCCTGTATGCTTATTGGGAAGCATGTTCCCGGAATAAGCAACGAGGGATATGAGATCTCTTGCGGGGATGTGATCCCTAGATACCGTTGGTTCGAGGGATGTGTTCCGAGAGTGCGAGCGGTATATTTCGTGTGTGGATTGGAGGGAGCCTCTGAGGTTAGGGGAGGATCTCGTGTGGTATCGGCCGCGTCATGCCAAGATTTTGGTCCATGTTGGATGATTACGGAACGAGCGGGAATCTTGTGCAGGATTGGCTGGAGCAGTCAAGTTTATGGTCTGTGATAGACGATTCGGGAGGCTCAGGTTGTGAGTCGAAGTATCGCTGGTAAGGCTGGGCCTATGGTTGAGTTCGGGGAACCAATGTAGCATTCAGAAAAAATCCAAATCTAGACTGACGAATGGTTGTACATGTTCTTGTTTGATTGTTGTACAGTCAACTGCCATACCTAGTTTGGGTTAGGTATAGTCTGGACTATCGGGCGATTGTACATGTTCTTGTTTGATTGTTGTACGATTGACCGCCGGACCAGGACGGATTAAGAATGGCGCATCGTGAGTTCTGGATGAAACTAGGCAAGTACTGGATATTTTGAGTTGTGGTTATGCTTTTGTGTGTTTAATGTGCTTGTGGTAAGCATAAAAGGCGGCGTCGGGATCGAGGATTACCTTGACGCGTTTGATATCGTATGCATAGTGGATAGCGTGGAGTATTTGAGGGATCCTGAGGAGCATGCAGTTCATGGTGTTTGGTTATGGAGAGGATCAGGAGCAAAAGCTGGATGCAGAGTCGAACAGTACTGTTAAAGGAGCGCCGGTTTGGTTGCGAGAAGACAGGTGGGAGTATCCAAAGGTTTCAAGGTTTGTCTCGGGTGGCAATTCAGTATTCAAGGAAGTTTGGGTTGGTTGGTTATGGCGCGTGGAGAAATCCAATTCTGGGTTTACGATTGATCGTACATGTTCTTGTTTGATTGTCGTGCGGTCAATTTGTTAAACCTAGTCTGGGTTAGGAGAATATTGTGCAGAGCGAGCAAGGAGCGTCTCAGTTTATCAGAAGTTTGTCTGGGTCATCAAAGGGAGCGGAGTTATCAGGATCGAAAATCAGCAGGAATTGCGTATCGTCACGCGTTCAGGGGTGCTTAGAGCATTGTGGGGTTCATGAGAGGAATCCGACTCGTGGGTTGTCTTGAAGCAGTTGGTTCAGTTCAGGTGCCTTCGAGCGGGACAGGCAGGGTTTTGGCTGAAGGTGGTGTGCGCTATGGCGTCAGGAGTGGTTTTGGGCCCTTGTTGGGCAGTTCAGTTTCAGTGTTTAGTGCTCGGTATTTATTGCTCTAGGGACTGTGGTCCCGAATAACTCATGTGTTGTGAGGAGAGGTGAGCTTCCCAGTGTGTTGTGTGGGGATGTGAGATTTCCAGATACCGTTGGCTCAAAGGATGCGTCCCAAGAGTGCGAATGGTATATGTTCCTGAGGGGCTGTAGGATGCGACCTATGGGTGTCAGGTGTAGACTGAGTTAAGAGCAGTAGATATCTGGAGCGTGTAAGGAGTTTGTATTGGTTTGGTGCTTCGAAGTTGAGGTGTGGTTCCTCTGGGAAGTCGGCAGTGTGGCCAAGTGTTCAGCAGGTGTAGAGTTGTTTGCTAGTTTAGGTTTTTGCTTGTTGCGTGTGTTATCAAGGAAGGTATTCTTAGTTTCGAATACTTGTTCGCGTATGTGTTGATTACTCTAAAGGAAATATTTTCTTAGATAGAGCCAGAGCTTGAAGGAGACGTCCTAAGAGTAGAATGGCATCAGTATCGTTACCTCGAAGGAGACGTCCTGAGAGTGTGATAATGACGGTAAGTATGAGTAATCAATAGCTGACCGTGGCATGAGGATGGAACGGAATACAGACCTCGATGATATTCTTGTGCGTTCGGTTTCAACGACCGGGATATCGGATGTAGTGTCTTGGTTGTGCATGTTCTTGTTTGATTGTTGCACAATCGATCGATCCAATTCTGGGTCTACAGCTGGTTGTACATGTTCTTGTTTGATTGTTGTTCGATCAGTTGGACAGTCCTAGGCAAGATTAAGAAACATTGCATTTTGGTATTTCGGGCTAAGAACCTTGCGCGTTTCTTTTAGTTTCTTATTGTGGATGTGGGCAGGCGTTTTATAATTTATTACAGATGACTCATGATCTGGAGACGGTGGTTTCCAGAGTTTGTATCGGGGACGGTGGTTTCCTGTATACATACGGAGAGACGGTGGTTCTCTCCAGGGGACGGTGGTTTTCCTGTGTACTGATATTGGGACGGTGGTTTCCTTTATAGTACGGAGAGTCTATATTGGGACGGTGGATTCCTCTATAGCACTGAGAGACGGTGGTTCTCACGAGGGGACGGTGGGTTCCCTAGTGTGGGTGTGTGTGTGTGGATGAGTTAAAAACGTAATAAATGTCTAGAAACGTGTGTTTAGTGTGGGTTGGTTGTGGAGTGTTGAGTTTTTCGTGTAAATCTCTAGCGTTAGAGGCCAGTGCGGCCCAGAGTGGAGTCCGGGGTGGACTTGTGTTTTGGGATTCGAGGACAAATCCAGTGTGGTGGAGGAGAATTGTAACATCCGCGATCCAGAAATGTGATTTCTGATGGTCGTGTCGAGCAACACAGGGGTTGTGTCGATCGACACGAAGGACTTAGGGGTGTCGATCGACACAGCTTGTGGTGTCGCTAAACACCAGGTTCGCTGAACCAAACCGGATTACTTTTTAATTGCGGTTCTCGGCTCGGTTAAGCGTATAAATACGCCTTAGGGTTGCGTGAAAAGGCAGCCGTCGTGTTTTGTTAGCAGAGGAGAGAGAGAGAGAGAGATTATCAAAAAGGTGTGAGTTTTCGATCGATTGTTGCAAAGAAATCGATCCGGGAAGCCTTTCTCCTCGATTATTAGTGTTTGTTCGTCGTTCTTCGTCGTTTTCGTGGTGGTTTCGTGTGATCAGTGGGTTCTCGAGGCTGAGAAGGGTCTGTTTTGTGTTCTCCTTGGTTCAATTCGTTCATTTCCTTCGTTTTAGGCTAAGGTGAGTTGTGACCGTGGTTTCTAGGCTATGAAAGATTTTTTATTGTGTTTCGTGATTGATTGCCGTTTTGAATCGTGAATTGAGATGTTGTTAGTTGTTGTGGATTCCTTGGTATTGTATTATCGTGTTTTTGTTGCAGGTTTGCGACTCATGGTCACCGAAATCGGGTTGAGAGAGGAGAAACTCGGTTCCGATGATCACAGAGGTGTGTCGATCGATACCAGGAGGGTGTCGCTCGACATGAGTGTTTGCTGAGTGTCGATCGACACCTTTGTGGTGTCGCTCGACACCAAGCTTTTGGTCGTGTCGATCGACACCTGCGTGGTGTCGCTCGACACGACGGTCTGTTGGCTTGTATGTGGTGAATTGTTGTATGGTTTTATGTGTGGTTATCGTGTTACGGCTGTGAATGTGTTGCTAGTCGGTTATGTGTGTTCAATGTGTGATTGAACGAGTACGTGTTGGATATTGTTGTGTTGATTATGTCTTGGATTGTGATATTGAGAATTGATTCCTGAGCCTGCTCTTTACGCCGGTAGGCGGGATGAGCAACTCACTAAGTATTTATGAAACATACGCAACTCTTATTGCCATGTGTTGCAGGTAAAAGAAATGGTGATCGCGGAATCATGGCAGAGGAAGAGGATGATTAGGGATTTTAAATTGTGATTAGGTTGTTAGAATGAATTGGATTATGGAATTGAATCAAGTTGGTGTTGTTAGTTTGTAATTGTGATTGTGGTGTTTGGAATTGTTTTGAATGGTTATTCTTGAGAACTTCCGCGTAGTAACTGTTAGGAAAATAGTCGTTGAGGATTAATATTTATGGAAATGTTAATCAGGGCTATTTAAATAATTGTTTTAAAAAAAAAAGTTTGGGTGTTACAGAAGTATTGTCTTGGCAAAAAGGACATGTCAATCTTCCATGCGTTGTTCATCCAGATAACATACCGTATGCCGGAAAATCGCTTATGGTCCACATAAGAACCGCACGCATCTTGAAATTCTACTGGATTAAAACATCAAATGCCTCGACACCATGCTCCCACAACATCTGCAACTCATAGATCAATGGTTGGAGGAATATATCGAGTGACCGTCTTGGATGATCTGGCCCGGGAATTAGAATTGAGAGAAACAGGAACTCTCGCTGCATGCACATAGAAGGAGGCAAATTGTAAGGTGTTACGATGACCGGCCACAATGAATATTTTCTTCCATGCTTTCCAAATGGGTTGAAACCATCGGTGGATAAGCCGAGGTATACATTCTGTCGTTCATATGCAAAATCTGGATATACAGATTGGAAGTGTTTCCATGCTTCCGCGTCAGAAGGATGCGTGATATCTCCATCTTGACTATGCTCTGCATGTCATCTCATAGCCTTAGCTGTGCGGTCTGATTCGTACAGCCTCTTCAACCTCTCCGTTAAGGGTAAATACCACATCCGTTTGAATGGAATCTTCGCCCTGCCACTTGTGTCCTGGAACCGTGGTTTGTGGCAAAATTTACATTTATTTCGGTTCTCTTCTTCTCTCCAGTATATCATACAGTTGTCGATGCACACATCTATAACCTGGTAGGGCAAACCAAGACCGGCAACAAGTTTTTGGACCTCGTAGTATGATCCGGGGGCCAGATTATCTTCTGGCAAAATATCTTTCACGAACTCGGCGAATGCATCAACACATTCTTTGGACAAATTATAATCAGTCTTCAGGTTCATCATCCTACTAGCAGAAGATAGCGGTGAATGACCTTCCCTATAACCGCTGTATAGTGGTTGCTTTGATGCGTCTAACATATCAAAAAACCTTCGAGTTTCTAAATTAGGTTCTTCAACCCTATTATCCTCATACCCACCCGACTGCAAATTCTCTCTAAACGCATCGTTAACCATCGCAACCGTACTTACCCCAATATATACTTCCGGTGTAGGTTTCCCTACGTTATCCGGAAAATAAGGTTCATTGGTACTAGTACTACCATATTCATAATTGCTTTCTCCATGTAAAAATCAAACCTTATATCCCGGCTTTACATTATGAACCGCAACACTAATTCTATTACAACAATTAGAACAAGGACATTTGATATCCTGACCTTTTTTGGCTGCATCGACATTACTGGGTAAATTCATGAACTCGCATATACCTTGACCGTACCCGTCCCTTAATAAGTCCGACCCCACATCCATCATTGGCTCGTCCATCCATGCCCGAAAATATGAACTCATCTTTATAATTTGTTTTCTTTCTCGATATTTTGTTATGATGGAATGAAGAATTCTGTAAACTTATGTAGAACGGATTTCCGTCGGAACTCCGTCAATACCTCCGACATAACACCCCACCAATCACATCGGCCACCGCAGACGATATATCAACCACTCAAACTTTGCCGACATCGATAACCGTCGGAATATACCGACAGCTCGTAGCCGTCGGTCTTCCGTCGGTGGTTTCCGACGGCATTCCAACGGAATGCCGACCGTATGGATTGCCGTCAAAATTCCGTCAATTTATTCCGACGGAGTTCCGACGGATTCATTTTGGTCGGCATGTCATCGAAATTCCGTCGAAATTCTCCGACGGAAAAACAATTCCGTCGGAAAATTGCATGTTTTCTTGTAGTTTACTTCCTACATTTGGATAAGATGTACTATAGTATAACGATAAATACATTTTTTGTTGACTAATCATTGATGTGATGATATATATGTTGTAAACGATAAAAAAAAAAAAACATATATATATATATATATATAGAGTTTGAATTTTTTTATTAATCTCACAAACTAAAATAGATCGTGGTAATTATCTCAACTTCGAAAAGAGGGTATGTAAACTTAAGTCTATTTTAATTCAAAAAAATTTACATGTGGATTAATTAATATTCTTATGAGTAAATTTTAAAAAAACTATTTCATCTAAACACGTATAAGAAAAGAAAAAAAAATATGACAAGGAAAAAAAAAACCAAGACATGTAATACAGACAAAATTTAAAGGAAATTATGTTTATCAACTAATTATTTTAGTGAATTGTTAATTAGAGTTTAGTTGATTTTTTTTATATATGTTGATTTTTATAATCTAGTTGATAAATACATACATATATATATATATATAAGTTTTTTATTTAAAAGAAAATTATTTGACATGTGGCAAAATCTAGTAGATTTTTTTTAACATGTGGCAAAATCTAATAGATTTTTTTTTAACATGTGTCAAAATCATATCTACTAACTAACACATGTCACGATCATGTTAATTATTATATATTTGACGCATCAAGCTTTATATAATAAACTAGAATAGGACCCGTGTTGTGCACGGTTTTAATTTTAACCGTGAATTTAATTTTAAAATTATTTAATTTAACATAAATAAAATAATTTATAGAATGTGTTGATATGATTTTTAGAGGCATCATTTGTCGTTTGCCTGCTACATTAGTGAGGTCTCTGAATATAGTAGCAAATACTCACTTTTCGTGTTTTTTTGTTGATAGAGTTATTTTATCCGTTTGAAGCTAGGAAAGAAAAAAAGAAATACATAATTTGATTTATATATAATATAACATGTTTGATATAAACCATTATAGACCAATTAGCAATTTCTGACACAATTGGAATGTTTGGAATATTATAAACTGCATAATTAGAATTTGATCTTTAGAGATGCATAAACTTACATATAGGTACTTTGTCTGATCTTTAGAGATGCATCACTGATGGATATCTCAGCTTCATCTTTTTTTTTTTCATGATGATCTAGGTGTGAGTCAATGTTTAAGGAATTAGATATTTTGAGTTGTTTTTATAAGATAATGGAATAGTATTATTTAGAAAATTTTTTTGTTGACGGAAAAATCTTAACAAAATATACATAATGACAAATAAGTAATGTAATATATAATTGAAAATAAATTATCCAATTTAGAATCATAATTTATTTGTTAGTTATTAACTTACTATTTATGATTAACCAATTATGTGATATAGTAGGTATGTTTTTGTTCATATATAGAATACGAAGTTTTTGATTATCCTAAAATATAGATTATCAAATTAGTAATGTAAAATAAGGTATAAAAATCTGTTTAGAATTGTAATTGATATGTTAATTATCATTGTTTAACTTATGAGATTTGATATATGGGACTGATTTTGATCCCTTTGTAAAAGTGTTATCCTGAAAATCAAATTAAAATATGTTATACTTACTAAATTTGTGGGATTGTGATGGTAAAAGATTTGGTAGTTATTGTATAATTAGAGGAAATGTAGTTTATACGTGTGAAATTTATTTTATTATTTTGAATAGATAATTGCGGATATTTTATTTGATAAATGGATCATTGAATTTTGTTTAGCTTAGAAAATAATAATGTTATATTTGTGTTTATGTCAAGTAAGATTAATTACGTCAAATTCTAAGTTTAGTTTAGTTTAGTTTATAAAAAAAAGATAATTAAAAATTAAAGAATTGTGATATGGGGAAGAATGCTAATTATGGTAAATATTAAATTTGTGGATGAAATTGATTTAATTTAATTTTTAGCTTCCAGCTTTAATGCAAACAAATAAAATATGGTAATAGTATCCTAAATTTTGGGAATTACTATTTAATTTGCCTAGTTATATATATATTTTGGTTTTTTTTGGGTTTGAAACATAGTTTAAAAATTTATAGGCTTCTAAATATAGAGGATTATAAAGTTTTCAATCTTATTATATAAATTGGTGGATCCTAAAGTATAAACCGAGAGTGTATAATTGGTATAATCGGATAATATAATTTTCAAAATAAAAATACGATTTTCAAACGGTGGGATAATGGGATTATTTTAATTTTTAATAGCTATATATTATTGGAAAGGATTATACTGATAATATATTATTTTTTGGTTGACAATTTATTAAATGAGTAAATGTATGATATATATACTAATTTTATTATCAAAGAAGTTAATGAGAATGTTTCATAGACAATTTAGTAAATGAGTAAATATATTACTTGTTTGGGAATGTAGATAAGTTTATTATGGGATTAGTGTTGTTTGGAAAAGTAATTGTTTGGCAATTAGGATAGTATTAAGTTTAATTATCCTATATATTATTTGAGGAGCATTTTGGAAGCACTTTGCTTAGGTGTCATCACCTCCTTTTTTCAATTTTGTTTTTCATTTAATTAATAACTAGAAAATTACCCGCATTATACGCGGGATAAATTGATTATCGAATAAAATCAATAATTTTAGTTGTAAAAACAATTACGGTAAGTTATTATAGATAATCTAAGACCTATTTTATATATTTTGAATTTTATGATTATTTTATATGCAAATGTGTTTCACCCGTGAAATAATTAAAGCAACAAATTTCATTAATAATTATTTTACTTCTTGGAAGGTGTATTTATGAAAAATTAAAAACATCTACTTGTCAAACAAAACAACACATGTACAAATATATATGAAAAATTATTTTACATGCTAATATATTTTCAAAATATAATCAATTGTTTTTTCTATTTAAAATCATTTTTTGGGTATATATGTTAAATTTTGTTCACATTTAATTCTATTTTATAAATGTATAATTTTTTGAAATATTTTAGTTTGGCAAGTTTAAGATTTCCTAATATTTTAATTTTGGTAAGCTTAAGATGATTTAAATGTGTTTGGCAATGATAGTTATAGTAATCAAAATAAATATATTTGGAAATAAATGTGTTTGGTAATGAGTATAAGAAAATTAAATAAATAAATAAAAATAAAAAAGAGAATAATTGTGGTGATGACACCTAAGCAAAGTGCTCTCAAAATGTTTCTCAAATAATATATAGGATAATTAAAGTTAATACTATTTAATTTTGGGAATTTTGTTGACCCGTGCTACATTCCCAAACAAGTAATATATTTACTCATTTACTAAATTGTCTATGAAACATTCTCATTAACTTCTTTGATAATAAAATTAGTATATATATCATACATTTACTCATTTAATAAATTGTCAACCAAAAAATAATATATTATCAGTATAATCCTTTCCAATAATATATAGCTATTAAAATTTAAAAATCCCATTATCCCACCGTTTGAAAATTGTATTTTTATTTTGAAAATTATATTATCCGATTATACCAATTATACACTCTCGGTTTATACTTTAGGATCCACCGATTTATATAATAAGATTGAAAACTTTATAATCCTCTATATTTAGAAGCCTATAAAGTTTTAAACTATGTTTCAAACCCAAAAAAAACCAAAATATATATATATAACTAGGCAAATTAAATAGTAATTCCCAAAATTTAGGATACTATTACTTTGAAATTCCATGCATAGCACGGGTCAACAAAATTCCCAAAATTAAATAGTATTAAGTTTAATTATCCTATATATTATTTGAGAAACATTTTGAGAGCACTTTGCTTAGGTGTCATCACCACAATTATTCTCTTTTTTATATTTATTTATTTATTTAATTTTCTTATACTCATTACCAAACACATTTATTTCCAAATATATTTATTTTGATTACTATAACTATCATTGCCAAACACATTTAAATCATCTTAAGCTTACCAAAATTAAAATATTAGGAAATCTTAAACTTGCCAAACTAAAATATTTCAAAAAATTATAGATTTATATAATAGAATTAAATGTGAACAAAATTTTAACATATATACCCAAAAAAATGATTTTAAATAGAAAACACAATTGATTATATTTTGAAAATATATTAGCATGTAAAATAATTTTTCATATATATTTTTACATGTGTTTTTTTGTTTGACAAGTAGATGTTTTTAATTTTTCATAAATACACCTTCCAAGAAGTAAAATAATTATTAATGAAATTTGTTGCTTTAATTATTTCACGGGTGAAACACATTTGTATATAAAATAATCATAAAATTCAAAATATATAAAATAGGTCTTAGATTATCTATAATAACTTACCGTAATTGTTTTTCCAACTAAAATTATTGATTTTATTCGATAATCAATTTATCCCGCGTATAATGCGGGTAATTTTCTAGTTATTAATTAAATGAAAAACAAAATTGAAAAAAAAGGAGGTGATGACACCTAAGCAAAGTGCTTCCAAAATGCTCCACAAATAATATATAGGATATTACTTTAAGATTTATCTCGACTTCGTCTCAAAGTTTAAGTAGTTTCCTTTCTTTCATATATACTAATTAAGGTTTAACTAGTTGTTCCTAATTTACTTTAATTTCAAAGAAAACATCTAAATTAAAATCATGATAGCACGAAATGTATAAAGGAAAAGTCTGAGTGAATTTCTTTTTCTTTCTCCCACTCGTTAAATTTTGCAATTTTATAACATATATACACATATACAGTGAAAACTCTATAAATTAATAATGTTGGGACCACGATATTTTATTAATTTATAGAGTTATTAATTTACCGAAAATGGAAACTTTCCATAATTTTTTTAAAATAATTTTTATTTAAAATTTTTTAATTTATATTATTCTATATTTTTATGAAATTAGTTTATTCTATTTGTTTGTTTATACTATATCAAATAATGATAGAGTTATAAACAAATTTAAGTTCTATAAAAAAACAAACAACACTAAAATGATATACAAATATATGTTAGTTATGTTTATATAGCATATATTAATTTATGATATTATTGGGACCATATATTTACCTAGGATTTCTAAAAAAATTATTATCTTATTATCTTATCGAATTGTGTTATATTTTACACCGGCCCGAGTCGGGACCGGCCAAATTTATTAATTTAGAGAGTTTATTAATTTATCGAGTATTAATTTATAGAGTTTCTACTGTATATATAGATGAAACGATATCAAATTATTTCATTAGTCTTTTTCTGAGTCTAAACCAAATTTTCAATTTAAACTTTTTACAACTCAAAACTAAAGCAAGTCATTAACCAAGTATGGTCCAGTGGTTGATGACTCGCTTTGTTGGTCGAAATGATCGATCAAATGCTTTTCATTGCGTTTCTAGATTAGCCGCTATAAACACTTTAAATGGTAAAAAAAATCAATTTTCTGTAAACCCTCAAATTACTCCAAGTTTATACGCAAAATTTACTCAGTTATCCGAAAAAAAGGAAAAAGAAACTGTCAATTTAATGTTCGAGGAAAACATGAAGCCTAAACATCTTCAGGTTCTTCAAGCTAAATCGATAAACATACTTCTAAAGCATCGATTATTTTATTTGCTTACAGTCTTTTCTCCATTTACATATATGTTGCTTTCTTTTGAATGAAACCAGCATATTAAGCATGTTGATCAAATTTTTCTTTTGCAAATAGGGCATCGATGGAAAAGATGCAAGGATAGCTGAATATTTCCACGTGATAGCCGGGACCAGCACCGGTGGCCTCATGACGGCCATGTTGACTGCACCGGCGGAGCCCGGTTCCAATCGTCCTCTTTATGCTGCCAATCAGATTGTTCCATTCTACAAAAAAAGTCTCCTATAATATTTCATAGGTAAAGGAAGAATAAATCATCATTATATAGAAATTTTAAAGATTCATATTTTGTTTTATGACAATGTCAAGTCATTTTATTGAAAAATATCACGAAATCGTTCAGAAAACATTTTAAGAAATGTTTCCGTTGTAGAAAAACTTTTTCAAATTAGTGTGATTTTTGGTTTTCAAAAAATAGTGTGGCATTTAAATAAATAATATATAAAGGTATTTCATTTTGGGGTATTTTAATATAACCATAATGATATCATACTCGTATTTAAAAAGAATAGTTACAAATTCAGAATAATTAATGTCTATGTTTCTTTAAAGAATAATTTTTATCAAAAGCAAAAAAAAACGATTAACTTACTATTTTTTTTTCTTAATCAACAAGTTGGAATTTATACGTGCGCAGTGAAAGAATATGAAAAATATTTCTTGATAATATAAATCTTCTATTTTTACACTTCCATGAAAAATGCAGAAAATATCCATGGATACCTGTTAATTTAAAGATGCTGTGGCGTCCAAGGTACAACGGAAAGAATCTGCATCAAGTGTTGAGAGATATTCTTAAAAAGACAAGACTTAGCGAAACGCTCACAAGAGTTGTACTAACTACCTTCGACATCAAGAAACTTCGACCCACCATTTTCTCCTCTTTCGAGGTTCTCATCTCCACTTCTCTTCTTAACAAAATCATATAGAGTAATTAGAATATAAAAGAACTGGTTCCAAATTGATGAATTTAATTTACAGGATTAATTGGTTCACTTTTTGTTTCTGTTGTTGAAGGTGTCGGCTGACCCTAGCTTGAACGTCAAGTTATCAGACATATGCATTAGCACATCGTCTGCTCCTTATTTCTTTCCTCCTTATAAATTTCCTGAAGACGATAAGGAAGGAGAGAGAGTTTAACCTCATAGATGGTGGTGTTACCGCTAATGACCCGGTAACACCATAATCCTCGGACCATTTCCAACAGAAATCGAAATTGACCATCAATTAATTCTCTCGCCTCTGTGTTGTGTTTTTGTAGACATTGGTGGGAATGACCGCTATGTCTAGGTTGTCTTCAAGTAACCATCCTGATATGGAGGGATTCAAGCCTTTAGATTACGACAAGTATCTCGTGATATCTATAGGTACAGGATCGGCAAAAAGGAAGGAGCGCTACAGCGCAACAGAGGCTGCAAAATGGGGATTTAGAGATTGGGGGTTTAGCCTGGGGCATAAAACGACTCCAATAATAGACATTTTCTTAGAATCAAGCCGGGACATGGTCCAGTACCACACCTCGGTTTTGTTTCAATCTCGAAACTCTGAGGATAATTACCTCAGAATCGACGTAAGAGGCTAGTATACTCCAACATTTTATACGTGTGACCAATCATTTCACACGATTTTTTTATGTGTGCAAAATCTATCTCAGGATGATGATTTGAAAGATGCTAGCGTCGATATGGATGACACAAAGCTCACGAACTTATGTAATCTAGAAAAGGTTGGAAAGAAATTACTAGAAGCCAATGTTTCCCGTATGAACCTCAGCACTTATGAATATGAACGTATTCCTAAAACTGTCACCAATGATGAAGAACTCAAAAGGTGATTTAAATTTCTAAATCTTGTTGATATGTTTCTTGGATGGCAATCAATCTCATCGTTTGAATTTATTGTTCATGTGCTAGGTTTGCGGGTATTCTCTCGAAAGAAAGGAAAACAAGGATCGAGAGAAGTAAGGTAGCGAATGATGTTTTATCAAACTGATCAATAATATAAAGGAATGACAGATCAATGAACCCGTGTGTTTTTTTGTCTTTAAGTTATACAACAAAACGAAAAACCAAAAACATTGTAAAAAAAAAAAGCAAAAGAAAAAAATATAAAAAATAAATAAATATAAAATAGTTAGGAAAAAAAACTACTTCACCAGATCTTTTGCGCACTCTTAATTTACGCTTTTGTTGATTTTTATTCTTCTGTAATTGTCTTTGGAAATGAAAAAAAAAAAAAAAAGTACAAATGAATTAACGCACGATTTCTCTGAAATGACCAATGTCATTCCCTAAATTATTAGTTAGATTTTTGTTTTGGGCCAATGATAATAAATTTTATTAATTAGGTGGTTATACATCCCAAGCATAAAAATAACTCATGACTATACTTTTTTTGTTGCCATTTGATTAGAAAGAATATGGAGTTGTAATCGGTACAAGATATTCAACAGAGTAAACCGTTAGCTATCTACAAGAAACAAAAGGTTCACAATTGAGACCATAAAGTATATATCTACAATAAACTCACGAATCTACACCAGAAAAACAAAACAAAATTTGACCAGATTTTACCCCTGTTCAAGAAATCGGCCGCCTAGCCGATTAATCGCTTATTAGACACTGTCCGCCCGATTATTATCCGATTAATCGTTGTCGGACACTCTCCATTATTTTAAGTTCAAAATCGATTAAAACTTGATAGATCTGTCATATTTTAATATTAAGAACAATAAAAAGTAAAAAAAATGAAGAGTAACGTGAGGAAATTGAACATATATGGCGGCAAGGGTTGCAGAAATCGTTTCCCTTCATGAGGAAGAAGAGGGCAATTTCGTCATTTTACATTTCATTAAGGTAAATACGCAGAAATATATCAAAAACGCAAATGAGAGATTCGAACACGCGTTCTCAATATATAATTAGTCTCATCGTATCACCAGACTATCTTAACTTATTGCTATTTATCCGCAAAAATAAAATATATACTATATTTCCTTAAAAATGTGTAAAACTAATCCCCGATTAATCCCGTTTAATCTCCGATTTTTTCATTAATTGCTAGGTCCACTCAGATCGCTTGATTAACGCCTAGCAAATTTTTGAACATTAGGTTTTACATTTAAAGTGCTACTCAAGCTTTAGAGCACACCAGACTAGGTCATGAGATTTTAAAATTTTCCACTCAAAATAATCGTAAAATTAGTATTAATGCAATTTAGAGGACACAATAAAGAATCTAATATTGAGTCACACATGACAGATCTAGTTAGAACAAGTTTGAAAAAAACAAAGAATACTCGCTAACTTAAAATTAAGTAATTAAGTTTTGAAAATTTCTTATGCTACTTGAGTTTTGTGTTTTGATTTTTTCTAACTCTTTCACCAAAAAAGAAAATGCTGTCCAGAAAATTAATATTTAATTTAAAATTACATATTGCAGTATTTCTCGTAGATTAAAGCTTGTGACGCGGGCACCTTCATAAATCAATGACAACAATGTTGTGACTCAGGTCATCTCCATCCATGTGTCTTACTAAGTTCTTATACCAAGTTCTTAAATATAAAATTATTAAAACACACACTCTCTCTTCTTTTTACTCAACTTTATACACTCTCTTTCTTCCTTTTAATCAACTTTTATTAATTTTATATTTAAACACTATCTCTTCCTTTAAAAAACCACTCTCCAAAAGTTTTTATCCCTCCATTTTAAGATTTTTCTTTCATCCTTTTCTTAATTTTTATTAATTTTATATTCAAACACACCCACTATCTCCTCTTTTTACTCAAATTTTATTAATTTTATATTCAATATACCCCACAAAAACACTCTCTTTCTTCCTTTTTTCTCCTAAAAACCTCACTAAGATACATGGATGGTGATGCTCTCAGTAGGTAGTATAGCAACGGAGTTGACAATGCCCCCAAATAACAGCTCAAAAACGACATAGTCACATAGATACTATTGAAATGAATTTTTTTTTGACACATTTATCTACTAAGAGTTTGATTGAACCTTCCGTAACCGTATGCAAATACTATGTTTATGTTTGTTAATGGTATGGAAGCCACGTTTGACACCAATCATAAAACGTGTTAAGGTTAAAAATTGTAGACTTATCGTGACTTTATCTCAAGTTTTAACTACCTTTTTTTCTTTTTTTTTTTTGATAAAAGGGTTTAACTAGTTATTTCAAGTTTACTATACTTCCACAGGAAACATCAAGTAAAATCATGATCAGCACGAAATGCATAGAGAAAGTCTGACAGAAAAGAAAATAAGCTTTTAGAATCTCCCACTCGTTAAGTTGTGCATTTTTATAATATATACATATGTAATTATATAGAAGAAAAGATATCAAAGTATTGCATTAATCTTGCTCTAAACCAATTTTCCAATTTAAACTTTTTCAGCTCAAGAGAAAAACAAGCCATTAATCAAGTATGGTTCAATGGTTGATAGCTCGCTTTGTTGGTCGAATTCGTACAGCAAATGTTTTTCAATACGTTTCTAGATTAGCCACTATAAACGGTTTAAGTGACAAAAAAATCCATTTTTTTATAAACCCTCGAATTAGTCTCGGTTCAAATGCAAGATTTTCTCAGCTATCAGAAAAACAAGAAACGGATACTATCACAGAGAAGGATTCAATGATTAAAAAAAATAAACCGCCAGATACGGAGACCTTGTAACCATCCTCAGCCTAGATGGCGGCGGAGTTCGAGGAATAATCGGAGGAGTCATCCTTGCTAATCTTGAAAAACACCTTCAGGTATACACTGATCATTTGTTTGCATTTTACTTGACATAATGTTTTTCTTGGATAAATTCATGCCGCAATTTATATATATAGAGAATGTGAATTTCTATAAATTTTTTAAGTACACATACAATTGCGAACACAAAAATGTTTGAAATAATTGAATCCTATATTTATCATACAAAACGACTAGATATGTACATGGCATGAATTTTGTTCAGATGCTCTTAGGAGTTATCATGCAAATTCTAAATGCTTGCATCGATCTATGTTCGTGGATCTATTCGATTCTATAAGATATATATTAATCGAACTAATCATCGAGTTAATGAATTTGATGTGTGAGATGGTTTTAAATTTAATAGGAGATCGATAATGACAAAAGCATGCGGCTAGCCGATTATTTCGATGTGGTAGCGGGAACTAGCACTGGTGGCCTCATGGCGACCATGTTGACTGCACCGAACAAAGCCGGACGGCCGCTTTATGCCGCCGATGAGATTGTTCCGTTTTACTTTAGAGAGGCAGCTAAAATATTTCCACCAGAGTAAAGAAACTCATACTTTTCTAAACATAAATTCCAAAAGATAAAAATAATACCATCTTTCATGTTTTGGTTTATATCACAACTTTGAAAATTTCAAAAAATACAGGAAAACAAATTTTATATGAAACATTTAGAAATGCTTCCAAAATCACTTGTAGGCAAGCTTGTACAAAATGTATGAATAATATAAAATAACGAGATATCAAAATATCTAATTAATTACTTATAGTTATAGATAGTTTTGTTCTTAAAGAACAAAGTTGGCATTACTTATTGATATATATGATAATTCTTGTTGTTTGCGAAAATGCAGAAGTTGGATGATGTCAATTATAAAACTTCTGATGGGTCCAAGGTACAACGGAAAAGATCTACGAACTATATTAGGAAATCTTCTTGGAGAGACAAGACTTCACGACACACTCACAAACGTTGTTATACCTACCTTCGACATCAAGGAACTTAAACCTACCATCTTTTCCTCTTACCAGGTTCCTCTCGATTAGAGACAGAAATATTTGTTGTTGAGTGGTATTGATCAACCATCAATCTAACAGTTTTAGTTTTTACTTTTTTGGTTTTGTTTTTTGTTTTTGTTACGTGTTGTTGAAGGAGTCGAGTAACCCTAGCTTGAACGTCAAGTTATCAGACATATGCATTGGTACATCGGCTGCTCCCACTTACCTTCCTGCTCATTACTTTAGCAATGAAGATAAACTAGGAAACACGACAGAGTTTAACCTCATAGACGGTGGTGTTACTGCTAATGACCCAGTTAAACATGATTTTCTTCACATTCTTCTTTTGCTCGAAATCGAAATAGATCATCAACTAATTGTCTTGTATGTTTTGTGTTCGGTTTTTTATAGACTTTGGCGGCCATGACTGCTGTGTCTAGGCAGGTTGTGAAGAATCATCCTGATATGGATGGGTTCGAGGCGTTAGGTTACGACAAGTTTCTTGTGGTATCGATAGGGACAGGGGCTGCAAAAAAAGGACAAGTATAGCGCGGTAGACGCTGCAAAATGGGGAATCCGAAGTTGGGTGTACAATCTCAAGTATAACTCGAATCCGATATTAGAAGTTATATTGGAATCAAGCCGGGACATGGTCCAATACCACACCTCTGTTCTGTTTCACGCACTAAAGTCCGAGGATAATTACCTCAGAATCGACGTAATTAAGAACTATACTTTTTCAACATTTTATATGCATGACCATTCATTTTTTATATGTACAAATGCATATCAGGTTGATACATTGAAACCAGATGAAGTCTCAATGGATAAAGCGGCGATGTCGAACTTAGAGAATCTAAAGAGTATTGGAGAGAAATTACTCGAAAGCAATGTGGTTCGTATGAACCTCGACACTGATATATATGAACCTATTCCTCGCAATGTCACCAATGATCAAGAACTCAAGAGGTGATGAGAAATCTATTTGAAGGTTATCTTGTTTAGCAATCAATCTCATTTTTTGGAATATTTTGTTCATGTAGGTTTGCGAAAATTCTCTCGGATGAAAGAAAAACAAGAAACAAGAAACAACGAGAACCCGTGTGTTTATTTGTGCGAAATAATCTACTGTATTAAAAAAAAACTAAAGAAAAACAAAAAACAAACAAAAAAATTAAAAAGAAAACAAAAGAATCTGTAATTGTGTGTTGTTGCTCGGCGAACTCTATTAATTTATGCTTTTGTTGATTGTTCTTCTGTAATTGATTTTGGAAATTAAAAACTATTAAAATGCAAATGAATTTATCATATCTTTGAATTGACTGTTGTCATTCCTACATTATTGGTTTGAAATTTGTTGCTGCCAATTACGCCAAGTATGATTCATTTATACATCCCATCTATAAGATATACTCGTAACTATACCAAAAAAAACAACTAGCGAATGATGACATGCACAAAAAATGAAAAAAAAAACATAGATAGTGCTTTTTTAAAAACAAAATTGAAAAAACTATAATCTTCTTGGTATCCGGATCAGCCGTTGATAATAATAATACCACGTAAACGTAAATCACCTCATCACAGTGGAGTTGAACTAGTGACTTTTTATTTTTTCTTCAAGTCTCAAGACGACTAGACCATTAGACCACTAACCACTTAGTAAATACAACTGTTAAAATTGGTTACGATACATATATAGTGTTTGCTCTGCGATATTTCTTGACGCCATGTTAATTTTTCATTTTTATACCTTTTTACATCCCAACGATAAGTTAACTATAATGACTATACTTTTTGTGTTGGCATTTGTGATTAGAAAGAATATGGAGTTTTGGTACAAGATATTCAACAGAGTAAACCGTTAGCTATCTACAAGCATCAAAGGCTCACAATTGAGACAATAAAGTATATCTACAATAAACTCATGACTCTACACCAGAAAAACAAAGCAAAATTTGACAAGATTTTACATTTAAAGTGCTACTCAAGCTTTAGAGCACTCCAGAGTCCAGACTAGGTCATGAGATTTTTAAATTTTCCAGTCAAAATCATATACTACAATAACCCTCTCCAGCAGCTGACACGTGGACATTCCTACAGCTGACACGTGGATTTACAAGTTTGAAGTCTCCATCTCTATTGTTTCGGTTTCCTGCACTCTCTGTCTTCCCTTGTAGGGTTTTAGTTATGAACAGTATTTTAAATTGATTCTCATCTTCACCGTCCATTCTACATTCTTGGCCTCAACAATTACTCGAAAATCTCCATTTCCATTCATGCAAAAGAAAGCCGCTTTCGGGAGGAGGCGTTCAAGTCTTGGGTCTTCTCGGTTGTTCATATGCTTCATTCTTACTCACACTCGCATATGAATAGATGTGGAAATCTACTCAAACGAATTTCAGGGTTAACCTTTCTTCATTTCAAAATTCCTTTGTTTTGGATAAATATGTACGCTTCCATTTTTCCCTTCGCATAATTAAGCTTGTTGGTAACTGAAGTTTCTACTTTGCGTTGCAGAGATTTTAATTGTAACATGATTTTGTTGCATAAAATCGACATGCAAATCGGCAAAAGAGAAGCTAAACTCATCAGCCTTATTCAAATGTAAAAATCTTTTGCTATATCTGTGGTTTTATGAGAAATAGACAAAGTTTCTTCTCTTTCTTGTACCTTGATGGCAACGATTTGGTTTTCATATAATTATCAAACTATAAGAAGATTAGCTTTGAAAAACCAGAATATGATTTTTTTTGGTTTTCTTTTATTTCCACAATCAGAAGTTGTAATTCCTCATTCAATATTAATACTACTTTTTGCAATTTTTTGAATCTGTTTTCCTCTCTTAGGTCCTTTCAATGCTTAAACCTCGATGCTCAAAGCATACACCAGGACATGAGAATGGCAAACCATCACAACATGTGGTATGTAGAACTCTTCTATTTTAAACTGAGATTTGAAACGTTTTTTTCTGCTTCCGCATTCAACAGCCGTCCTTCTCTTTTTTTTTTTTAGTGACATCAGAGGATGTGAATAGACAATTGCCAATTTGGCTGAAAAATGATGTTCCTGGCATCTGCAATCTTTATTCGCCGGTGCAGTTGCCAATGGAATGTGAGTCTCTCTTAAAATGTTAGTTTGGTTATTTTGTGTATTTACAAATGTATTCTTTCGTATGGGATACTAACACATGATCATCTATTCTCGTAAAAGGACTAAGCTTTCTTATGGGTCCAAGAAGATTAATCTAAATGAGTGTGTAGCCTGTTTGAGCAAGTTGCAGGTGGAGAAAGAGAGAATTCACTTCTCAAGGCTTGAAATGCATATCGCAAGAGAGTGTGGATGCATTCTTTTACTTGTGCTTCCTTTTGATCGTATATTATTCTATACATGCCACCTTCATTTACGGATAACCTCTGCATTTATCGATGTATATATGTCTAATACTATTCATGCGTTCATGGTTTAATTTCTGGTGCATTCAGATAGATATTCCACGACGTCTGACTCTTCCAAATTTTCCGTAAACAAAACATGATATAATGAATAAATGATTTTGATTTGCACATTTTTCACTAGCTTTTTACCTCTGTGGTTTTGAAGTATATGTAATTCAGTCCATCCTTGTGGTTTTCCTTTCTTTGCTGAAAGTTATAAAAGGTATCCTATATACTTGGTGCTTAATTTGACTACCGACCGCCAAAGGAAGTGGCTGCAAAGGCTCTTGAGTTAGCTAAGTGTCATTTAATTGATATGTATGGTTTCACAATAGGCCCGTGTTACAAAGAGTGGTACAAAAGCTTCTCCACTTCCATGCTTACCTATGAATTCATCTTTTTGTGAGGCTTGTTGTTTCATAACTTCTATATTTTTAGGATCCACAAGAGAGACATACTCCTATAATTCTAGATTTGTTTGAGACATACATCAGAAAATCTGCCATCAACACTTGTGTGGTGTACATACATCAACTAGCAGTGTACGTCCATCAACTAGCAATGTACGTACATCAGCTGGAATCTCATCACCAGACATTGTACGTACATTAGCTGGCATTTCATCATCATTACATACATCAGCTGGAAGATCATTATTAGGCATGGAGACATCAAAAAATCTGCCATCAACACCCGTGTGGTGTACATCTGACTACACTGGGTGTACATCATCCTATGAAGTGCGTACATCATTCTCTATTAGGTGTACATCGTCCACCGCAATCCATATTGTAGACGTATATTTGTAATTGCAATTACAAATGTAATCGATATACTTCCATACATAGTATACGTACATGAGTCTTTTCATCCGAGGGCCAGGTATGTACATGTGTACATCATGTACGTAGACTATTATCTACGCAAATCACTTTGATTGGATAATATACCCATACCGTATCAATAAATCATTGTCATTATTGTTCAATACCAATATATCAATATATGTATTATACACGTACATAGAAAACATATATATATATGAGTACATGTATGTGTGTATGTGTGTATACAATATATATATTTGTGTACATATGTTTTCAGTGTACGTGTATATGTGTACTTGTATTGTACATATATGTATAGGTGTGTATACCTACGTGTATAATATACTATCATCTACTTGTATAGTACATATATGTATGTGTATGTATATGTGTTTACACACATATACATATTTTGCCCTTGTATAGTACATATATGTATATGTGTTTACACACATATACATATATATGTACGTGCATGTACATGTGTATATATGTACAACACATCATATTTAGGTGTAAAAAAAGAAAAAAAAGATTTGAAGATGTGTTTTATGAGATGAAAGAAAAAAGAAAGATTTGATGATTTGTTTTACGAGAAAATCTGAGGAAGAAAAGAGTAAAAAGAAGAAGAGAGAAGGAGGGAGGTAAGAGAAAAGAAAATCACTCGGGTGATTTGACAATTGAAAATCTCACAACTTTTTTTAAGGGCAAAACGGTCTTTCTGCGTAGAGGGTGTTGTGATATTTTGGAAAGAGAGAGAGGAAGTTGTGACATTTTTCTACATTGTCTTTTTTGGTGACATTTTTGTAGTTGTAAGTCATTTCTTGAGACATTTATATAGTTTTCTCGTATGTTTATTCTTTTTATTGCTCTCTGTTATTGCAAAGCAGTAATTAAATTAGCATAGTAGTTCTTACGAAATTTTTGCAGCACCCAAACTAATAATAAATTTTAATAAATTTTAAAAAGAAAACCTGCGCATATTGGCCTAGTAATAATAAAATTAGTATTAATTTAATTTAGAGGGCACAATAAAGAATCTAATATTGAGTCACACATGCATGACATATCTAGTTAGAACAAGTCTGAAAAATACAAAGAATACTCGGTAACTTAAAATTGAATAATTGAGTTTCAAAAATTTCTTATCCTACTTGAGTTTTGATTTTTATAACTCTTTAACCAAAAAAGAAAATGCTGTCCAGAAAATTAATAAATAATTTAAAATGACATATTGCAGTATTTCTCGTAGATTAAAGCTTGTGACGCCGGGCACCTTCATAAACCAATGACAACGTTGTTACTTAGTAGGTAGTATAGCAACGGAGTTGACAATATTGTCATAGTCACATAGATACTATTGAAATGAAATTTGTTTGACACATTTATCTACTAAGAGTTTGATTGAACCTTCCGTAACCGTATGCAAATACTATGTTTATGTTTGTAAATGGTATGGAAGCCACGTTTGACACCAATCATAAAACGTGTTAAGGTTAAAAATTGTAGACTTATCGTGACTTTATCTCAAGTTTTAACTACTTTTTTTTTTTTTTTTTTGATAAAAGGGTTTAACTAGTTATTTCTAGTTTACTATACTTCCACAGGAAACATCAAGTAAAATCATGATCAGCACGAAATGCATAGAGAAAGTCTGACAGAAAAGAAAATAAGCTTTTAGAATCTCCCACTCGTTAAGTTGTGCATTT
The DNA here is from genome assembly GCA_963576765.1 of Draba incana. Lineage (NCBI taxonomy): Eukaryota > Viridiplantae > Streptophyta > Magnoliopsida > Brassicales > Brassicaceae > Draba > Draba incana. Next base: position 2,817,905 of record OY755212.1, on the reverse strand, counting down.
TTATAATATATACATATGTAATTATATAGAAGAAAAGATATCAAAGTATTGCATTAATCTTGCTCTAAACCAATTTTCCAATTTAAACTTTTTCAGCTCAAGAGAAAAACAAGCCATTAATCAAGTATGGTTCAATGGTTGATAGCTCGCTTTGTTGGTCGAAATTGTACAGCAAATGCTTTTCAATATGTTTCTAGATTAGCCACTGATAAGCTCAAATTATCCCTAGAGCGACTCTCTCAAATTAAAAGATCGTGTAATACTTAGGGGTCGAATTTCACAGAGAATCAAGTTAACACAGTAGATTTCAATGTTCAGATTATGCTAAGTGATAAAAATGATAAGTAAAACAGGTGCAAAAACAGTAAATGATGATGATTGATTTAACTTTAATTCAATAAGAGACAAGCGCTAGGCCTTAGGAAATTCTCAGGAATGATTCCAAACTGAAGGATAAACGTACTATCAGGATATTAATGAAGTGCAATTCTAGAACTCAAACTAATGTAAAATAAATCAACTGTCGTTGCAATTATTATCTATGTTTAAACCCTAGAAGACCAACTGTCATTGCGAAATCAGATTAATTTAAACAAGCATTAGAAACAGGTTTGATTGTTCACAAAGATCCAAAGCCAACTGTCGTTGCGAATCAGATCTTTGCTCACCTATAATATAGTTCCAGTTATTCAATAATACTGTCGTATCTATTAAACAACCTAAAATATATGACCTAAGGTGATCAATCTTAAATCAGAGTTAATATAATCAAGGTGAAGAATCCTATATGATGCAATCCCAATAGTAAATAAATCCTAACAGCTTTTCATCATCCTTTGAAAACCCTAAAATCTAACGAGTAGACTACTCAGACATGATGAAAGATGCAAACATGATTTCTGAATAAGACTTTATTAAAAGAAAGAGAATGATACAAAGATCGAAACCGATTGGAAACGAAGAACATATCTCTGAAGTATCTTTTGCTAAAATCTCTGAATAAAATAAAGCTTAGCCTAAAACAATGGCTTAGAATAAGTATATATAAGGTACAAAAACGATCTGGGGCAGAACTGCAAACATCTTGAACTTCTAGGGCAGAAATTGGAAATCTTCTGAATTAATGTTCTGGTCCGAAACTTGGTCGTGTCGAGCGACATGATAGTTGCATCACTCGACAGACCATATTACTTCACGTCGATCGATATGAAATCTGTGTCGCTCGACGGACTTGCTGAATTTCAACTCCGAACTTGTGTCTTTGACTGCTTATTCCACAATGCTCCAAAATGCTCCAGTAAACACCAGTAATTCTCCGAACATCCAAGTACCTAATAAGAAAACCAAAGACTCGAAAAACACCAGAAAGACTCTAGAAAACATACTTATATCATGGCTTAAAAACCGTAAAAACCATGATATATCAACTCCCCTAGACTTAGCTTTTTGCGTGTCCCTAAGCAAAACAGTTGTACTCACCCCTTTAGGAACCACATACCGCATAGTCAATATCTGGTAATACTTCGATGTGTCCCTAGAAGCTTAGCAGTCCTCCAGATTGATTCCAAACCCCTTAGAGAATCTCAGACTTTCAGCTGCAAACCCCTTTAGTCATTTAGGTGTGGTCTCATCGAGGGAATATCGATCGTTGGACCTTCTAGATTCTTTCACTTCCTTTAATACTTTCATGCGTTTCACCATCTCTCTTTCCTCTGAAACTATTTATCCAATTAAGGATGTCATAGATATGCATGCCTTTTTGATGATTGATTTTTTGTTGTTTTTCTGCGCTTTTATTCTGGCATTTTTGAATTCGGGCTTGCACTTTTCTGCTTGAACTATACTTTTCTGTAGACTTTTTTACTTCCTTGGCATCTCTATGATTTACTAGATCAGCGCTCACTACTATTGTTCTTGTGGAGACAGGGTCATGAGGCTTTTTTTCTTTTTGATCTAGGACAGTTGAATTCGTCATTTGGGAAGAAGTTTCAAGAGCGGTCCGTCCTTGCTTTCAAATGTTTGGAAACTAAATCAAGTCTTGCGATTACCAACGCCCAAGACAAGAGATTAGAGTTCATTAGGCGCGGGGTCTGCAACATCTTTTCTGGCGTTCTCTAGAAATCTAAACTCGCTTCGTTAAACTGATCCACAACCAGTTACCCACCAAGTAAAACTAACCAATCTTCCATTGGAAATGGTCCTTGAGTGCTATTTAAAGGAAGTTTCAGGGGAATTTTTGACCCGAAATAAAAACAAAAACAGGACTAACGGAATAAACCTCAAAATAGAAAACAAAAATTAGCAACCACCTCCCCCAGACTTGAACAACACTGACCCCAATGTTATTAAATCCGGAGTGGGTAAAAAATAAAAATAGATATGAAACGAACCATGTTGAAACTGAATGGAAATTGTTACCTGATGGTCGTGTCGAGCGATACGACCCTGATCATCGATCGACACGAACACTTCGAACGTGTCGAGCGACACGTTCCTTACGTCGCTCGACGTAGAGGGTGGACGAACGTAGTGTGTGAAATCTAAGTGCTCGTCTAGTTGTTAAGTTAGCATTCTCTCTCATCACTATTAGATCACTCAAAGAAACACGTCAAATGCAACCACATAGATAGAATTCCATAAAGTTTAAACAACAATTATAAAAATAAAGAAACAGCTGACTCAAATAAAAGCAAAAACTGACTCAAAAAGAAAAAAAATAAAAAGAAAAGAAAAAGAAATGAAAAACCGGGCAATCATGAAGAACTAATTTGTCTCCTCATCATCAGAAACAGCAGAAGGAGAAGGTGCAGGAGATGACCGAGGACGAACACATCCACAAGCAGCAGTCCTCACACTGGCACCCCAAATCCTCTTGAGCGCAGTAGTATGAAACCAGAGAACAGCTGCCGTATCCTCTGAGTCCTCTGGCCCTGGAGGAAACTCTAATGGTGGATCCCGAAAGGTGGAAGCAGAAGTACTCGCACGAGAAGTGGGGCCACCAGCAGTCTTACGTCCTCTAAACGCAGAAATGGTCCTGTCATCAGGCAAGAAACTCAATAGTACCCTATCACTCCCAATATCCATCAGAGCATAATGGGCAGCTTAACCTGAACTAACTCTCCATGAGCAGGGCGATAAATCCAAGTCGTAGGCATCTTGAGCCAGGTAGCTCTCTGTAAGGTCTCAAGATCAAGAAGGTAGGGAACGACCTCCTCTGTATGGCTAGTCGTGTCAATCTCAAGGAAGCGGAAGATGGGAGTGAAAAGGCTACCTACAGTGACTGGCTTAGTGCCTCCACTCTTAAAATGGATCGTCTTCAAGGAGAGCAGATGATGAGCAAAGACAGCGCCCATGTACTGACCCGTTCACTAGCTATGGCCGGCCGCCAAGCAAAAGTTCCAGAACGGAGGCCAAACATTATGGAACGAAGGCCAAACATTGTGGAACGGAGGCCAAACAAGTTGGAACGGATGCCTAAGGCATAGAAAAGAGCGTTCCAACGAGAAAACTAAGGACGGATCGAGGAAAAACTAACTTTGGCCGAAGGAAGCGGCCAAGCCTTAATTCATGTACCGCGGGTCGAGAACACTCGATGCCAGCACGAGGCTGACCTGAGAAATCCTTAATCCGCGACTAAAGGAAATCGGCGGTTGTCCTTGAGCCAAGTCGCATTTTTGGACGAAGGGCTAGAAAAGTGCCACGTCACAGGTAGTTGGTTCTAGAAGAAAACTAGAATTATTAGCCTTGTGTGGCTAGAAATGTGCCACGCCTTAAGTCGGTGGGACTTGTGGTTGTCCCTAGGCCACGTCTTAAGTCGGTGGAGTATATGGCCGAGAAAGCGCCACGTCACCAAACTCGGTGGCAGCATTTGTGCGAAAAAGCGTGGCCGGTCTATGAGCCACATTTTTCACCGGTCCTAGCCTATAAATAGGACCCTTCCCTTGTTCACTTCTGAGCATCCCCCATCCAAACCTAGTCCGAAAATCACCCTAGAGAATCCTTGCTCCTTTACTAAAACCAAAAGCTTAGCCTTTCGTTTCCTTTAAGCCTTGATAAAACCCAGATCAGTTTCCCATCAAATCCCGATCCGGAAATCCTTTCACCGAACCAAAAACTTTGTTCGGATCTAGATAACCTTAGGGAATTATCGAGAAAACCTAGGATCTAACACGGAAACGTTAGGATTAGTTCAGAGTAAATTTCCGAAGATCCGAACGAGTCTTTTCGAGTCTTGATCCGATCTAGTCCGATTCTTAGGCGATCCGCGAGTAGGAAGTCTAAGTTAAATCTCATACTTTTCCTAAGGCAAAAGTGAGTCTTGGTTATACTTGTTCGTGTGTTAGATGAGTGGAACACACGTGATTGTTTATTATTACGTTTATAGTCATAGATGTTCATATAATTTGACTGTTGGAATTGCTAAGTGTGAATGATGAACCTAAACGGATTTGTTAAGAGTGGTTGAGGTTATTAACTAGTGGAATGTATGGAAAGAATCTATGTGAATGGTTTACAAGTTTATATGCATGCATACTAGATTCATAAATCATATAAACTTGTTATGTGAGCGGTTGGTCATTCCCTTGTATCATGACTTAACCATTTGACTAAGGAGTGATGGTTAAAGTTCACAAAGACACGGAGAGACGGGATTGCAGCCTAGGGCCGTGTACAGCATAAGCGATCGGTGCCGAATTCCTAATGTGGTAGCGTATGAGTACGGCCACAGGAATTATGAAAGGATCCTAAGTCCTTAGCCTTTGTGGTTTTGGACCGAACAATACCTTGTATACATGTGAAGGATACACGTGATGGGAATTGACAACGCGGAAGGCCTTATGGAAGTGAAAACGTTAATGCATAGCATATACTAATCATGTTAATCATGCATGCATTTGAGTGTTGCTTGTTGATTGTTATTTTGGGTTTTGGGTTAGAATTATATTATCAATCGTTTGGGAAGCCATAGATTCACTGGGTAACTAGTGCTCAAGACTCAATTTGTTTTGCAGGTAACCTTTAGTGGGTAGACCCTTGGGAGCACAACATGGAACATTAGGATAAATCAGTAGTAGATTGCCTTGCTTTTGTAAGTAAATAATGTTTAATATGTATAAACGTTTGGAGTATTAGACTCGGAATCGAATATGGTTTTGTAACCGTTTGAAACCCTAAGTATATAGAATAAAGGAAATGTTTTAAATAACTCGGGTTTCAAATGATACTTAGTCCTGTCTAGACGATCCAACTACCGTTCAAGACTCGGGTTGAAAAGCCTTGAAGTCTTGATCGTTAGGAACCGTGTGCTCGGACATTCATTCTAAGATTCTAAGATGAGTTTTTAGAACCTCGGGACGGACAACCGAGTATACGAACGTAGCATCTCCGTCCTGGATTCGGGTCTAAGGTTGGTCGCTCATGTTCTTGTTTGATTGTTGTGCGACCGATCGAGTTGACTTTGACCTAGATCGGGTCGGGGGTGTTACTGCCCATGTGCACATCAGTGTCTAAAGAAGTCTGGAAATCAGTAAGGTATGGCCGAAGAGCGTAATAGAGGATGATAAGCTCATACTCCCTCACTTTGTTTGCCTCAACCTGATAGAGAATCGAGGAAGCAACCATGCGAACAAAGTATCGCAAAATCGGATGTCGAATATTCGTGAGAGTGGAGTTGCCTGAGTAAGCTCCTATACCAAATAAAGTCCAAAAATCTCTCTCCTCCGCAAACCTGTTCGGAAGAAAACTAGAGCGACCCTTCTTCAACCCATAAATCTCTGCTAGCTCATTAAAAGTAGCAGTGTAGCTAACACCTCGAATCCTGAAAGTGACGTCTCCATGCTCAGATAGCCAGTATGCCCGTTGTAATCTACACGAATTGTAGCCAGTAGTTGTCGCACCAAATTTGGGTAATAGGGATAAAAACGAGTAGCAATGGTCCCTAATCCCACATTCTATAACAAATTAAGGACCTCGTCCTTAATCCCTAGACATCTCAAAGCATGTTCATCAGTAAACCAAGTCGGCTCCAAGTTGACGCTCATCCAGCCATTGTAGAAAAGGCTATCAAATGCATCCTAATCATCCGTGAAATCTCTCCTCAAATTAAGAGATCAATGCAGTACTTAAGGTATCGAAATCCACAGGGAATCAATGAAACACAATAGATTTAATGATTTCAGATTATGCTAAGCAGAATTATGAGAATGCAAGTAAACAAAAGCAATTAAAACGGTTGTGAGAATCAATAGAGAAAAGAGCTAGGCACAGGAAAATCTCAGGTGAATCAGATATGCAGATGATCAATTAGCAATAGGATTTATGAAGCTTAGTTCCTAAACATGAACACGAAAGTAAAACAAACCAGCTTCCACTGCGAATATTATCTATGAATAAATTCAAGCAAACCAAATTCCTTTGCAAATCCTATGAATCTAAACAAGCATTAGTTTCAGGTTCAATTGTTCACAAAACCCTAAGCCAAATTCTTTTGCGAATAGGAATTTTGCTCATCAAAAACTAGTTCAGGTTATCAATCAAACTGTCGTTTCTATTAATAAACCCTAGATCAGATTCAAGGTAGCTAATCAAGAATCAGCAATAAGAACAAGTTAAGATGAAGAACTTCTAATGATATTAATCCTAAACAATTATGATCAGATCTAGCAAATCATCAACAACCTTTTGAAAATCCCTAAACATAACAGGGAAACTACTCAGACATATCGAATGATGAAAACATGTTTTTATTAAAAGATATATCAAAGAGTTAAGTAAAATAAAGCATGAAGGCTAAACAATGGCCTGAAAACGTGTTTATAAAGGTTCCAAACCGACTAGAAAAGAAAAGTAAACATCTGGAACTTTCTTCGCAAAAACGGAAATCTTCGATTTGGGCTTTTTCTTCATTAAGTACCCGTGTCGATCGACACCCAGATGGTGTCGATCGACACCACACTCTCTGGAAAAATCTTGTGTCTTGTAATGCTCATGTCGATCGACAGATAAAGAAGTGTCGATCGACGCTTGATCTTCTGTCCGATTTTGACTTGATCTTTTCAGCTCTTTCCTCCTCGAAACTCCAAAATGCTCCAAAAGCTCTAGTAAACATCTTTTCTGCTCCAAACGGTCCAGTTCCTGTAAAGACTCTAAAAACACATAGAAAACACCAAAAGACACTAAAACATGGACTTATATCGTGGCCAAAAACCGGTAAAAACAATGATATATCAACTCCCCCAGACTTAGCTTTTTGCTTGTCCCTAAGCAAAACAGTGTAATCACTCCTTTATGAACCACATACCTTTGCAAAGCTAATCCGGTGATACTTCGATGTTTCCCTAGAAGTATAGCAGTCCTCCAGAATTAAATCCAAATCCCTTAGAAAATCTTAGACTTTCAGTCGCAGACCCCTTTAGTTTAATTAGGTGCGGTCTCATCGAGGGAATATCGATCGCTGGTCCTTCTAGATTCTTTCACTTCCCTTAACACTTTCCTGCGTTTCACCCTCTCTCTTCCCTCTGAAACTGTATCTAATTAAGGATATCATAGAGATGCAATCCCTTTGATGATTGAATTTTTGTGATGGCGGGTACCTCAGCAGAGGGTCCTTTACCACCAGAGCTTGAGCGTTTTATTCTGGCATGCTTGCACTTTTCTGTAGACTTTTTTTTTTTCTTGGCACCTCTATGATCACTAGATCAGCTCTCATTACTGGTGTTCTTGTGGAGACAGGGTCATGAGGCTTTTTCTTTTTTTCCGATCTAGGACAGTTGTACTCATCATTCGGGAAGAAGTTTCAAGAGCGGTCCGTCCGCGCTTTCAAGTGTTTGGAAGCTGAATCAAGTCTTGCGATTACCAACGCCCTTGACAAGAGATTATAGATTCATTAGGGTCGGGGTCTTTGACATCCTTTCTAGCGTTCTCCAGAAATCTGAACTCGCTCCGTTAAAACGATCCACTTCCAGTTACCCACCTTGTAAAACCATCTAACTTGTATTGGAATGGTCCTTGAGTGCTGTTCAAAGTAAGTTGGAAGGGGAGTTTCGACCCGAAAAAAAAAAAAATTTAATTGACTCAAAAACACCAAAATAGAAAACATCATTAGCAACTACCTCCCCCAGACTTAAACAACACTGTCCCCAGTGTTATTAAGCCTAAGATTGGTGAAAATAAATAGATAGGAAACGAAAAGAATGAAAAATCAAGTGAAAATTCGTACCTGGGGTCGTGTCGATCGACACTTACAAATGTATCGCGTCGAGTGACTTAAAATCCTAGTTGATCGACATGTTATTTTCCTTGGTGTCGATCGACAGCTTTTCAGTGTCGATCGACACTCAAGTCTGAAGTGCATTCCTCCTTTATTTTTGTACGTTTAATCTCCTAAAACCCCAAACCAACACAAAACCAAAACGTAAAAATGAAAAAGAAAACTAAAAAAAAAATAAAAACATAATTAGTAGATTCACAAGTGGGTTGCCTCCCACTAAGCGCTTGTTTTTAGTCCGTTAGCTTGACTATGAGGAACTATGAACTATGGTGGATCTTTAGGAAGTATTGGACTTCCTCTATCCTGAATGGAACTCGCAGCGACCGGCTTGAATCGAACCTTCTTCGCATCTCCCCCAGACTTATCAGAAACAGTCTCAGGGAAAAGTCTCATCGTTTTAGCCATCATCTCCTGGATAACTGTTTCTCCTTTATCCTTAAGCTCTTGGGGAATAAGAATTCGCATCTTCGCGAAAGGCTTTGAAGTCCTTTTTGGTTTCACCTTGGACGGATCACCTGCAAAACCATCAACAGAAGAAACAAGCTTTCGAGAAACTCGTTGCTTGTGTGAGTGTGTAGCAGCCTTTTCATATTGAACGAAAGTAGAAGAGAAAGAATTTAATACAGGAGGTTCATACCTGAGCTCCTTTGGAGGTTCCTCAGGCGATGGTTCTGGATTGACTAAATCTTTGACAGTCTCACGAGGAATGTCTTCTGAAGGCTCCTTGATCAGCTCTTCTTCCTCTGAAGTATCCACAGAAAAAGCTTGACCATCGATGGTGGGTTTCCTTTGAGTCTTATCCATGTCAAATTTCATGACAACATCACCAAGGTCAAACTTTATCTTTCCTCCTCTATAGTCAATAGTTGCTCCTGCTGTGGCTAAGAAAGATCGTCCCAGAAGCAAAGGATCTTGAGGCTCGGTATCATATTCCAAAACGACAAAGTCTGTTGGAATAACGCAGTCTTGAACTTTGATTGGCACATCCTCTAGAACACCTTTAGGAAACCGTTTAGAACGATCAGCTAGGATAAGCGACATCCTAGTCGTCTTGAAATCTGTCATTCCAAGTCTAGCAGCTACAGAGAATGGCATCAAGTTTATACTGGATCCTGAATCACACAGGGAATGAGGGAACCTTTCTTCAGAGATGGAGCAATTAAGCACAAAGTTTCCTGGATCTGGTAGCTTCACCGGAACTCTGCTCTAAATCATTGCGCTCACCTCTTCAGAAACCACAACCTCCTTCTTCTTCTTCTTGGAAACCGGAGCTGTGCCCAAAAGTATTGCGTGAAGATCTCGAGTCAGCAGTGCTCCTTCCTCAGGACTAACTCCATTAGCGACAATTCGCTTGACGTACCTTCGAATTGCAGGAGAAAGCTTAATCGCATCCACTAAAGGCATCTCAACAATGATCTTCTCAATCATCTTCTTGTACATGGCCTCTTCTGCTTCCTGCTTGGACTTCCTGGCTCTGGGGAATGGAACCTTTGGCTTGTAGACATTCTCCTCTACCTTGTCTGAAGATTTGGACGAAGTTGGGCATGTTTGTGGCTCATGTCGATCGACAGATAAGGGAGTGTCAATCGACAGAGGAGTCTCTGGATTTGGAGGATCGTGATTTTCAGTACCTGTCGATCGACACTGACCCCTGTTGATCGACGCTAGAGTTTCTGGAATCTCTGGAGAGTGACTCGCGATCCGTGTCGATCGACAGCCATCTCCGTCGATCGACGGAGAAGCCTCTGGATAAATTTCTGGTTCTGCGTCGAGATGAGCGTCGAGCGATTTGATCCTTTCTTCACGTGTCGATCAACACTGTCTCCTCTGTTCCAAAATCAGCCTTAAACTCATCAAAATCATTGGCCTCTTCAACTTGAATCGCGTTGCAGGATCTCTTGGGATTAGAATCCGTCTTCGCAGGCAGGAAACCTTCTTGTCTTCTAACCGATTATGCAGTTTGCGCAACTTGAATGTCCAGCTTCTTGACATAAGCACTCAAAGATTCAAATTTACCATCAAAGTCCTGGTAGATGGAGTCCAACTTCCCATTGAAAGTGACTTCCAGCTTCTGCTGTCCTTCTAAGAGTCGCGCAAGCATAGCTTTCACCTCATTGTCTTGCTCAGGAGGTTTCTGGTAAGATGAGGATCCGTAGTTCCTGTTGTAATTGTTGCTCTGGAAGGGCTTCTGATAAGACGACCCATATCCCTGCTGATTTTTGAACTTTTGGAATCCTGAATTATTTATGTAGTTCACATCCTCTACAGTTTCAACTTCCTGAGCAAACTGGACCGACTTCTTTCCCATAAGGATACCTTTCATAGAATCCAGCTTTGCATTCATCTCAGCCAAGTGCTTACTACCATCCTTGTTCTCGCTCATCTGCTTCCTCTCAAAATCAGTGTTTTTTGTACTGTTGCTAGAAGCCAAGTTCTCAATGAGAGTCACCGCATCCTCTGGGTAGTTGGTATTGAAGTTACCACTACTCGCTGCATCTAATGCCATCTGATATCGCCAGTCCACTCCTCTGTAAAAGATGCCTAGCAACTGAACATCTGTGAACCCATGGTGAGGATAGTCTCTCTGATAGGACTTAAGTCGCGTCCACGCAGCCTTGAAAGCTTCTGTAGGACCCTGCCTGAAAGAAGTAATCTTCGTCCTTAGCTCTTCTGACCTTGCATCATCAAAGAAGTTGTTTAGGAATGCGTTCTTTGTGTCCTCCCAAGTAGTAAGCGATCCAGGCTCAAGGTGCTTCAGCCAGTAAGAAGCATCCCCACTAAGAGAGTATGGGAATAGCTTGCAGAAGAGATAATCGCTAGACACTCCTTGAGCCTTTATGCTAGAAGCTAAATCTTCAAAATTCTCGATGTGATCCATCGGATGCTCATGTGGAAGGCCATGGAAGGGATGTTGAGCTACTAGTGAGAAGTACGCAGGCTTCAGTTCAAAGTCATTCCTTTGGAAAGCAGGAGGACGAATCGCAGCTCGATTCGCATAGAACTGGTCAGACCTGTTGAAGTCTGCTAAAGTGCAGCCTTGCGCGGCGTTCATCTCGTTCCTCAAAACGTTTTGGCGATTTTGTACGTGTTGTCGATCGACACCAGGGGGTTGGTGTCGATCGACACCCAAGTCTTGAACGTATCGAGCAACAGGAGCTAGCTGGTGTCGATCGACACGTGTCGAGCGACAGGAGCTAGCTGGTGTCGATCGACACGTGCTTCGTCATGCTCAACAATTTCGTCCTGAATCGCCTGATTCTCCTCGACGATCAGATTGCCATCGTCATCGATCCTCTGTCCTTGTGCATTGTACTTCAGTCCTGCCGGATCACACAGAACTCCATCTTCTCCAGGAATTAGTATACTACGTTCTTGAGCAGCCATCCTTGCTGCTCTCCTATTCTCACATTCCAAACGCGCTAGTTCCTGAAGATCGTATCCCACTAGTTCCTCGTCCTGATTGCTTCTGGTATTGCGGTTTCGCATGTACCTGAAACACCAAACAACAAGAAACTAGCAAAACAAAAATAAAAACACAAACCTAGACAAAATCCTAATAAAATAAATCTAATGGTCTAGATTCCCCGGCAACGGCGCCAAAATTTGATATGCTCAAATTAAACCTAAGAGCTACTCTCTCAAATTAAGAGATCAATGCAGTACTTAAGGTATCGAAATCCACAAGGAATCAATGAAACACAATAGATTTAATGAGTTCAGATTATTCTAAGCAGAATTATGAGAATGCAAGTAAACAAAAGCAATTAAAACGGTTGTGAGAATCAATAGAGAAAAGCGCTAGGCACAGGGAAATCTCAGGTGAATCAGATATGCAGATGATCAATTAGCAATAGGATTTATGAAGCTTAGTTCCTAAACATGAACACGAAAGTAAAACAAATCAGCTTCCGCTGCGAATATTATCTATGAATAAATTCAAGCAAACCAAATTCCTTTGCGAATCCTATGAATCTAAACAAGCATTAGTTTCAGGTTCAATTGTTCACAAAACCCTAAGCCAAATTCCTTTGAGAATAGGAATTTTGCTCATCAAAAACTAGTTCAGGTTATCAATCAAAATTGTCGTTTCTATTAATAAACCCTAGATCAGATTCAAGGTAGCTAATCAAGAATCAGCAATAAGAACAAGTTAAGATGAAGAACTTCTAATGATATTAATCCTAAACAATTATGATCAGATCTAGCAAATCATCAACAACCTTTTGAAAATCCCTAAACATAACAGGGAAACTACTCAGACATATCGAATGATGAAAACATGTTTTTATTAAAAGATATATCAAAGAGTTAAGTAAAATAAAGCATGAAGGCTAAACAATGGCCTGAAAACGTGTTTATAAAGGTTCCAAACCGACTAGAAAAGAAAAGTAAACATCTGGAACTTTCTTCGCAAAAACGGAAATCTTCGATTTGGGCTTTTTCTTCATTAAGTACCCGTGTCGATCGACACCCAGATGGTGTCGATCGACACCACACTCTCTGGAAAAATCTTGTGTCTTGTAATGCTCATGTCGATCGACAGATAAAGAAGTGTCGATCGACGCTTGATCTTCTGTCCGATTTTGACTTGATCTTTTCAGCTCTTTCTTCCTCGAAACTCCAAAATGCTCCAAAAGCTCTAGTAAACATCTTTTCTGCTCCAAACGGTCCAGTTCCTGTAAAGACTCTAAAAACACATAGAAAACACCAAAAGACACTAAAACATGGACTTATATCGTGGCCAAAAACCGGTAAAAACCACGATATATCATGCTTCAACGCGTCGAGCGATCTCTTCTTCCTGTCATCGATTCTCTGTCCGTGTTCGTTGTACCGGTTTCCTTCCTTATCGAAGAAACCATTCTCTCTCTGAAGCACAACCTTATTCGCGACCACCTTCCTAGCTTCTTTTGTTGCTTTTCTGTTGGTGCGTTCTAAAAGTGCTAAAGAGTCGAGATCGGATTCAACTTGCTCCTTGTTTCTCTTGCTTCTTGTGTTGTGATTAGGCATAAACCTGAAGCGCAAAACAAAAGAAAACGAAAGAAACTAGTTAGTGATTAATAGTAAAAGAAAACTTAGACAAATTCCTAATAATAAAAATATAATGGTTTATTGATTCTCCGGCAACGGCGCCAAAATTTGATAAGCTCAAATTATCCCTATAACGACTCTCTCAAATAAAGAGATCGTGTAATACTTAGGGGTCAAATTCCACAGAGAATCAAACACAGTAGATTTCAATGTTCAGATTATGCTAAGTGATAAAAATGATAAGTAAAACAGGTGCAAAAACAGTAAATGATGATGATTGATTTAGCTTTATTTCAATAAGAGACAAGCGCTAGGCCTTAGGAAATTCTCAGGAATGATTCCAAACTGAAGGATAAACGTACTATCGGGATATTTATGAAGTGCAATTCTAGAACTCAAAATAATGTAAAATAAATCAATTGTCGTTGCAATTATTATCTATGTTTAAACCCTAGAAGACCAACTGTCGTTGCGAAATCAGATTAATTTAAACAAGCATTAGAAACAAGTTTGATTGTTCACAAAGATCCTAAGCCAACTGTAGTTGCGAATCAGATCTTTGGTCACCTATGATTATGTTCCAGTTATTCAATAATATTGTCGTATATATTAAACAACCTAAAATATCTAACCTAAGGTGATCAATCTTAAATCAGAGTTAATGCAATCAAGGTGAAGAATCCTATATGATAATCCCAATAGTAAATAAATCCTAACAGCTTTTCATCATCCTTTGAAAACTCTAAAACCTAACTAGTAAACTACTCAGACATGATGAAAGATGCAAACATGATTTCTGAATAATACTTTATTAAAAGAAAGAGAATGATACAAAGATCGAAACCGATTGGAAACGAAGAACATATCTCTGAGGTATCTTTTGCTAAAATCTCTGAATAAAATAAAGCTTAGCCTAAAACAATGGCTTAGAATAAGTATATATAAGGTACAAAAACGATCTGGGGCAGAATTTGGAAATCTTCTGAATTAATGTTCTGGTCCGAAACTTGGTCGTGTCGAGCGACATGATAGTTGCGTCGCTCAACAGACCATATTACTTCACGTCGATCGATATGAACTCTGTGCCGCTCGACGGACTTGCTGAATTTCAACTCCGAACTTGTGTCTTTGACTACTTATTCCACAATGCTCCAAAATGCTCTAATAAACACCAGTAACGCTCCGAACATCCAAGTACGTAATAAGAAAACCAAAAACTCGAAAAACACCAGAAAGACTAGAAAACATACTTATATCATGGCTTAAAAACCGTAAAAACCATGATATATCCGCCACTATAAACGGTTTAAGTGACAAAAAAAATCCATTTTTTTATAAACCCTCGAATTAGTCTCGGTTCAAATGCAAGATTTTCTCAGCTATCAGAAAAACAAGAAACGGATACTATCACAGAGAAAGATTCAATGATTAAGAAAAATAAACCGCCGAGATACGGAGACCTTGTAACCATCCTCAGCCTAGACGGAGGCGGAGTTCGAGGAATAATCGGAGGAGTCATCCTTGCTAATCTTGAAAAACACCTTCAGGTTATATACTTGACATAATGTTTTTCTTGGATAAATTCATGCCGCAATTTTTATATATAGAGAATGTGAATTTCTATAATTTTTTTAACTACACATACAAACGCGAACACAAAAATGTTTGAAATAATAGAATCCTATATTTATCATACAAAAAGACTAGATATGTACATGGCATGAATTTTGTTCAGATGCTCTTAGGAATTATCATGTAAATTATAAATGCCTGCATCGATCTATGTTCTTGGATCTATTCGATTCTATAAGATATATATTAATCGAACTAATCATCGAGTTAATGAATTTGATGTGTGAGATGGTTTTAAATTTAATAGGAGATCGATAATGACAAAAGCATGCAGCTAGCCGATTATTTCGATGTGGTAGCCGGAACTAGCACCGGTGGCCTCATGGCGACCATGTTGACTGCACCGAACAAAGCCGGCCGGCCGCTTTATGCCGCCGATGAGATTGTTCCGTTTTACTTTAGAGAGGCAGCTAAAATATTTCCACCAGAGTAAAGAAACTCATACTTTTCTAAACATAAATTCTAAAAGATAAAAATAATACCATCTTTCATGTTTTGGTTTATATCACAACTTTGAAAATTTCCAAAAATACAGGAAGACAAATTTTATATGAAACATTTAGAAATGCTTCCGAAATCACTTGTAGGAAAGCTTGTACAAAATGTATGAATAATATAAAATTACGAGATATAAAAATATCTAATTAATTACTTATAGTTATAGGTAGTTTTGTTCTTAAAGAACAAAGTTGGCATTATATATTTATATTATGTCTTGAGAAAAGAAAATGAGAATTACTAATTGATATATGATAATTCTTGTTGTTTGCGAAAATGCAGAAGTTGGGTGCTGTCAATTATAAAACTTCGGATGGGTCCAAAGTACAGCGGAAAAGATCTACGATCTATATTAGGAAATCTTCTTGGAGAGACAAAACTTCACGACACACTCACAAACGTTGTTATACCTACCTTTGACATCAAGGAACTTAAACCTACCATCTTTTCCTCTTACCAGGTTCCTCTCGATTAGAGACTGAAATATTTGTTGTTGAGGGGTATTGATCAACCATCAATCTAACAGTTTTAGTTATTACTTTTTTTGGTTTTGTTTTTTGTTTGTGTTATGTGTTGTTGAAGGAGTCGATTAACCCTAGCTTGAACGTCACGTTATCAGACATATGCATTGGTACATCGGCTGCTCCCACTTACCTTCCTGCTCATTACTTTAGCAATGAAGATAAACAAGGAAACACGACAGAGTTTAACCTCATAGACGGTGGTGTTACTGCTAATGACCCAGTTAAACATGATTTTCTTCACATTCTTCTTTTGCTCGAAATCGAAATAGATCATCAACTAATTGTCTTGTATGTTTTGTGTTCGGTTTTTTATATACTTTGGCGGCCATGACTGCTGTGTCTAGGCAGGTTGTGAAGAATCATCCTGATATGGATGGGTTCGAGGCGTTAGGTTACGACAAGTTTCTCGTGGTATCGATAGGGACAGGGGCTGCAAAAAAGGACAAGTATAGCGCGGTAGACGCTGCAAAATGAGGAATCCAAAATTAGGCGTACAATCTCAAGTATAACTCGAATCCGATATTAGAAATTATATTGGAATCAAGCCGGGACATGGTCCAATACCACACCTCTGTTCTGTTTCAAGCCCTAAAGTCAGAGGATAATTACCTCAGAATCGACGTAATTAAGAACTATACTTCAAACATTTTATATATATGCGTGACCAATTATTTCTGATATGTGCAAATGTATATCAGGTTGATACATTGAAACCAGATGAATTTTCAATGGATAAAGCGGCGATGTCGAACCTAGAGAATTTAAAGAGTATTGGAGAGAAATTACTCGAAAGCAATGTCGTTCGTATGAACCTCGACACTGATCTATATGAACCTATTCCTCGCAATGTCACCAATGATCAAGAACTCAAGAGGTGATGATAAATCTATTTAATTTGAAGGTTATCTTGAATAGCAATCAATCTCATATATTTTTTGGAATATTTTGTTCATGTAGGTTTGCGAAAATTCTCTCGGATGAAAGAAAAACAAGAAACGAGAGAAGCAGGACACTGATTGATGAATGATGAATGATGATTCATCAAACTGATCATAACAAAATCATTAATATAAAGGAATAAACAGACTGATGATATAAACCCATGTGTTTTTTTGTTTTTTTTGTTTTTTT
The DNA here is from genome assembly GCA_963576765.1 of Draba incana. NCBI lineage: Eukaryota > Viridiplantae > Streptophyta > Magnoliopsida > Brassicales > Brassicaceae > Draba > Draba incana. The sequence goes on along the minus strand of OY755212.1, from coordinate 2,800,820 downwards.
GAGTGTTTTGGTCTTTAGTTGTGTGAATCCATTCGTTGTGTGTTGCTCTTTACGCCTTTATTGTTTTTTTGTCTTCTGTTTAATATTTATACCCCATTTAATATATAGTACTAAAATACAATATTTTAAAATTATTAGTTCTAGTGTATAGAAATAATTAGCTTTTAAAATATTTCTAAAATTCAAGGTGAATTTGATGAAACAGAAGAAGAAAACCTTGCTACCAAAAAAAAAGGGAAAACAAGAAAAAGCTATTTTTTGAATTCATCTTCTCACTGAATTGACAGATGTCCTTAGAAAAGGTCTGGATAGTAGTGGATCGAGAGTGGAGATATGCTGATTTTATTCGTTTTTTTAATTTAGTTTTTTTAATATGCAGAATCCATTCGTTGCCTATTTTCTATAATTGATGCAAAGTCGACAAAATAAAATAAGAGAATCTTAATTTTGAAAATTATCTATTGCAATTATTTCTCGTAAACTAAGCTTATGACAGCTCAAGCTCGACACATTGATATTGTACCCTTACTATAATTTAATCTTATTCCAAAGATATGTTAACTACCAGCCTGTTAACTACAATGACTAGCACAAAATGTATATATAAAGAAAAGTCTGATCAGAAAAAAAAATTATTTATAATACTCGACACGTGAAATTATGCATATATATTCAACACATACAAGAAAAGACGACATTGTATCTTTCCATCGACATAGTAATCCCCTAACCGAAAAGAAGATCAATCAACCATAATGGAAAACGAGTCGTCGTGCAAGAAAAACAATCCGCCATCATGCGGAACACTTGTAACCATCCTCAGCCTCGACGGCGGCGGAATCCGAGGAATCATCAGCGGAGTCATCCTTGCTTATCTTGAAAAACAACTTCAGGTTTTTATACACACATATTCTATGCCACTTATTTTTTACTAAAAGATTTTGGGTCGAAGCTATATCTTATTTCAGACTGAGATTATAAAGATAGTTATTCAACGAATTTTTTGGGTACTAATTAATATTTTTACGGTGTTTAATTTTGTCGGTATACATATAGGAGCTCGATGGGGAAGACGTGAGGCTAGCTGATTATTTTGATGTAGTAGCCGGAACTAGTACCGGTGGTCTCTTGACAGCCATGTTAACCGTACCGGATGAGACCGGTCGACCTCATTTTGCAGCCAAAGACATTGTTCCCTTTTATCTTGAACATTCTCCCAAGATATTTCCACAGCCTGAGTAAGAAAAACAAAATATAGCGTAATTATTAAATACTAACTAAAAAACTTGCAATAGTTGGATCTTGATTGTGTTTGGATTTCTAATGCAAATGGTTGTCCATTTTTTAGTGAAACCAAATTTTCTTATATTTTTCTTTTTTTTTCCTCGAACTAATGTGAAATAAACTTTCATTTGAAAAATGCAGAGGTTTGTTTGCTCTGTTACCTAAGCTTCCAAAGCTCTTGTCTGGTCCAAAATACGACGGAAAATATTTAAAAAATATACTAAGTGAGTTTCTTGGAGAGACAAGACTTCACCAGACACTCACAAATATTGTAATACCTACCTTCGACATGAAGAAACTTCAACCCACCATCTTCTCCTCTTACCAGGTAATGTCCTTATAGAGTAATGAAAATCTAAAGTTCTTGTTTCATTTTGATCAATCTAACATCATCAGTTTGAATTTTTTGTGGTGTTTAAAGTTATCGGTTGACCCTAGCTTGGACGTCAAGTTATCAGACATATGTATTGGCACATCGGCTGCTCCTACTTTCTTTCCTCCTCATTTCTTTACTAACGAAGATAGTCAAGGCAAGAAGTCTGAATTTAACCTCGTTGATGGCGGGATCACTGCTAGTAACCCGGTATAAACACAATCCTCAACACTCCTTAGATATTGTCAATATAGAAGAGAATCTAAAATATAAAAATCAACAAACATTCTTTAATTTAGCAAGTTCAACTTTACAAATTTATATAAAATATGGATAGATAGGTGTTAAGATATATATTCTCTCCATAGATATTCTTCATGGCGACAATTGAACAGAACTAATTCTCTTATGCTTTACTCTGTTTGGTTTTGTTATATATAGACTCTGGTGGCCATGACTGCCGTGACTAAGCAGATTGTGAAGAACAATCCTGACATGGGTAAGCTCAAGCCGTTAGGTTACGACAAGTTCCTCGTTATATCGGTAGGAACAGGTTCTGCAAAAAAAGAGGCAAAGTACAGCGCGAAAAAAGCTGCAAAATGGGGAATCATATCTTGGTTATATGACGATGGATCTACTCCAATATTAGACATTACCATGGAATCAAGCCGCGACATGGTCCATTTCCACAGCTCTGTTCTGTTCAAAGCTCTACAATCCGAAGACAAGTACCTTAGAATCGACGTAAGAGCTAATACTAAACACATATATGTCCGTTTTTTTTTTGTGATTGGTCGTTTGATTTCGTGATATTTATGTGGGAAAATCGATTGCAGGATGATACATTGGAAGGAGATGCAACCTCTATGGATCTGGCGACAAAACCGAACTTAGAGAATCTTGTGAAAATTGGAGAGAAGATGCTGAAAAATAGAGTCATGCAAATGAACATCGACACTGGTGTGTATGAACCAATTTCTGAAAATGTCACCAATGATCAAGAACTCAAGAGGTAATTAATACTTTATTTATAAATTTTATATTTTGTTGATAAGTTTCTTGGATTACAAGTAACCTTATTGTTTGATATTTGTTAATGCAGGTTTGCGAAAATTCTATCGGATGAAAGGAAATTAAGGAGAGAAGCGACACAGTGATATAATATTCACCAAACTATAAGCATTGAAGACAATAATCTATCAAGACATGAATCTATGAAGATGATCTTTGTGTGGTTTCCTCTTGTTGATTTTTATTTTTTTTATTTATGTACTTCTTTACGGTAACGGAAAGCAAAAAAAGAAGTGATTTCTCTGAATTGAATATGTGTTATTCTCTAAATTATCTTTAAAGATCTGTTGAGAAGAAAATAATTTTTTGTTGTTGTTAAAAAGTGTTATATATACTGGGTGCAAAAACAATATATTATAAGGCTATGAATTTGAAATTTATACAGTTTGGACTAGTAGTTTAGGATAAAAGGAGATTAAGTGTACAGAACAGGAAAGCTAATCTCGAGTCATCTGACATATCTAGTTAGAACAAGTATGAACAAAACTAAAACTACTCAGTAATTTAAATTTGAAAAATTGAGTTTTAAATATTAATTTGACGTACCAGCAGAATAAAATCTTCCTTAAAAAATGGGAAAACAACAAAAACCTAATTGTGAGATTATCTTCTCAATGAATTGACATGCGTCTTTAAAACAAGTCTGAGTAGTGGATTGAGATGTGTCGTAGCAAATCCAAGAAATCCAAACTCAGCTATAAATATTTGGATGTATATAGAATCGTTGCATGTTTCTTTAAATGCAAAGTCCACGAAAGCTTATATTGACAAATGACAACTCAAGCTCGACGACATTGATATTTTTCCTTACTATAAGCTATATATATCTTATTCAAAGGAAATATAAATGAACTGGAATCTGCTTACAGTTTTTGACACGTAAAATTTTGCATTTATGTACATATATATGTTTTTTTGTTAAAGATTCCATCGCATCATCAATTCCATCGATCTTTACATCCAAAATTTTCACCAAATTTCGATTTATAATCTAGGTCAAGAGAAGATTGACCATTTATCATGGAGAACGACTCATCGTTGAAGAAACGTAAACCGCCATGTTGTGGAAATCTTGTAACCATCCTCAGCCTCGACGGCGGTGGAATCAGAGGAATCATCGCCGGAGTGGTCCTTGCTTATCTTGAAAAACAACTTCAGGTTACATCTCTATATATACATTTGTTACAACGTGGTGAAGTAAAACCTGCAATTACTCAACCGGATAGATAGGATCGATGTTCCTAAAACACAAATCCTTTTATCACAAAAGCAAGAGCTTAGAATGAAGAAACAGCTCTAACTTTCAATGACAATAAACTAGAATCGCAGAAGCAAAGAGAATAGAGAATGTTTCCTTTCAATTTCCGACTTAATTATTAGAAAGTGAATTACAACTCCTTATATAGTTTTCTAAAAAATAACTTAAGCAATAAAAACCCTAATAATATAATGTAATATTTCCTATATCACAACGCAACTTTTTTTTATAACTTCGAAGTTTCGGATTTAAACATTTCTTTTTATATGGATCCCGAGTCATGTCTATTTCTAGAAAATGCTCCTCTTCCCGAAGAGAATAAAACTAGAGATACAATAAAACTAGCTTTATGTGTTGTGAAGCTTTTAAAGCCCATGTCCAACTTTTCAAATTAGTATGATATTGTCCGCTTTGGGCTCAGGTGTCAAAACCCGCACGGATTTATCTTTGGTTTTCTTCCCAAAAGGCCTCATACTAATTTAGTTGGACTTTACTTATATATTAGACCAATCTTGTCTAATCTTCAGATGTGGGACTTGGATTGATATCCCAACATTCTCCCCTTCAAACCAAGGACCACATGACTCGTGTCCTCCCCTCTAGCGAAACCTTAAGTACCATCTTGTACCCATCTCGTTTGTTGCTAGGGTTATAGCGAAACCTTAGGCACCCACTACAAGAAAACAACCACTTTTCCGACGGCCTAAACCGTCGGAAATCTGTCGGAATAAGGGTGTTTCCGACGGATTTCCACCGTCGATTCTATCTTGTCGGAAATTATAGATTCGTCGGAATCCGTCGGATTATATATTGGCGGATTTCCGACGGCAATCGGTCGGATTATATATTGGCAGATTTCCGACGGCAATCGGTAAAACGGAAATGAGTCGGAAAGTCGTCGGAAATTCAACCGCTGACGGATTTCCGACGGTAAACGATGCCGACGGCTGTCCGACGGGTGGTAAACCGACGGATTTCCGACGGGTGCTGAAACCGACGGATTTCTAACGGCTGCTAAAATCCACAGATTTCCGACGGTAAACGATGCCGACGGCTGTCCGACGGGTGGTAAACCGACGGATTTCCGACGGGTGCTGAAACCGACGGATTTCTAACGGCTGCTAAAATCCACAGATTTCCGACGGTTTAGGCCACCGACGGATTTCCGACGGCGGCTCTTACCGACGGAATTCCGACGGCATTTGGAATTTTTATTTTTAAAAACTAATTATAATTAATTAAATTAAATTAAGAAAAATTAATTAAAAATGTAAATTAAATTAAAATTAAATATGCAAATAATTTAAAATAGTTTGAAAAGTTATTTAAAACATAAAGTTTTACATAAAATTTAAAAGTCTATTGTGGCCGATAATTACGGAAGAAATCGTTCATCTTCTCTTCCATCCCACGAATGCGCTCTGCATCTGCTGCGCGTTCTACCTCCATTGCCTCCAACCGGGCTGCATCTGCTGCGCGTTGTGCCTCCATTGCGTTTAACCGCTCGAGAAGCTCTGTGTTTTGTGCCTGCAAACCGCTATCACCGTGAAATCGGAATGAAGACACGGAAGAGGTGGAACTTTCTTCCGGAAGACCGAAGACACGACCTTTGTTCTTCGGAGTAACCTACCATATACAATAAAACTATAAATGTTATATCGTATAAGTATTATAAGTTATTTTAAATTCGTTAATAATTGCAAACGTGACTAACCTCATACGTAAACTCGTTGATCTTCTCGAATGGAACTTCGGTGAGCGGTGGAGTTCCTTCGACGATCGGTTGAGATTGGATGAACTCCTCACCGAGCCTCTCCACGTTTTCCACGATTTCACGAGCAAGTGCATCTTGAATTTCACCAGTCTTTCTGTTGGTGTGCGCATCTTTGATCAAATCAAGATGTGACGGACGCGTACATTGCTTTTGATACTGTAAGCATTGAAAAGTAAGCAAATAAGTTAACGATTATAAAAATGTTTCAAAATAAAGAAACTTACCAGTTGTTCTGCACGAGTCGCCTTGCTCGTCGCTCCGAGGTTATGGGTCGCTGGTCCCTTCCCCTTCCGGTCACTCTTTCGGTTCGGAGAGTGGGTTGCAGAGCTCGACTGAGTTTCCTCCTTTTCCCAATGCGCAATTAGTTGAGCCCATAACTCGGGATTGTTTTTCATATCCCGAGGGATCTTACGATGTCTCCACAGGTCCTTGTACTCGTTCATCTTCCGCGAGTACATCCTACCAGCCTTGGCGTTGAATTCCCGTCGAACCCGACCAGTCAGCTGCCTGTCCCAATTAAATTCTTGTTGGAAAAAAACCCTTAAAAGAATTAGTAAATAAAATATAAATGTAATAAAACATCGAATTGTCTAAATTACAAAATTTAGGGATTACCGCAAATTCCCGAAACCAGCTGTCACGGTCACCTACCGGCATCGAAGAGTAAGTGGGATACGGTCGAGTTATCAAACAATTATGCATTGTGTTGATAGACCTCGATATCCCGTTTCCCGAAAATTGAAACCTAAACAAAATTAAGGAAAAATATTTATTAAGTTAACTAAATCGAAAACATTTTTAAATAAAACTTACCATGTCGTGTTGGGAGGCAAGTCCGGATCTAGGACAGGCAAACGATCCCTTCCGGATTGTGATACGAAATCCTCGATGCTAATAACTGTGGGAGCTGAGGACGATGTACGATTAGGAGACGGTTGTTGTGTATCCAAAAAGGGAGTGTCGGAGATCTGGGACTGACTAGAACTCCGACCCCCCCTACTGGAACCACCGCCTCCAAAACTCTGATGAAATCGTGGATAATCCCTACGATTTCCAAGAATCGTAATTAAATTAGTAGTTAAAATTTTAATTTCAAATTAATATATAATTTAATGAATATATATATTTGAATACTTTTTCAAATCTAGTTCATATAAAACAATTCTTATAATATTAATTACATGATTGTAATTTAGTATTTTTTACTTTTTGACAATTATATAGATATTTACAAAGTAGTAATATTTATTAAAATTTCATAACACGTATAAAAATTAAATTAAATTTTTAAAAATCATGTTTTAAATTCCTACAATTTGTAAAATTATGTTTTGTATTCATTAAAATCCCTAAGTCTATAAAATTCTAAAAATTCCGAAAATTTTAAACATCTTTATTTCGTAAAATCTTTTAATCCTTAAAACAACAAATATTTCTTATAATCGAAATTACTTTCCTAAACATGAAAAATAACTAAATTACTAAATTTCTAAAAATCCCTAAATCCCACAAATTCTCATAATCCATAAATCACTAAATCCCTAAATTCATAAATTTGTAAATTCATAAAATTATCATAATCAATCACCAAATCCCATCTTCAAACTAGTAATTCGACTACTAGTATCCAAAATCCGAATTTAGAACAACAACATCATTAGAATCCGGAATCTCTAAAAACAAAATTTCTCTAAACAAATTTTTCAAACACAAATTTACATCGGTTTGTTGAAATCCGGATGGAGTGTGAGAATTGGTGTTATTGCGTCGGTATTCCGGCATTTTCTGGCTTGATTTCCGGCGATTTTCACTAAAAACTTCCGTTTTGCGTTTTCTCGACGGAGAAGACGAAGTGTCTGGTTATATTAAAGAATTCCGATGGAATTCCGACGGAATCTGCCGCCCAATTCCGACGGATTATGGCGCCTTTTCGATAATAACTATGCGTTTTGGCGGTATAAAATTTAGGGTATTCTATCGGAAATCCGTCGGGTATTTCTGACGGATTTCCGACGGATTTTGTTATTTATATATTTTATTATATTTACTGATTTGTGGATTTATAGCTTATGAAAATTTTAGGGATTTAGGGCTTATGAGAATTTTAGGGATTTAGGGTTTTAGGGATTAAGGAATTTAGGATTTCGAGACTTAGTGATGATGAGAATTTTAGGAATTTAGGGATGTAGGGATTATAAGAATTTTTGGGAATTTAGGGATTTAGGAATTAAGGGGTTTAGGGATTATGAGAAACTTATGAATTTATAGATTTAGGAATTAAGAGGAATTTATGAGGTCGAGACTTCCTGGAAGATGAAAATTTTAGGAATTCAGAGATTTAGGGATTATGAGAATTTTTTGGAACTTTGGGATTATGGAATTTAGGGCTTATGATAATTATGGTATTATGAGAATTAGGGTATTATGTAAAATATTTCGAAACGTATTACACAAATAAATCACCAATATTTCACAAACGAAAACTTTTATTCGTAAAATATTACTCCGAATCTCTTGAAGAACCTTCACTAGGGATGGAGTCTGAATCGTCATCAAATTCGTCCCGTGCTTCCTCTTCGTCCAAATGAACTAAATCATCGCCGATATGTATCACATCAACAACAAGGTCAATGTTATCCATCTCCTTGACATGTGACATTTGAATACTTGTCAATGGTTGGAGAGCATCATGTTCTGGAACTCCATATAATCTGCCTCTCGGGTATAAAATAATTGTTTTTGTTAATATATATGGATAACAAAACATATCGTATGAGCATGTTGGAAACCCTATTATTGACTTCATACCTGATCTGCTTGCGACGCAAGGATAAATGGATCGTATTTCTGTAGTTTCCGTCTTGAATTTACCGAAATCACACCAAGGGGTCATTTCGAACCCCACGTCCATTGGATGGATCATACCAATCGCACATAAACACAATGCACCTCAAGTCCAACATTCCTGGATACCGGATTTCTAAGACTTCGTTTAAAATGCCATAATAGACGGTATCACCTGATTGCGACGAAATACCATAGTCTAAAGTTGACCTCGGTCGTCCTTCCTCACGAATCATGGGATATGAAGTCGCGGTGGTGCGCAAACCATTAGCAAACTCCACTAACCATGTCGGGAGACTTTGACCACTTGCTAAACCTTCGGATACCTAATCAACGATAAATGTAATGATTAACATATAAAACGTGAAAATCTGGAATTATATTAAACTTACATAAACTTTCAACCACTCGGAGAATTCTTCATCTTTTAAGACAGCAAGTTCGGATTCAGTCTTATCAGGATGGTAAGTTTCGACTAGGGACATGTAAATGCTGTAACATAAAAATATTTTTTAGATTAAGACAAATATTTCCAAAAATTTAGTACAAAAACTGATATACCTTTCGTAATCCATAATTTCGTCATAATTTCTGAGGATATACGTATGCAAATGTGTGACCTTTGTGCTGATAGTCTGCATTTTTTTCCTTTTCCACTTACTCGACCAACTTGGGCAAACAACTCGGGTACAACCGCGGGATACGTTGCCTTCTCACCTCTATCATCATGTCGCGCCGGACATCTAGCCTTAGTCCGAACTTCCGATGGAAAGTAATATTCGGCAAAGTGTGAGACTTCTTCATTTAGGCTCTGTGCAACAATAGATCCATCAACCTTGCTCAAATTTTTAACCTTTTTCTTCAAGTGGAACATGTAACGCTCGAACGGATACATCCATCGGTATTGAACATGGCCTCCTAATGCTGCTTCTCGTGGGAGGTGAATAGGAAGATGTTCCATAACATCAAAAAAGATGGTGGAAATATCTTCTCAAGATTACAAAGGAGTACCGGGATGTTGGCCTGTAAATTACGGATCCCGTCCACTGTTAGTTTCCATGAACATAAATCTCGAAAGAATGCCCCAACTCCTACAAACGAAAAGTAAACAAGTTAGTACATTTATAGTAACATTATATTAGTAAGAAACTCACGGGAGTACGAAATATATATACCTCCAATTGCTTGATGGATGTATTTTGGAAGAAGAGGTTGCATCACAACATGACAATCATGACTTTTCATTCCAATAAACTTCCCTTCTGTCGAATCCACGCAATTACGTAGGTTAGATGCGTAGCCGTCAGAAAATTTAACATTTTTTTTAATCCATTCAAAAAATACTTCCTTGTGACCAGCATCTAACCGGTACGCAAGCATCGGCAATCTACCGTTAGGCAAAACATGAAGAGATTCCCTTGTACAAATCAATGGCAAGTCTAATCTAGACTTCCAGTTGTCTTTTGTCTTCCCTGGAACGTTTAAGATGGTGTTCATGATGTTGTCAAAGAAATTCTTTTCAACATGCATGACATCTAGATTATGCCGCAGTAGATGGTCTTTCCAGTAAGGCAAATCCCAAAAAATACTCTTCTTGTGCCGATTGTGATATTCCCCACAACCGTCGACGGGGTGATGACCATTACCCCCACATTCAGGAGTTCGCTCTACACCAAAATCTCGTAACTGTTCCAATATGCTGCGACCATCTATCTCAGGAGGTGGACCATGTAACACTTGTAAATTCTTCCTGAAATATCTTCTAGACCGACGATATGGATGATTTGCCGGTAAAAAAAACACCTATGGCAATCAAACCATGAAGTCTTCCTTCCGTGCTGCAATTGGAATGCTGAAGTATTGTCTTGGCAATAAGGACATGCCAATCTTCCATACGTTGTCCATCTAGATAATATACCGTATACCGGAAAATCGCTTATGGTACACATAAGAACCGCACGCATGTTGAAATTCTGGTGGATTGAAACATCAAATGCCTCAACACCATGCTCCCACAACATCTGCAACTCATAGATCAATGGTTGGAGGAATATATCGAGTGACCGTCTTGGATGATCTGGCCCGGGAACTAGAATTGAGGGAAACAGAAACTCTCGCTGCATGGACATAGAAGGAGGCAAATTGTAAGGTGTTACGATGACCGGCCACAATGAATATTTTCTTCCATGCTTTCCAAATGGGTTGAAACCATTAGTGGATAAGCCGAGGTATACATTCCGTCGTTCATATGCAAAATCTGGATATACGGATTAAAAGTGTTTTCACGCTTCCGCGTCAGAAGGATGCGTAATATCTCCATCTTGACTATGCTCTGCATGCCATCTCATAGCCTTAGCTGTGCGTTCTGATTGATACAGCCTCTTCAACCTCTCTGATAATGGTAAATACTACATCCGTTTGAATGAAATCTTCACTCTGTCACTTGTGTACTGGAACCGTGATTTACGGCAAAATTTACATTTGTTTCTGTTCTCATCTTCTCTCCAGTATAGCATACAGTTGTCGATGCACACATCTATTATCTGGTAGGGCAAACCAAGATCGGCAACAAGTTTTTGGACCTCGTAGTATGATGTTGGACAAAGATTATCCTCTGGCAAAACATCTTTCACAAACTCGGCGAATGAATCAACACATTCTTCGGACAAATTGTAATCAGTCTTCATGTTCATCATCCTACTAGCAGAAGATAACAGTGAATGACCTTCCCTACAACCACTGTATAGTGGTTGCTTTGATGCGTCTAACATATCAAAAAACCTTCGAGATTCTAAATTAGGTTCTTCAGCCCTATCACCCTCATAACCACCCGACTGCAAATTCTCTCTAAACGCATCGTTAACCATCGAAACTGTACTTACCCCAACATCTACTTTCGTTGTACGTTCTCCTATGCTATCCGGAAAATACGGTGCATTACTACTACTACTACTACTACCATATTCATAATTGCTTTCTCCATGTAAAAATCAAACCTTATATCTCGGCCTAAATCCATATATGTATAAGTGATTCCAAACAGTATGAACCGCAACACTAATTCTATTACAGCAATTAGAACATGGACATTTGATATCCTAACCTTTTTTGGATGCATCTTAATTTCTCAGTAAATTCATGAACTCGCATATACCCTGAGCGTATGCGGACATTAATAAGTTCGAGCCCATATCCATCATTGGCTCGTCCATCCAAGACCGAAAATATGAACTCATCTATGATAAAAATTTTGATAATGTGAATTGCGTTATGATGAAACAAAGAAATATCGAAGCTTATATATAATGGATTCCGTCGGATTTCCGTTGGAAATCCGTCACAAACCTCCGACATATTACCCCACTAGTCCCGTCAGCCACCACCGACGATAGGGTAACCACTCAAACTTTGCCGACATCGGTTTCCGACGGTGTACCGACGGATTCCCGACGGAATTTGTTATTTATATATATTATTTTCGTAAAATATTAAAAAATATTATAATAACACAATTCGTTGGAAATCCGTCGGAAACTTACCGACGGATTGTGTTATTATAATATTTTTCAATATTCCGGTACGAATATTATATATAAACCAACCATATTGCGCAACCTGCTCGAGAAATAAAACATTTACCGTTCATATTACAGAATCAAAACGCTGTTTGTATTAATAATTTATAAAACACCAAAATACATGGATTTATTTTTTCTTCATAAAGATTTTAAAACTACTACTTCTCGTCCAACTTCCCGATGGTGTATCCTTTATACTACCGTCTGTAGTATAACTCTTGTCAGAGTAAGTATCCTCGACATACGAGTCTCCGTTAATATTACCAATATCTTCATCGCTGTTCTGTGGCGGAATACAATTTTCTTTCGTCCAAATAGCATCTATGTTTTCAAGCTTGATGTTGAGGTAAGTGTACCCAGTTCCGACTACAACTTGAACCTAAAGAAATGCAGAAATTTCAACCCATATATATAATATCGGAGTCCGTCGAAATTCTGTCGGCACTCCGACTGTACAAAGTGACCAATCAAACTTTGCCGACATCGGAATTCGTCGGAAATCCGTCAGAATTACGTTACAAAATTACGACGACTTAGTTCCGTCGGTAATCAGTCGGTACAAGGTAACGGAGTACCGATGGAGTTTCGACAGTGTACGTGGCCGTCGGTACAAGGTGACGGAGTACCGACTGTTTCCGTGGCCGTCGGTACTCAGTCGGTAAATTGTGACGGATTTCCGACGGATTGATGGAAGTACGACGTCGGAAGTCCGTCGGAAATTTCCGACGGATATTCCGTCCGTCGGAAAAGTGGATGTTTTCTTGTAGTGACCGTCTTGTACCCATCTCGTTTGCGAGGTTATCTTATAAGGAGTCTGCTCCCACATCATTTATTTTTGCCTATCCACTTCTCCAGGTCCACTTCTCGAACCGCTCTGATACCATGTTGTGAAGCTTTTAAAGCCCATGTCCAACTTTTCAAATTAGTATGATATTGTCCGCTTTGGGCCCATGTGTCAAAGCCCGCACGGATTTATCTTTGGTTTCCTTTCCAAAATGCCTCATACTAATTTGGTTGGACTTTACTTATATATTAGACCAATCTTGTCTAATCTTCAGATGTGGGACTTGGATTGATATCCCAACATTATGTACTAATTAACTATACTAGTCTACAACACCCAATTAATATAGAATGCAAGTTAATTACTATACACCGACTAACAGGTTTTTCTTCTTATAAATTAATAATCGTACTAGTTACGTTAAGTTTTATAGATTTTTAACTCCAAAAAAATTAGAATTAATTGATAATGAATGAATTAACCAATGTTTTTTATATATAGGAACTCGATGGAGAAGATGTGAGGCTAGCTGATTACTTTGACGTGATAGCCGGAACTAGCACCGGTGGTCTCATGACGGCTATGTTAACCTTACCGGATCAGACCGGACGGCCTACTTTCGCGGCCAAAGACATTGTTCCGTTTTACCATGAACATTCTCCCAAAATATTCCCACAGCCCGGGTAAGGAATCATAAGACTCTACTACTATGAAAATAAAGTTACTTAATGTTTATTCTCTTAAAAAAATATTCATCAATAACAGCATGCAATGCCACGTAAATATTTTGGCAGAAACAAGAAAATAAAATGTATAACGTTTTTATATTTATAGAAGTTAGAACAAGTGGAGTGTATGTTCCGTTTAATTTTGGACATTTGAATTTATTTATATTATTTTTCTCAGATTCTGGTCTTCTTGGAGACCAAAGGTTACACAGCTTCTATCTGGTCCAAAATACGACGGAAAATATCTACGGAATCTAATAAGTAAGCTTACTCGAGAGGCAAGACTTCACCAAACAATCACTAACGTTGTTATACCTACCTTTGACATCAAGAAATTTCAACCCACCATCTTCTCCTCTTACCAGGTAATTTCCTCTCCAATTTTCTCTTCTTAACACAAAACAAAAACTGATTACTAAGTTCTTTTTGCACTCTTGATCAATATAAGTATCTAACAGTAGTATGTGACTTTCTTTGTAACGTGTTGTTGAAGACATTTGTCGATCCAAGCTTGGATCGGATGTCAAGTTATCGGACATATGCATTGGCAGTGGCACATCGGCTGCTCCTACTTACTTTCCTCCCCTTTACTTTTGGAATGAAGATATTAAAGGCAACAAGTCAGAGTTTCATCTCATTGGTGGTGGAGTTACTGCTAATAACCCGGTAAACGGCTACCCTCCTAACATTTCTATTGTGAATTCGGCAAAGAAATAACGATGAAAAATCAAAATCAATAAGAGATCGTAGAGAAACCGTATTGAGGCAAATATTTCTGTTTGTTTGTATAAATGCTAAGACATATATTCAAATTCTCCCACTATAGATATATTTTTTGGCTTTCAAAACAAAATAATGTGTTTGGTTTTGTAATAGACTATGGTGGCCACGACTGCTGTGTCCAGGCAGATTGTGAAGCAAAATCCTGATATGGGTGAGCTCAAGCCATTAGTTTACAACAAATTTCTCGTTATATCGGTAGGAACCGGATCTGCAAGAAAGGAGGAGAAGTATAACGCAGGAAAGGCTGCGAAATGGGGAATCCTATCTTGGATATATAACGATGGATCTACTCCGATAATAGACATTACTATGGAATCAAGCTCCGATATAATTCATTACCACAACTCTATTATGTTCAAATCCTTACAATCCGAGCAAGTATCTCAGGATCGACGTAAGAGCTATACATGGACTTCAATTAAATCAAAATCATATTATTCTAATTTATGAAACTGATTTCAGGATGATACATTGCGAGGAGATGCAACCTCTACGGATCGGGCGACAAAGGCTAACTTAGAAAATCTTGTGAGGATTGGAGAGAAGATGCTGAAAAACAGAGTCATGCATATGAATATCAACACTGGTGATTTAATAGTTTAAAAAGTTTCAAATTTTGATGATGGGTTTGTTGGATGACAAGCAATCTCATTGTTTGATTATTGGTTAATTATGTAGGTTTGCAAAAATTCTCTCGGACGAAAGGAAATTAAGGATATCATTCAAGACAATGGATAAAGATTCATTAGATTGATACAAAAAAAGATAAAACATAATTAAGGAATACAACTCTATGATCGCTCGTGTCTTGGTGTTTAGATGTAAAAAATAATTTACTGTCAAATCTATGTAATAAAACCTAAGTTCATTTTGGTAATAAATTCACATTTTATCAACAACAAAATAACCATTCCCTTTTTTGCAGAGTTTGTCTTTTTTCCTTTGATGTTTTGTTGTTTTCTAGATAGGGTATTCGATTAACCTAAAACTATGTTAGGTTAATCGGACACCTAGTTTAATTGTCACATTTGTTGTATTGTTCAGTTCTATTATTGGGCTTCTCATTTATAATCACTAGTCTCAGCATGTGGGCTTTAATGAAATGAATAGTAGTTGACAAAACAAAAAAAATCTAGATAGGGTAATTTGCTCGTTGTTTAGTGTTACAAGAACTTGACCCCTTCAAATCCCGTGGACAAAATCAAATGTTCACAAGAAACATGTTACACGCCAAAGAGTACTAATAATACTATAATACTCTATTATGATATAATTAGGTAACTAAATACAAATTTGTAAAGGGTCAAGCAAAGGAAACAAAATACGTGAAGAATTGCATAAAAGGGTGTGAAGGGGTAAGATAATCAAATTTGATATATATAATCTCGCAAACGTGGAACATAGATACATTTTGTACTACTTGTCACGTCATTGGAAGAAAAATACTGAAAATGGATGTGAATCCAAATCTAAAAGTTGGTGAAACTTCAACATAATCAAGAAAAAAATTAGAAGATAATCATATTTTCAAGTATATATAAACAAAGTCGGCCTCATCAGATATCAAGAACACCTTATCTAATATATATTGTTGACATTTTCGATCAAATCAGATTTCATAAACATATACTGTACTACTTTGATTTTTTTGTTTTCAACCTGACATTCTAATTCAAATTAATTAAAAATATCAATTAACGTACGGTTATAGGCTTCGATTATATATGATAAAAGCGTTATCCAAAATGAAAACATAATGCTTAATGAGAAAACGTAAGAATCTTATGTGACAAATGACTTTAGATAGCCAAGTGAAAGAGATTTATTATTATAAGTACATTTATCTATAAATTTTTAATTGTATTCCATTTGTAAGATTTGTTGAATTCTCTAAGATAACAAAACTCTTCCGAAATTAGAATTAACGTTTACATGCATTTCGATCTCACCAGCCGTTAAGATTTTGGAATCTGGTTTTGACCTTATGACTACATATTTGGGCTTTTTACTAAAAGTATAAAACATTTTATGAATTGTGTTCTTAAGTTGTTTACGAGTCAATTACTTTGTTAGGTTAAACGGTTTTGCAAAATTTTGAGTAGAAGTTTTCCATCGTATTCAAAATATTCCTCAAAGCATTTTTGGTACGGTAATTAAGTTTACACAAAGAATTTCAACACCAAAAGTTTGTGGTTAGTAAAACGATCGTAATCTTTGTAGACTAACCATAACCATTTCAAATCAATAATTTAGGCCACTTTTATTGCTTCGAGTGACCGTTACATTTGCTTAGAAATGTGGTTCTCGTTGTCACGATATATACATAAATATTTTTGTTAGAGAATCTTGTTCTTTTTGCGACGAAGCTCCCCAATTCCGTGATTTTATGTAACTATTTTTAAAAACAAGATTTAAACCTCACAAAAAGAAACTAAATACAATAAGCAACAAGAAGGAGTCAGATTACTATGTAAACTTCTGAGCATTGAGGAATACCAAAATCCAACCAAAAAAAAATGAAAATCTTGAAAAGTGGCAGTATTATCTTGTGCTATATTTTTTGTATGAAAAGTTGAAATATAAAGTATGTTCGGGTGACTTTTGATCCTAATTTGTGTGCATGTATGTCTTTTTTTTTTTTGAGCAGAAGGTTGTTTCCATTCATTCATGTTATCCCGACGTTACATTCAAAAGCCTAAAGGCTTGTTTTGCAAGAGCATCCGCTTTCGCATTGGATACACGGCTAATACAAACAAAAGATACAAATTCGAATGTTTGGGCAAAAGCCATTACGTCTTCGATGATGCCATATAGGTTCAAGAGAGATGTCCTTGAATTGATGGTGTTGATAAGTTGAGATGAGTCCGACTCGAATCTCATTTTAGTGAAACCCTTTTCCACGGCAAAATTGACAGCTTCTCGCAGAGCTAAAGCCTCGGCCATGATGGGGGAACACACATACGGTGTGAGTTTGACTTGTTCTGTGATTAGGGAGCCCTGGGATATTATAATCCATCCCAACCCAGCTGATTTTGTGTTTGATATCCATGCAGCATCTGATTGGCATGTCATTACTTCACTTGTGTTGTTTCGGGGTTGTTGGAGCTATGGTCGGGTTGGTTGCGGTGAGAGTGATTGCGCATTGAGCCACTCCTTTGCCGTAGTGGTGGCTGATATGAGTGTCTCCTCCGTAGTGATAACTCTATCTTTGAAGACGAGATTATTCCGGCTGTTCCATAAGGCCCACATAATCCATGGCGTTAGTGTAGTAGAGATACCTACTGGTGGTAGGCAGATTGCTTTTTTTGCTCTTTCCCAAGCAGGTTTGTACTCAGCCCAAGAACTTGTCTCCAGAGTATCTTTGAAAGGAGATGATCTCCATATTTGTTGAGCAAATGGACATTGGAAAAGGAGGTGAGGAATAGTCTCTGTTTCCCCGCAACGCTTACATAAACCATCCACTAGAATATGTCTAGCTAGTAGTCTCTCTCCCACTGGCAGTACCCTGTTTGCAATTTTCCATAGGAAATTTTTTATTTTAGGACTTACATTCTGCATCCAAACCACAGAGATCCAATTAAACTCTGGTTTACTCTGTTTCTCACTCTCTGTTTTTTGCATATTCATGGCTGTGAAATAGCCTGTTTTTGTTGTGTAGGTGCCCGTCGACTTGCCAAGCCAGACTAGCTTGTCCGGTGCTCCCAACAAACTTGGTTTAATGCTCAAAATTTCAGGAGCATAGCATGGGAGGATAGACTCAATCTTCTCCTTGTCCCACGTGTTAGTGTTATGTTGAAATAAGTCTGAGACTGTGAAATCTTTTGTCTCTTTTGTGGCTGGTCCGAATGGTTGGAGTTGTGATGTTGATGAAATCCACGGTTGTGCATACATATAGGAAAAATAGCTGTCAACTAGAGTGTTTTTCAATGTAGAAGTACGTGTTGTAACATGATATGCAATAAAGTAACCATAAGTGTAAGGACCGTGAGAGTGATGGTCACGACATCCAAATCAAGAAAATTCCCAATTAGATTTACCAAAAAAAAAATCCAACACTAATGTGTGAGGTATGTGTAACCTAACATATACATCTTTTTCTATATATATGGGTTTGTGTTTTAACGTATAACGGTAGTTCTAAATGGGTTTTATCACATTTATCACCATCTTTATCTTGTAAAAACGAAAAGAGAAATTCATCAATAACCGAAAGACATAACAAGCTTGTTTGAAACTACTAAAAAAGAAAAAAAGAAAAAAGCATGGAATCGGAGAGAAGATCAAGAAGTTGTTGTCTTCCTCCTTCGTATGGACAACTTGTGACGATCCTTAGCATCGATGGTGGTGGGGTTCGTGGGATCATTCCCGGTACTATCTTGGCTTACCTCGAATCGCAGCTTCAGGTATGTCTACTACTTTAATCCCTAGATAAGTATTGTTAGAATCATTATATGGAGGTTTGTGTAAATTTTGTTGGTTTACCATAACAAATCTAGTGTTTTAATTATGTCAAAAAAATAACTAGAGATATGTTTGACCTTTTCGGAAACTTTTAATATAATTTTGTTGTAAATGTCTATTATACAGGAATTGGATGGTGAGGAAGCAAGGCTTGTGGATTATTTCGATGTAATCTCGGGAACGAGCACCGGAGGTTTGATAGCTGCGATGTTGACGGCAGAGGACAAAGATGCCAAAGGCTATGACCACAACCGTAGCCGCAACCGCCCATTGTTTGCGGCCAAAGAAATCGTCCCTTTTTATCTCAACCATTCTCCTAGAATCTTCCCACAACCGCGGTATGCGTCTAAGAATTTACATTTAATTAATTTGATTTTAGAGTGGAAGGTCGGTTTTTCGGAAAATACTTAACTGTGCAGAGGGAAGTTGAGCGGTTGGGGAAAAACTATGGTAAGACTTGTCCGAGGACCAAAGTACAACGGGAAATACCTTCATGACCTAATCGAAGGTTTCTTGGAAGACACGAGATTATCTGAATCTTTGACAAATGTGGTTATACCTTGCTTCGACATCAAGAAGCTCCAACCTGTTATCTTCTCTACTTACAAGGTAAACACCAATATCAATCCATCTACATATATAAATTCGCAAAACCGCACCCCAGGGATTGATACAATGTCATATATATAGGCAATGACTAATCAAGTTATTAACGCGAAAGTATCAGATATATGCATAAGCACATCAGCCGCACCAACTTTTTTCCCGGCTCATCGATTCACCAATGAAGACCATGAAGGAAATAAACATGAATTCAACCTCATTGACGGTGGCATCGCTGCCAATAACCCGGTAAATTCAAAACCCTAATTCAACAATCATATCCATATATCGGTCATATCAAATATTTTTTTTTGAATGAATGTAAAATTGTTATTTGGCCAAAAAATGTGACCTCAATCTGAAAAATGATTTGAAACTAACGACAATGTAACTTTCTTTTCTTTTTGCAGACGATATGTGCGATTGCGGAAGTCACAAAGCAAATAATGAAGAAGAATCCAGCAATGGGAGACATAAGTCCATTAGATTATACAAGATTTGTTGTGATATCACTAGGGACAGGTTCGATAAGAAATCAAGAGAAGTATAACGCGAATATGGCTTCGAAATGGGGAATGTTATGTTGGATTTTTGAAAATGGTTCAACTCCAATTCTTGATTGTTACAGTGAAGCAATTCGTGATATGGTTGATTACCAAAGCTCTGTCGTTTTTGAAGCTCTTCGTTCCGAGAAGAATTATTTACGTATCGATGTAAGTTTCTTCATTAAATTAGGGTTTTATGCTTTGAATTTTTCAAAATTCAGGTTCTTGGCCACATAATAATAACAAGTTACATAAACTTTTTGGTTGTATTATTTAATTGTTCAAAATTAAGTTTTCTTGATAAGATCTGTCAAAATTCAGATTCTTGGTCACATAATAATAACAAGTTACCTAAACTTTTTGGTTCTATTATTTAATTGTTCAAAATTAAGTTTTCTTGATAAGATCGGTCTATATGGTATTGCCTTGTACGGAACACTAATCATACAAAAATACTAATAGAATATTGTTGTTAGTAAAGGGTCAATTTAATTGACCCAAAATATCAATAATTTTATTGAAATTTCCGTCTAACTCTTTGTTAGGACGATACGTTAAAAGGTGACTTAGGTTCAGTGGATTTATCGACACAAGAGAACATGGAAGGTCTTGTTGAAGTTGGTGAAGCTTTATTAAAGAAAAGAGTTTCTCGTGTCAATCTCGAAACTGGCCATTACGAACCTATCTCTGATCATGTCACCAATGAAGAAGCTCTTAAAAGGTTTAATAATTTTTGTCAGCTAACCAAAATAAAAAAAAAATTATAATAATGACTAATTCTTTAACAAAACTGTTTATTTATTTACAGGTTTGCAAAAGTTCTTTCAGACGAAAGAAGACTCAGAGAATCAAGATCTCCTAAACTCAATAATATATAAATCTTTTTGGTTGTAAAATTTAATTGTTTGTATCCATTTGTGTGAATACAAATTGACTTTGCTTTTGTGATTAAAAGAATATTTGAATAAGCTTATGATTCTTACATATTCCATTCCAATAAAGATCAATTTAAGACAAACTTTGAGAATCGTTTTTAACAGGTGGTTAGTATTTCAGCTCCATCTTTGGTTATAAGAATCGTATGCTCGAATTGTGCAGAGAGGCTTGCATCTTCCGTTACCACGGTCCAATTATCGTCCCACATTACCGGGTTTTTGCTTCCTATCGTAAGCATTGGTTCTATGGTAAAGGTTTGATTCAAAACCATATGTCCAGTTTCATTGTTCCCTGCGAAGACAAAGAAAAAAACAATATTCAGAAACTATACAAATGGCGATATAGAAACTCGATATCTGAGATTAGGACAAAAACTTACGGAAATGTAGAACAACTGGATCAGCATGGAAGACACGTCCAACACCGTGGCCTACAAATTGTCGAACCACTCCATATTTATGTTTATCTGCATGATCACTTCACAAAAGATTTGAATTTTTCAGTCTTTAGATATGAAACCCATGAATAAAAACACTAATTGCTCAAAATAATCAGTTTCTTACTGAATCATTTTGCCGATTTTCTTGTACTCAACTCCCGGTCCACATATTGATATTGCTTTGTCTAGACACTCTTTTGTCACCTAAACCACATTCCAAGTATTAAAGCTTACTTAACCAAAACAGAAACTGGACTCTAAAACTGATTAGAAGCAAACATTATACCTCGACTAGCTTTTTAGCTTCCTCGTCGACATTTCCACAGAAGAACGTTGCTGAAGTATCACCGTGATAACCCTGCAGAATCCAATATAAGCATCCAAAGTATAGAGTAAACCCGATACGCAAAAGAATAGAACTTACGTTCAAATAAACCGTGACATCAATGTTGATTATATCTCCATCCTGCAAAAAGAAAGAGCGTATATTTAATATTCGCGAGTAAAAAGACACGGAATTAACTCTGTTTTTAGCAATACCTCAAGTGGTCTTGAATCAGGAATTCCATGGCAAATGCATTCATTCACCGATGTACAAACACTTTTAGGAAAACCTCCATAACCAAGAGGCGAAGGATACGCTCCATTCTCGATAATCATATTGTGAACCGCTTCATCAATTTCATCAGTCGTTACACCTGGCTTAACCAAAGTCCCAGCGTAATCTCGAACCATAGCCGCAAGTCTCCCTGAAGCTCTCATGCGTTCAATACCTTTCTTGTCATGAATTTCAAGTCCACTCGAGATACTGGGGGCTTTAAAAGTATCGTCGACATAAGGAGGTTTCTTTATATGGTCCGGGACAATACGACGACGCGATACATTTCCCGGTCTCAAACGTTTTCTCTTGCCATCAATAACTTCATCTACATTTCTTCAACCACCAAACAAACAAACAAAAAGAGTGAAACTTTAACACTAAAAACACCATCTTTGCAAAAACAGAGTAAGCTAAATTGTATACCTTTTATTATACAGAAAATCAGTTAATCCAGAGAATGTTCTTGATAATTGCATAGAAACATGTCTTCTTCCTGTAAAAAGTTTAAACCCAAAATTGAGAAAAAAAAATCCCAAATTCGATTTTAACACTATATATAACAGTTCATGAATCAATCTGCTCAGCTTTTTTTGATGGGTTTGCTCAAAAATCTTCATAGATGACACAGGAATCAAAATAGCAATCTGGGCACTCGAAAGTTTTAATCTTTTTGTAATCTAC
The DNA here is from genome assembly GCA_963576765.1 of Draba incana. NCBI lineage: Eukaryota > Viridiplantae > Streptophyta > Magnoliopsida > Brassicales > Brassicaceae > Draba > Draba incana. The sequence continues at coordinate 2,778,077 of OY755212.1, read as the reverse complement.
TCAACTAAACTAGAAATGGAAGAGAAAGAAGAAACCTGAATCGAAGCGAAAAAGATGAAGAAGTGGTTGATTTGATCGGAATGAGTTGGTGTCGCCGAGAAAGGAAGAGATGATTCTTGGTTGCAGAGATTTCGCCGTCGCCATTTGTGGCTTTTTCACGGCGAGCTTTGTGGTTTATCTGATTCCGCCGTCGTCGACCACAAAATTTTAATTTAATTTTGACTTCAAAAAGAAAAAGTAGAAATTGAAAAGCCCATTGGGCTTTTAATGGGTCTATTCATAAATGGAAAAAAAAAATTATTGCCGACCAAACGAAAAAAAGTTTATAAACATGAACAAAGTCATTCTACGTCGTGTAAAAATCTTTCTAGGGTTTTAGAAGTGATTCTCGTTCGTGTAAAAGCTCTAAAGAAAAAAAATTGATTCTAGGGTTTTTCACCATGAATAATCTAGAGGAACAGTTCTCAGAAGTTCTATCGATCTCAAAATCTTCGTACTCGGTAAGCAAAATTTTAAACCCTATCTACTTATCGATATTCTCCAAAGTCCATGTAAATTCTATACTTAGTGTTTATTGATGTCGAAGAGCCATACTTGTACGTTAAGCTGTTTCTGACTAAGTCTTGAACTCGTCCACGATTCTTGTTTTCAATTTCAAAGTTAATTAAGAGTTTATTTTGATGAGAAGTTGTTGTGTATCCTAATTGTTTGGTTTTTGGTTAGGTGGATACGATGATAATCGAAACCATTGGTTTGCTCGATGATCGTGACAAATTACAGAACAAGTACGCGAAGAGGATTAGATTCTGGTATGGATGTCATTTTCCCGAGCTTTCTAAGATCATCAAAGACAATATCGAATACGTCAAATCCGTTAAATTGATGGGAAAACGGATTAAGTCTAGAAAACTAGACTTCTCTGAGGTAAAATTTTGATATTGTCAAGTGTGTGAAGAATATATATATTGTATACTTTTGATTAAGTTTGATATATATTTGTGATTTTTCGGTTGGAATGCAGATACTAGAGAGTAAAGTTGAGGCGAAACTGAAAAAAGCGGCTTTGAAATCTAAGGGAGAAAAAGCTAGTGACATTGAGATAATGCGTATCCAAGAACTATGCGATGAGTTTCTTTCTCTTACTGAGTCTAGAGCTCAGCTTTACGATAATCTGAAAAGCGGAATGAACAATGTTGCTCCTAATCTAACTGCTTTAGTTGGAGAGTTAGTTGGTGCTCGTATGATTACTCACGAAGGTAGTTTACAGAACCTCGCCAAGCTACCTGGGAGTACTATTCAAATTCTAGGAGCCGAAAAAGCTATGTTTAGAGCGCTCAAGACTAAGCATGCCCCACCCAAGTATGGTTTTATTTACCTCTCACCTCTTGTTCGTCGAGCAGCACCAAAGTACAAGGGAAAGATTGCGCGGTCATTAGCTGCTAAAGCCGCTCTTGCCATTAGGATTGATGCTCTTGGTGATGGCCAAAATAACACTATGGGACTTGCAAGCCGTGCTAAGCTTGAAGCGAGGTTGAGAAATTATGAAGCAAGAGATTTAGCTAAATCCATGCATGAGGTTGTAAGCCCCGGTGGAAGAGATGAATAAGAGACCATTCCAACGATGCTGAATTTACATTTTCTATCTGCGTTTTTGAATCTTGTCCAAGTCTTGAAAACCCATTTTTGCTTTTCTTAAATTTACTTTTCTTTTTAACTTTTAGGGGAAAATAGTATTTTCTTCGATCAATCTTTCTTTGCCTTTTTTTGAATTCTCTGCTTTGATTTCTTGGTTTCAATTTTTCTTTTTATTTTTATTTTAGCTGTCGTCGAAAAAGGAAAAAAAATATACATAACCAAAATCAAAACAGGAGTTTTGAGAAAAAAAAAGAAACATCAAACATAAACAAAAAAAACAAAAAAGGAATTTTATGTAAAAACATGAATATAAAGAAGAGAGATTGAAGTACTTTTTTATTCTCTGGTTAACCAAACATAAACAAAAAAAAACAAAAGATGTCAAATTCCGGCGAAGAAGAACCAACGAAGAAGAGAATGAAGCTTTCATCTTCTTCTTCTCCGCCTTGTGGGTTATCTTCATTACCAGAAGAGATCGTTCTGAGTTGCTTAGCTCGTGTCTCAAGGTTAGACCACTCTTCCTTATCTCTTGTCTCTAAGTTGCACCGTTCTCTATCGGTTTCCCCTGACTTATTTTATTTCCGATCACTAATAGGTTGCCCTGAAAACTGCATCTACCTATGTTTACGTATCCCTCCAGACCCGAATCCACGATGGTTCATGTTTTTCCCAAAAACCCTAGACCGTCCTTGTCAGTTAGTCCCAATCCGGTCACACTTTTATCAGCCAACGGAAGTATCTTCCGTGGTGGCTCATGGTTTTGGAATTTATGTCATTGGTGGGAGGATTGGCGGGAGAAGCTCGTCGAGTGTCTTGTTCTTGGACTGTCGATCTCACACGTGGACCACTCTCCCTCCCATGGGAGTGGCTCGATGTAACGCTGCAGCTGGTGTAGTGGACGGTAAGATTTACGTGTTGGGAGGGTGCGAGGATGGGGATTCCGTTAAGTGGGGAGAGGTTTTCGACCCGAAGATTCAGACTTGGGAGGCTTTGTCAAGGCCACCGAAACGGACGAAATATTTGTATGGTTTGCGATTTCCCGTAATGAACGATAGCGTTGTGATTGAGCATGAGAAGAAGGTTTTCGCTTTGAATTTGGCGGGTGAAGGTTTGTTTTACAAACCGAGCGAAGGTAAATGGGAAAAAGGGAATAAGGATTTTTCTGGAACTAAAAGGAGTTTGTATGTGATAGAGAATGTGGTGTATTGTTGTACAGTTGGTGGGAGTATATTGTGGTGTGAGCCAGGGGAATTGGAGTCGGGTGAAGCCGAGGTAATAAAGTGGAGAGAAGTGATGGGCTTGGAGGCTATGAAGAACTCACTTGGCGCCTCTAGATTGGTTAACTATGGTGGAGTGATTTTGGATCATTATGAGGAAGTGAAAAGGGAGGGCATAATGCCGGGATTGCCGGAAAATATCGACGATATACTTCCAGGTCACAAACTGAGCAACTCTGGTTCCAACATGTTGATCTTTTGGGATGTGCTTGGTCATGAGAGTTTGGAGATTTGGTGTGCGGTGATAACTTTGGAGAAACGCAAGGAGAAAGGCGAGATTTGGGGCAACATTATGTGGAAGGAAGCTGTTATGACATTCGATCCACCCTCCTCCACATCAAGGTCGCTGTAAAATTTTGTATTCTCTATCTCTCAACCTCTGAATCTATTTAAAAATCCACAAACTTTACATCGGTCTCTTTGTGTTATTCTTGTATATTATGTTGGATTTTTTACTATAAGTCTTTGGAATTGTGAACCTACTGATTTGAAATAGCTCAAATCTTCTATATACATACTGATTTCATCAAATTCTAACCATCTTTTTTAATTTATTAACTGGTTTTCCGTAGTTTAAAAGAGGCCGGACCAGAATCTGTGTGTTAAGCATACGTTGCAACGGATTAAAGATGAACCATTGTGGGGTTCGTTTAGGTAAGATTTGTAAGCATACATAGAAAAATGCATCGTTTTGACCCATCAGCGAGCGTATGCGGTAGAGCTCAGGGGAAGCTACGAGAGATCGGTGGCTTCTAGAGGCTAAAGCTAAAGCTGCGAGGTCTAATTTCGAGACCTGAGCTAGGCAGTTCAAAGCCACTGCGTCTGGTAATGACCGTAAACCAGAATATGGTGATGGAGACGGAGACGACACTTCTTTTATCTTCTTCCTCCTTTTATTGTCCAGAGCCACTTCAGGGACGTAACTTGACATTGTCGGGATTAATTCTTCTCCAAGTTAGGTTTTTGTTTCTAGGACTAAGAGACGGAAACTAATTTATAGAAATTTGTTTGGTTTCTTTTCCTAGAAGTACTAGGATTTACTAAAAAAGCGTAATTTCCTTTTCTTAAACATCTTACAACAAAAATATTCATCTTCATAATATTAGAGCATCCAAAGAAGCCCAATCACTGATCCATGAAAAATTCATAACCCCATGTGTTTAGCATTACAAGTAGATTAGTGTATAAACATAAATGTTATGAGATCTTTGTAGACAACTTTGAGAGTTGGAAAATAGTTCTCTTCTTTCACATTTTATGATTGAATCAAATTCTTACTAATCTTGAAGACAACCTAAAGTTTCTTCCTTTCCTCTTTACTTTTATGCATTGGAAGGAAAAAGAATAAAGCTTTTAATAAGCTATTTAGAATCTATCTTTGATTTTTGCATAATCTCTCAATAAAGCTCATTTGAGCACAAATCTCTCTTTTGATTCTACTACTTACACATAACATATAAAACAATATTTTTAACTAATTAGTTGTTCAAGTTCTCAACAAAAGGATTGAACAAACAAAGGTGATCATTTTGTTCTTTTTTATTTATGCTTTTTATGACATAAAAAACAATTTTTTAGCCTAAACAAATTTTAAGCTCTCAACAAGGTTGAACAAACAAGCTAAAATGCTTAGCAATTTCTATACATTTTTTTTTACAACTTCTACTACAAGAAATTAAAAAATATCTTACATTGCTCTTAATTAGGTTAGACCTCTTCATTGAAATCTCCAGGATTCATGGAACCGGTACGATTCAAGCCTTGTTTCTCAAACCAATACGTTACTAGAGCCTTAACCACTTGCCTGAACCTTCTCCTATAAGTAGGAAGCTTAGATACACTCCGTATCATTCCCATCATTCTACATTAAACACTCAAGTTTCAGAAAAAAATCAAGTTATAATATTTTCGATGTCCAAATTTTTTTGAATAATTTACCTTCTGCTAATTCCTTGCATTTGAGCAGCTCGAAGGTTTTCTTGAGGCGGGTAACCGTGATTATCCCAAGCTTTCATCCTTTGTTCATGGTTTCCAAAGAGAATAATTTTCTCTAAGTACCTAACTTCACTTTCTCCAAGTTTAATCACACAAATCTGGTCTTTCAATACCATCATTGGATTAAATATCCAATCCAAGAACTTGTCTTCCGGTCTATTCAAATGAGTCACTTCCAAGCCATCAAGCAAAAGCACACCATGAGCACCGGCTTTAATAGATCTAAGCAAAGTATGCAACAAAGCGTTAGAAGGAAGCCCGATATTGATAACCGATGATTCATTTCCGTGTTTCCCTTTTAACGACTCATATATTGTATGCAACAAATCAGTATCTCTCAACCTCTGAATCTATTTAAAAATTCACAAACTTTACATCGGTCTCTTTGTGTTATTCTTGTATATTATGTTGGATTTTTTACTATAAGTCTTTGAAATTGTGAACATACTGATTTGAAATAGCTCAAATCTTCTATATACATACTGATTTTATCAAATTCTAACCATCTTTTTAATTTATTAACTGGTTTTCCGTAGTAAAAATTAAAGAGGCCGGACCAGAACCTGTGTGTTTCAGCTTGGGAATAAACCAAATTGCAATGAAAATAAAAAGCTCTCACACATACAAAGATACTAAAAAAACAACTTATATCCACAATGTTGTTCATTACACAAATGATAGGAAAGAATTGGAATTTCATGCATAGACAGAAGCAGAACATAAGACTTTAATTCTATATGAGTTTGAGAGTTGATCAAATTTGAAGACAGGACCGAACCACTCAATCTTCCCCCAAATCTCACGTCCCTCACGTCGGTTCTCCACGGATATCTCGGCAGACCAAAGCTCCAAACTCTCAGAATCTTCACGTTGCGAGTTCCAAAATATAACAATGTTCCCAACAGAGTTACAAGAAAGTTTGCATATAGCATTCTTGACCCTAATCTTAGGCAGCCCCCACACATTTCTCCAACCACAAAGAGAGATTTGAAGCTTTTCCAAACCTTTCACTTCTTTCCAATCCAGCTCATCTGGGTCACACCACAATATTCTTCCTTCGGTACCACGACAGTATAACTCTTTTCCAATGATACACCAATCGTTTCTATTTCCCAGCTCAGAATCTATTGTCAAAGGCCAATTACCTCCACCAGGAAAGAAACTGAATGTTTGATCTTTCTCATCCATAAAGTAAACCCACTTCCCATCTATCACCACACTTTGTTTGATATATACATCGAAAGTCGTCTTCTCACTAGTGTCAAATTTAAAAAAACTCTCCCAAGTTTGAGTCTTTGGATCGAAAACCTCGTATACACCTGACCAGCCTGAACACCGTCCTCCGAACACGAATATCTTCCCGTCAATGAGGCTTGCCGATGGAGAAGCACGAGCCATCTTCGTAGACGGAACTTGACGCCAAGTGTGTGAGAAACAATCGAGGAGCCAAACATCAGAAATAGGTTAGACCTCTTGAATGGAACCTCCAGAACTCATGGAACCGGTACGATTCAAGCCTTGTTTCTCTAACCAATACGTTACTAGAGCCTTAACCACTTGCCTGAAGCTTCTCCTATAAGTAGGAAGCTTAGATACACTCCGTATCATTCCCATCATTCTACATTAAACACTCAAGTTTCAGAAAAAATCAAGTTATAATATTTTCGATGTCCAAATTTTTTTGAATATTTTACCTTCTGCTAATTCCTTGGATTTGAGCAGCTCGAAGGTTTTCTTGAGGCGGGTAACCGCGATTATCCCAAGCTTTCATCCTTTGTTCATGGTTTCCAAAGAGAATAATTTTCTCTAAGTACCTAACTTCACTTTCTCCAAGTTTAATCACACAAATCTGGTCTTTCAATACCATCATTGGATTAAATATCCAGTCCAAGAACTTGTCTTCCGGTCTATTCAAATGAGTCACTTCCAAGCCATCAAGCAAAAGCACACCATGAGCACCGGCTTTAATAGAGCTAAGCAATGTATGCAACAAAGCGTAAGAAGGAAGCCCGATATTGATAACCGATGATTCATTTCCGTGTTTCCCTTTTAACGACTCGTATAGATCAGCTTGTGTTATCACTCCTGCGTCTAGTAGCTCTTTGCCTTGCATCTCAAACCACCCCATCATATGCTCCCAAATCTGTTAATAAGGAATTTCAAGTGATGAATATAAAAAGTAATATACGAAATTCGGTATCAAGATTGAAGCTTTTGATATATACCTGAACCATTCTAACTTTTTGAATTGCTTCTATAACCGATACTGAGCGCACTAGGCTCGGTACTAGCATAGCTGGAGCTTCTGCAGGACCAGAATTGATGACTCGGCCTATATCTGAAGGGTGAACAATCACAGCTACTTCACTTGAAAAAGATACTTCCTTTATCCGATAACTTGGCCTGTGTGTCGCGGATTACGGTGTTAGGATTATCGACGAAAAAGAAAAGGAATGTAAAAAGGGGTTGAAAAAGAGGAATACTTTGGGAAGATTGTTCCTTCTCTAAGGTAAAGCCAATCATTTGTGTACTCATCAAATTCCCCAACTACTGCAATCACATAAGACAATCCTCTTCCAAATGATCTTTCCTGAAATACGACGACTGCTCCATAGAACCCGACAAAGATGCTAGAGAAAATGGTCATCAAAACAAATCCAATAACAATAATTGGCCATAACAGTATTGTCAAACCAGCAACCGGGATACAAGCTATTTCAAGAAATGGTCCTTCTCGATTAATCCCGTCTTGAGTTAGTCGGTACCAGCCTTTAAACAGAAGGAAAGGGCTTTTAATAACGGCGATTGCAGTGAAAAGAGGGATATCGATAACTAGTCCTATAATCCCTACAATTATGCATCCAGGTACATGAATCAACCTGAAAAAAAAACATAACAAATCAATACACAAGAATCAAATAAAACTCTATGCAATACTTTTGGACAAAAATTTCTACTTCACCTAAGAGTTTGAGGCTCATCTGAAGCCGGTGATTCGCGCAATTCCTTCAAGTAAAGCGGATAAGAATGGTAACAAAGATCTGCGAAATCGGTAACCACAATACAACTTCCTTTAATTGTTCCCCAAGTTCCATCCTAATTAGTAACAGAGTAATAAAAACAGTCATAAGTGAGAGTATTATGATTCTTTAATAAATGATTAAGAGAAAGAAAATAAATTTTTAAGTACCACAAGACAGTGGAAGAACTTGTTGTATTCAGTGTCTTGTCTAAATGCTTCAAAAGCAGAGATCCAAGGAGTGAAGAAACCATAACCAACACCAACAAGAACACTTATTGATATACTTAGACCTAACCATATCCCAAACAATACAGGAAGTGCCACCAAGATTGCTAGTTTCAGAGGAATGTCAAATCTCTTTGTCCTGTGAAATTTAGAGAATCTCAATACAATCATGTTTATGGAAATTTCAAGATAACAAAATTAATGAGAAAAAAAAAAAGAGTTGGAAATTTTGTTTACTTTGCAACAGTGTAAATTGTCCAAGTAACATGTGCAGGGAACAAACCAAGAATCACTCCAACATTTCCTACTATTAATGTTAAACCAGCAAATGGACCTACCATCAAACCTACATAGTACATATCAAAGAAAGAAAATAAAATCAAACATTACTTAAGAAAATTGGTTTATGAAGAGAACCCAACAATCATTGACGCAGAGAAACAGAACAAAGTAAAAGAAGAAAAGTTGAAACCTTTGAGAGCACCGAAAAAGAAAGCAGAACAAAAAGCAAATATGACATAAGAAATCTTCAGACAGCGTCCTAGGTTAGTGACGAAAGCCATTAATAGTCTTCTGAAACCTCAGATATTTTTATGCTCAGTTTCCACAAGTTTTATAGCTCTGGAAAAATCAAAGAGAGAGAGAGAGAGAAAGAGACGTGTTGTACAAGTTCTACGAAAGAGATGAGATACGAAAAAGACAAAGGAGTGAGGACAACCCTGAAGAACGCATTAAGGAAAGGTTTATTCAAAGAAAGTTTTAAATAATTTATTTAGATATTATTAGAAATTACATGAATTTTATCAGTAAATTATTTAGGTGGTAGGAGGAAAAGTGGTCGCATACGTGCGTTAATACGCCATTGGAATTTGAATTTGAGAATCTATGGTTGCATATTTTACTCTTGGCGTGCTTAACCGACTATACTTTGATTTGGACATGTATCTGTAAATATTTATAATCAAATTCATTTTTTTTAATTAATGAAGTATATTTTAGCAATTTCGAAATACTTAATAAAAACATCTTATTATATAAAAGAGAAGCCGGTAGACGATAGCTTGACACGTAAGCGAAATTGTAACTCGCGAAATTATGACATATGTCATTGATAATTTAGATTGTGACACGTGTAATTTATTTTTAATAAAAAGAATGTTAACATAAATATCTTTAAAAAATTTGGAAATCATATTTTTTAAGTTTTGATTCGCTTCCATTTTTGTAGTTTTCGTATAATAAATATGGAAAACTATACTATCAAGACAATAGAAAAAAAGAAACTTATGAAAAAATAATTGTGTATATATATATTAGTCAAAAATAAAAGGGTATGTTTTATTAAGCTTGAGAATTGGTTGCATACGTCTACGAATATATTGGCAAGTGTAATTTTTTCTCTCTTTAACGTCTCAAGATATAGCTATTAATATTTTTCACGAGAAGATCATATTTGTAGATGTAAGTATGTTTCTCAGGACATTGGTAAATATGTATCATATGTTAATGCATGTATATTGATTAAGATAAAATAAGATAATAGAACTAAAAGTACATAGGTAAATAATTATAATTGTTTATATATATTATATTTAGGGGTTTTCAATCTGGATTTTGGTTTGGTTAAGTTTTTTTGCTTTTTGAATTTTTAGTTTATATAATAAGATAAGTTCTAAAGTAAACTCAAAATATTAGGGATGATTTGGTTCAATTTCGGTTAAATTTTTAATTTTTTATGAAATTGATTCATTATTCTTAATTAAACATCGATTGTAAAAAAAATTTTGTTCGATTTAATATTTGATTTTTTTTGTATGGTTCGATACCATTTTATTGGATACAGAAAAAATAAATTCATTTATATCATAGCCTAAAAAAGATGATTATATATGAGTAAATAATATTCATCTAATATTCACCTACTTAACCCTAAGAATAATAATATGTGGGATGTAGAAAAGGTATAATAAGATGTATATATGTGTTGTTTGATAATATTCTTTATATATTTTTTTTTGAGGTTACTAACATAAAATTTACTATTTTTTTATTTAATTCTAAAATATTTAATTGTTTTACGATTTATTATATAGTTAAAAAACGTTCAATATGATTTGAATTATGTATATATATGATATATTAGTATTTTGGTCTCTTTTAGTTATCATTTCTTTAGTCTTTTTGGTTCTTTCTAGTTTATTTTGTGTCTTTGCAGGTTCTAGGAGGCTCTCATGCATGGATTAGAGTCTGTGGAGGTTATTGGAGCAAAAAGAACGAATCTGGAGAAAAGATGGCACTTTTCATAAACCGAGCACCTGCTCGGTTTGGAGCGAGCACCTGCTCGCCCGAAGACTCGAAGAAGCCAAACTCTCTGGATTCGAGACCGGCCGGTCTGGCCAGTGGACCGACCGGTCCCGTGTGAAGACCCAAGACCCAAGACCCAAGCGAAAGCAAGACCGATCGATCCTACCACTGGACCGACCGGTCCACACCCGAGTCCCGAAGCCAAAACTCTCTGGAATCCGGACCGACCGGTCCGGATGAGAAGACCGACCGGTCCACGACGTGAAGACTTGCCGGTTCTGGATACGGACCGACCGGTCCGGAACCAGACCGACCGGTCGGGCACCCAGAACCAAGTTGCCCTAATTTTCCCTATAAATAAGTTTCGGCCATTTTCCTAAACCGAAGTTCTATTTTTTTTCTCTGAGATTTTTCATTGTACGTTCCTGAGACAAGAGACTTGGAAAAATCACGAAAACACTGTTCATCAAAACACTGTTCATCGAAACACTGTTCACGATTACTGTTCACGGTACTGTTCACGATTTTGGGATTTTTCCGATTTGTTGCTTCTCCTTGCTGGATCATTCCACGACATCGTTCTGAGAAGAATTCTAAACCTTATTCTCTTTAATTTGATTATGAATTCTCCTTTTGTCTTTGTTGTGATTGATTCCATTATGCTTGAGTAGTCTCATAGCTAGATTAGGGAATTTCAATGGTGGATTAGGATGATAGTGACTGAGCCAAATAGGAAATGTTATCATTTGTCTTCATCAATCGGGATTCATACTGCTTAGGCTAATTTGATCACCTAGTCTATGATCTTAGGATTAACTTATTCACGACAGTGCTCTAGGTTGCTAGATAAACCGTTGATGAGCAATCGGTGTGTAACCAACGACAGTTGATTGTTACCATCGATTGTGAACAAATCGAACCAAATTGTTAATGCTTATCTTCATCTCTGAATTCGAACGACAGTTTATGCATTTAGGATGTTAGATAAAGATATTGATGCATCACGACAGTGAGGCAATATTACATTCATGTTCGAGTTCTAGATTGCGTTAAATTGAATCCTGAATAGATTGCTCAGTCCTTAATCCGAAGTCACCGGCGAATGACTCTAATCTAGTGTCTTTATCTTATTGAATTTACATCATTTTTTAATTGCTATTTCGTTCATTGTTTCGTTTCAAACCAATCTCATTTTTATCTTAGCTTTAAACAATAGTCCATATTTTCATAGTGTGACCTTGGTCCCTGAGGATTCGATACCTAAAATACTACTGCTTTTGTCTGTGCACTTGCGGATACTATTTGGGTTTAAAACTTCACGTATCAAGTTTTTGGCGCCGTTGCCGGGGACCAATTATGTTGCCTTTGAATTTTGATTTAGTTTATAGTCTAAGAATTTATTTTTGCTAATTTTGTTTTCTTTTATTTGTTTTTGTTATGTCTCAGGAAGCGATGAATACTCAGTTGCAGTTGTTGAGGGATCAGATTGCTCAGTTGCAAAGGAATCAACCACAAGCTCCACTAGTACAGCCGGGTATAGGGGATATGGATAATCCCCATGTTTTCTATCAGAACCGTTCAGCCATTGTGATCCCAACTATTCAGAGGCAGGATTATGAGATCAAGCCTCAGATGATCTCATTGGTGAAATAGCATCTATTCCACGGATTACCAGCTGAAATACCAATGGATCACATTGAGAATTTCGAGGAAATCTGCACTACTACGGGGTCTAATGGAGTGCCGAGTGAATTTATGAAGTGCAAGCTGTTTCCATTCTCACTCTCGGATAAGGCTTCTAGATGGTTGAAGTCTTTACCGGCTGGTTCTTTAAAGACTTGGGACGAAGTTAGAGCTGCGTTTTTGGACCACTTCTACACCAAGTCCAAAACTGCGTCTTTGAGGAATAAGATCTCTTCGTTTCAACAACATTCCAGCGAAACTTTCTGTGAAGCTTGGGAGAGACTCAAGGAATACCGTAGGGAATGTCCTCATCACGGCTTCAAAGATGAGCAGATTCTTGGAATTTTCTACGATGGAGTTGAGTGGGACTATAGGAATGCTCTTAACGCTGCAAGTAACGGAGACTTCATGACCAAGACAAGGGATGGAGCCTTTGAGCTGATTGAGAACCTCGCTGCGAGCTCTAGCAACAAGGCTCCTGAGTATGATAGGTCCAGGAAAGTCTATAATATGGACACTCAGAAGATTGATGAGCAGACAGCAAAGGTGAATCTACTTTTACGCGAGAACCAGAGACCGGTAAAATCTGTGGAAGAGAATGGGGCTGCTCCTATTTCTCAAGAGTTTGAAGGTTATGAGGTCGCCGCATTACAAGAGGTCAACTTTGTGAACGGTCAAGGGTTTCAGAGATTCTACTCCAACAACGCTCAAGGGAATCAGTTCATCCCTAACCAGAATCAGAGTCGTTTCCAAGGAGGGAACCAACAACAATTCGCTGCGCCACAACAAGCTACTTCCGCGCCTACATCTCTGGATGAGTTGAAGAGTCTCATGCAGCAACTGATGGTTAACAGCCAAAAGGCGTCCACTGAGGTTAATGGCAAGGTAGATCTCATGTACGATGATTTGAATGCAAAGTACGAGGCTGTTACCGCGCATGTGAAGAAATTGGATACACAAGTTGCTCAAACTGCTGAGACGATTAAGAGACCGGCTGGAATTCTTCCAGGGAAAGGGGAGATGAATCCTAAGAATGGGTATGCCAATGCTGTAGAAATCACGAGCGGAATCTCTAGCACCCACAGAAAAGGTAAGGAGCACGTAACCGAGCACCTGCTCGGTTTGGAGCGAGCACCTGCTCGTCAGGATGCTCCTACCGAATCTTCAGAAATTCCCCCAGAGAGAGTTTACGCACCCAGGGTTCCTTACCCACGTGCCTATGTCAACTTTATCGAGGACCAAGGACCCAATCAGAGTAGAGAACATCAAGCACCGCACCTCCAAGAGAATAGACTTGAGCTAATGATGCAACAGATTCTAGATGGGCAAGACAAGAGTGCACGGGAAGTGAATGAGAAAATAACCTCTCTTGACGACAAGATAAACGTCATGAACATCGAACTCAGCTATAAACTAGAGAGTTTAACTTGTCAGGTTGACTTTCTTGATTCACAAGTTGCTTCTATGTCCCAGAGTAAAGCGTCAGGTTCTGCGGAAAAGGTTGCATTGATTCCTGCGGACGAGCCAGATCGATCGATCCCACTTGAACCAGCTACGGATCCTCAGAGTCAAAGCATAGATGTCACTCCAGGTAACACTCAGAAACCTTTATTAAGGCAACTGCATAAGCTAGAGGATCCAGGTAAGTTTGTTGTTCCATGTCTTATCTTTGGAATTGATTTTGAGGATTCTTTATGCGATTCTGGATCTAGTGTTAACCTCATGTCAAGGGATATTGCAGAATCTTTAGGTATTGTTGATATCCAGACTTCTAAGATGTCTATTAGATTTGCGGATGCCTCGGTAACAACTTCGCAAGGATTCATTGGGAATTTAAATGTCAGGATTGGTGATTGTTTGATTCCAACTGATTTCCAAGTTGTGGAGATGAGCAATGGTTCATACATGCCTTTGATTTTGGGAAGACCTTTCCTTGCAACAGCAGGTGCAGTTGTTGACTTACCAAACAAACGGATTGTTTTCTCTAACATCGACAAGCGGATCTCTTACAACGCTATTTCGGATGGCGACAAGTATGGCTCTTGTGTTGCCATAGACGATGTAACGGGAAGGGTAAGTGTCCTACCAGCTGCAGCACTCTGTAATAAGAATGAGGTTAATGAAGTCCTAGATGGAGACACTCGTTCTTATGAAAGGAAACCCAAGGAAGTCAACAAGCGGGACAAACCAAAGCGCGAGAAGAATGCTACAGGTTTGCACATAACCTTGACACCGCAGAGATGTGTTGGAGACACAATTGAGTACAAGCTAAAGAGTAAAGGCATGTCTAGGCCTTTCTCTAAGGTCAAAGCTATTGTTACTCCAGAATTTAAGGAAAAGGGTCAAGCGGCTATGGCTAGTATGCTGAGCAAGGTTCTGCAACCGAATATAAGTGATCAAAGAGCAAATCGACCACGCCTCAACCCACCTCCACCGAGCCCTGATCCGGACAAGAAAGCCTCTAATCCTTGAGCCTAGATGGCCAACAAAGTCAAGCTAACGACTTAAAACAAGCGCTTGGTGGGAGGCAACCCACCGGTACGTTTTCTAACTTTTTCAATTTGATTTCTTTTTCTACTAACTTTGGTTTAAAATTTTGAGTTTTCAGATTTCCTAAAAAAAAAAAAAATGAAGGAATTTTTATGGAGCACCTGCTCAGTTTCGGAAAAGGCCCGGATTAAGTCTCTGGAAATGAGACCGGTCGGTCCCATATACCGACCGGTCGATCCAGGAGACTCAACGGATCGAGAGTAGCCCCTGGAAATGAGACCGGTCGCTCTTTGACCCGGATCGGTCGATCCCCTACGCGGATCAGAACACGGCCAAACTCTCTGGAAACACGACCGACCAATCCAGTATCGGGACCGGTCGGTCCCGTGCCCGAGCACCCTCTTTCCTTTTTCCTTCATCGAAAAAAATAAAAAATAAAAATAAAAATAAAAAATTTCTTTTTTCTTTTATTTTCCCTGCCCCACTAACCCTTTTCTTTTCCCCTTTTCGCAGAATCGGAGCAGCCTCCTCCTCCTCCTCCTCTCGTTTCCACCGCCGCAACCCAACTCCCCAACCTAATCCCCTAGTCGAGCACCTGCTCGCATGGAATCGAGCACCTGCTCAACGATGACGCAGAGGCTTCTACCCGGTAGTATCTTTTCTACCCTTTTACCATCATTGTATTATCCGTTATTATTATTTTCTTGTGTCACCAATATCTTGAAATTTTTCACACCGGAGACGGTGTGATTTAAGTCCGGGGGAGCGGTTTGTTATCTGTTTTATTCGAATTTTTATCGAGTCTGTTTTTGAATTTTTACCGAGTTTTTGGAATTATGATCTTGATCTGTTGGAATTATGTTTAGATTGGGGATTACTTGCATGACTTGTTTGGCTAAAGCTCTGTATCGGAAAGGTTATGGGTGGATAAATTTTCCCCAAAGCCCATATTCATCGGGAATTAGGTGGATCAAATATCGTCTCAAGTCATTATTTGGTTAATCTTGACTTTTAATTTCTTTTTCAAGGGTTTGATGTTCATTGGGCAAGACTTTTTCGAACCATACAAGACACCGCAACTCTCCATCACGTAAGCTCTTTACTCTCTAACTCTCCTCTCCCCTATCAAAGCAACATGTCCAGGTGGCCCAAGGGACTACGCGAATAAGCCCGTGTATCTTTTGGGACTCGCGGAAGGCATGTTGTAAGGGAAACTAAAAGATTCGAAGTGAACCAGGGGATGATGCGTAAACCCGTATCTCCTTTGTGACCTCATGAGGATCGTCCCATAAAAAAAAACATATAAATAAAAAAAAAAATTATTATTTATTCTAGAGGGAAACTTCAAGTTTCGAGGTGAGCCAGAGGATGATGCGTAAACCCGTATCTCTTCGCGGTCTCATTTCGATTCGTCCCATATAAAAAAAAAAAAAAAAAAAAAAAAAGAAAAAAAAAATCAGCTATTCAATCATTTAACCTTTTGGGAGAGAGAATTTGAGTTGAGAAAAAGAGTATACAGGAGAGGGTCTTGGTTAGGAGAAGTCAACACCCTTTGAAACGATCCCCCTTGGGTAAGATCACTATACTTCATTTTCATTAATCCTATTAAAGAGATGATATTGTGGATACCGACGTTTTGATGGGTTGTGGGTGATTAAGTTAGGTTATGAGCCCCATGGTTGACTACGATACATGTTCTAAAGCCTAATGATGAAAGTATGAAATCTGAAATCTTTCCAACAAGCGAGTGAATTCCATCCGCGTTTTCAAACCTTTCTCCTTTACTTATTTCTGAATTTGTTTGAGGACAAACAAAGATCTAAGTCCGGGGGAATTGATATATTAGTATTTTGGTCTCTTTTAGTTATCATTTCTTTAGTCTTTTTGGTTCTTTCTAGTTTATTTTGTGTCTTTGGAGGTTCTAGGAGGCTCTCATGCATGGATTAGAGTCTGTGGAGGTTATTGGAGCAAAAAGGACGAATCTGGAGAAAAGATGGCACTTTTCATAAACCGAGCACCTGCTCGGTTTGGAGCGAGCACCTGCTCGCCCGAAGACTCGAAGAAGCCAAACTCTCTGGATTCGAGACCGGCCGGTCTGGCCAGTGGACCGACCGGTCCCGTGTGAAGACCCAAGACCCAAGACCCAAGCGAAAGCAAGACCGATCGATCCTACCACTGGACCGACCGGTCCACACCCGAATCCCGAAGCCAAAACTCTCTGGAATCCGGACCGACCGGTCCGGATAAGAAGACCGACCGGTCCACGACGTGAAGACTTGCCGATTCTGGATACGGACCGACCGGTCCGGAACCAGACCGACCGGTCGGGCACCCAGAACCAAGTTGCCCTAATTTTCCCTATAAATAAGTTTCGGCCATTTTCCTAAACCGAAGTTCTATTTTTTTTCTCTGAGATTTTTCATTGTACGTTCCTGAGACAAGAGACTTGGAAAAATCACGAAAACACTGTTCATCGAAACACTGTTCATCGAAACACTGTTCACGATTACTGTTCACGGTACTGTTCACGATTTTGGGATTTTTCCGATTTGTTGCTTCTCCTTGCTGGATCATTCCACGACATCGTTCTGAGAAGAATTCTAAACCTTATTCTCTTTAATTTGATTATGAATTCTCCTTTTGTCTTTGTTGTGATTGATTCCATTATGCTTGAGTAGTCTCATAGCTAGATTAGGGAATTTCAATGGTGGATTAGGATGATAGTGACTGAGCCAAATAGGAAATGTTATCATTTGTCTTCATCAATCGGGATTCATACTGCTTAGGCTAATTTGATCACCTAGTCTATGATCTTAGGATTAACTTATTCACGACAGTGCTCTAGGTTGCTAGATAAACCGTTGATGAGCAATCGGTGTGTAACCAACGACAGTTGATTGTTACCATCGATTGTGAACAAATCGAACCAAATTGTTAATGCTTATCTTCATCTCTGAATTCGAACGACAGTTTATGCATTTAGGATGTTAAATAAAGATATTGATGCATCACGACAGTGAGGCAATATTACATTCATGTTCGAGTTCTAGATTGCGTTAAATTGAATCCTGAATAGATTGCTCAGTCCTTAATCCGAAGTCACCGGCGAATGACTCTAATCTAGTGTCTTTATCTTATTGAATTTACATCATTTTTTAATTGTTATTTCGTTTATTGTTTCGTTTCAAACCAATCCCATTTTTATCTTAGCTTTAAACAATAGTCCATATTTTCATAGTGTGACCTTGGTCCCTGAGGATTCGATACCTAAAATACTACTGCTTTTGTCTGTGCACTTGCGGATACTATTTGGGTTTAAAACTTCACGTATCAATATATATATATATATATATATATATATATATAATTATGAATTCACATTATATCAATTATTACATAAGAATTAAGATATATATGATCTCTAATGATTTATAGTTTATGTTCTATTAAATTCAACGGGGTTTTCATTGAAATTTAAATATTTATTGATAATTTTAATGTGTTAATCCGCGTATTAATGAGGGCCTTATTCTAGTTATGAATATATATGGCCCTTAACTACTTGAATGCCAAAAAATAGAAAAATCTTTTAATAATGTAGTCAATTTTCAAGAAAAACAAAATTGTTTTATATATAAACAAACTTTAAAAATATGTTAACAGCATTGGGTTTACAAAAAGGATTGGAGTTTGACAAACTCGTCGTCAAAGTCAAAAGTGATGAGGAATGTTGTACATATAATATAATAAGCTCTGATATTAGTATTGTTATAAGTTATCAAAAACCATAAATACATGACAAAGGTGCTTCAATTCGTATTTGACCTTCTAAAAGAGAACACAAAATTAAAAAAATTGATAGTCAATGCAAAACTGATTTTGCCACCATAACACGCAAAAACACATAAAATGGATGAATATGAAGACCACATCTTATCAAAAACATCAACTTTGATTTTATTTATTTTATTATTTTCATGAAATTTGTATCGAAATTTCTATAAACAATTAAATCCATAGGTGATGATAAGCTGCATGGAAACGAGTTAATTTTTCTTCTTCCAAAATAAACAAGACTGTCAATAGCTAAAAGTTCAACAGATTGAGACAACTAATGGGTTCTCTAGAGATCCCATGTAACATTGTAACTCGAAGCGTAAGAGCCATCAAACCCGCTTAGACGCGGTATCCTTCAGATCGTAGGAGCGAGGTCCATGCGTTTGTTATAAAATTTCAGAAATCTGCAAAAAGAAAGCACATTTGACGCCATTAATCCAAGTTAAAAACAGCATATAGTTTTCATGCTTTTAAATTGATTGATTCTGTTATATATATATATATATATACATTGATTGGCATCTCCGCAATGATAATGCCGCTGCTTTCTTCGAGGCTTTTGAGAGTCGTTACTTCACCTCCAACAACCATGTTTATGACAATCCCACCTTAAAAAGAAAAAAAGTTGCGAATGTTAAGTGTCATTGTTGATGAACACAAAGGAGTTGAAGAAATATACCTGAAGCTAAGCAAGTTGTTATACGCCTTGTATATGTTTCCTGAAACAACATGTTCATTACGACACGTAAATGAGGGTGAAGAAAGAAAATTTGGTGATTGATTAACAAAATACACTAACCTTCTTTGTAGGAAGCTCGTAGTTGATGAGAACTCGTGCCGAGAGAGGAGATTCTCCAGATGAAAGTAGCGGAAGACAAACATCGGTTACAACTACCAAATGAGACTTGGTTTCTTCTTTTTCCGTATCACTCTCCTCCAAAGCTTCTTCTACTGTAGACTTCTTAAGTTGCTGGTTCCAGTTAACTGTGGCTTGCCGGAATTTCTCTAAAATCATTGTTCGTTCTCTCTCAGCCAAATCGCTGTACTGCAAACACAACAGACCATTGAATGTGAACATAATCTAATACCAAAACATTAATCATCACGAACAAGTCAAGTAATACAAAAAGAAGTCTTTTCAAATCAAGAACATCGAATCTCCACGAATACAGAAGACTAACAATCCGATTTCACAATCGACCAAACATTCGTGAAGCACTATGATGCACAAAACACTAATTATGATGAACAAAGCAAGTGAGTCTTTTCGAACCAAGAACATTAAGGATACAGAACAGAGAACACTAACAATCCGATGGAAATCAAACCAAGCATTCGAGAAGCAAAATATATTAGAAATGTGAACGAATTAACGAAATCTAAAGGAAGACTAATCATGATGAAGAAGCAAATGATTCAACAAGAAGAGTCTTTTTCAAATCAAGAACATAAGATTCTCTCCAAGAATACAGAACAACACTTAAAGAATCCGAAGCAGCTAAGGAAATGTGAAAGCTAAAGAGAAGAGATTACCAAAGCAGCTAAGGAAATGTAAGGAAGAGTGGATAAGGAAGAAGAAAGAGCGTCAAGTTCATCACGAGAGCTGCAACATACTACAATCGGAAGCCATGGACGACGACCTAAAACACCCAATAACTCCACTACAGTCTCCTGTTCCCTCAAAAATTTCAGTTTCTCGATTCAGTATAGTGAAATTAGAAGAGAGATTGTGAGAATACCATTTTGAATTGGGGACGATCCACGGCGAGGTAGAAATGCAATTGTTGACTGCGAAATGAAAACAAAAAAAATGGTGGAGGATTTGGTAAAAGGTAAGAGATAAACCTCAGTGAGATCGAGAAGAGAAACCTGGAACGAGAAGGAGATTGAAAAGTTGGAGATGGAGCTTCCATGGAATCCATAACCTCAGGATCCGAATTTCTCAAATTGCTCAATTCGCTAATAGACCAATTGGATTCGGAAGCTAACTAAAACCACCGATCACTGCGCTGAAGAAGGGCCGCCGGAAAATCACTGATCCGCTCAAACGGAGAAGACGAAGAGCTTCCCACTTTGGTAAGGTGACCAGTGAAACGGCGTCGTTTGAGATTATCATAAAGGGAAAATTGGGTGTATAATCACGAAAAAAAATTATAACTAAAATTAAAATTATAGCCAAAACCCCCTAACGAGTCAACACCCTCACCACTAGATTTAAGGTTTTTTGTTATCTTTTTAATTATAAATTTTTTTATGGTTAGACAACAAATTAACCCTATCATAAACGACGATTTTTTTTTTTTTCAAATTAATGATGATTTTTTTTTGAAATGTGATATTTGTAGAATAAAAGAAGAATAAGTTGGTACGTTATCAATCGCGTAAATTTGCTTGATTAATAGGGTAAACTAGGCACTTTTAACATAGCACTTTTCAAAAATGTCACTATCACTTTTTTCAAATTTATAAATTATTTATATTTGGGTTAACTAATTAGAGTTTAGATTTTTGGATTTAAAGTTTGTAAGGGATCAAAACATTTTTTTAATTAAAAGTTTTGAGATATAAGGTTTTTAATCATGTTTAGAAGTGACATGTTGGTAAGAAAATAATTCAAAAGTGGCATATTAAACACAAAAATGAATTGAAGAAATGTATTTAAAAAAAAGATAAACGGGTTTAAACGGGCTTTTCGTGTTTGGCGGGCCTAGATATAAACGGGCTTTTATTAAATGGGTTTAAACGGGCTCGGCCCGCCCGTTTTAACATCATTATATCCAGAGATACAGAACATTAAAAATCTGAAATCAAATCAATATTGGTATGTGAACGAAATCTAGAGGAAGACTAATCATGACGAACAAGCATGTGATATAACAAGAAGCATCTTTTCAAATCAAGAACATTATATATCCAAGTATATAGACAACCAAATACAAATAGGAAAATTAAGGAGTCGTCCCTTACTGTCCAATCACTCTCTCTAAACAATGATCAAACAATTTGATGAACAGCATATACTAACAACCTGGATCCTCATATGGATCATCACACTTATACTCTATTGACTTTACTATCACACACCTTATCCTCTCCTTGTAAGGTGCCTTGGTGATTCATGCTTCCAGATTGTTCTGATCAGATGGGCCTTTGTCAGACTCCTTAGTTTTGTCAGGTTCCTTAGGCTTGGCCTTTCTTTGGAACACAATTGGGGGCCTATACTCAACATCATTCCTAACAGACTCCATTACTTTTGAAGAAGATGGCTTATTCTTGAATGAAAAGGCATGTTGGGTTGGAGCAAGCGTGGCTATCTTGTACTGAAGTAGGTTGAACTCGGCAGCTTGCCCGCTGTTCCGAATATGGTTATCACCCTGTAAGCAAAAACAAAGAAGTAAGTAACATTATAACTAAATTCTTTGAAAAACGCAGAATCAGTGAGTCGACTAACCGCATAAAGCTTATCATTCAAATTGATTTGTGGAAGGAGGTCTTCACGCATAGACCGGGTTTTGGGGTCGTAATAGGCAGAGATTACGTTGAGGTCAAATAGATACTTAGCGGTATCTTCTCTAACTCGGAACGATTGTGGTATTGCTATTGCTGGAAAAGTTTCGCAACACTATTCATCAACACTATTCGATTTCAGATTTTTTGTCCACCCATACTCGCAAAGATGGTGCAAAGCATGTTCACTTTTTTTTTGGTTTTAGAGGTACTGCATCTTCTAAAAATGTATCAATTTGCAATCTTGTTAACATGTATATGAATTAGATTTAATATTTCACATCTTGTACTTCACATCTTTTTGAAACTTTTTAAACAATGATATGGTTTAACAACATAAAACATATATATATTAACTCAAAAGACATATATATATATTAAGAACCAAAAACATTATCCGTCCAAATTTCAAATCAAACTTCTATTTAGTATGATAATCGAGTTGATGAATTGATATTCTACAATGATATGATTATTACTTCTCATATCCGTAAGAGGTTCTCTTCATCATCTTCATGAACTCTTCCAAATTTACTTCATCATCTTCTGTATAGGTTAAAGGCAAAAACATGAATGTTAAAATGAATAAGTTGATGTAAATAATTTTTTAGAGATTATTTAAGTTTTCACTTACTGTCACGATCTGCTTCTTCGATCATTTCTTCTATATCATTATCCGTGAAATTTTCGCCCAACTCTTTAGCAATTTGTTTTATATCGTGATGAAGGAAGCTTCAAGGCTTTATTGTGCAAGCTAGGTTTATTTATTTGAGGAAACCTAAAAAAAATTGAAATCATTAAACCTAGTCGAAGCTTCTGATCATCACTCAGATCATTGTCCTTCAAATAAGAAAGCAAACCATGCAAAGAGATTGGTTTTATCTCGATCCAATCATCAACAATCATTTCATACACCTTGTTTGCTGATGTATCTTCGTTTGCGAGACATGTCATCAGCATGAACTCCCTAATTGAGAACCTCATTGGTTGTAATCCAACAACAAACCACACTTCGTCTTCTCTGTTTGTTTCCAGCTTTTGATTCATCATAAAAGTTAGTATTACTTTCGAGAATGGGACTTTGTCTTGAAGCATAAACTCGACCATTGGCCTGAAAACGGTTCGTTGTAGAAGATCGAAGCATTTGTCGCCAATTACTAACTTTATCCTGTTTATAGCTTTTTTCTTAAAACAATAAAGATTTAGTGCTCTCTCAGCATTTTGGATCAACATTTTTTTAGGCAAATCAACTTCATTGAATCAATTTTTTTGGAGTGTCTTTCCCTTTGTTGAAAAATTTGTGGAAGGGGGTCTTCACGCATAGACCGGTTTTGGGGTCGTAATAGGCAGAGATTACGTTGAGGTCAAATAGATACTTAGCGGTATCTTCTCTAACTCGGAACGATTGTGGTATTGCTATTGCTGGAAAAGTCTCGCAGCACTATTCATCAACACTATTCGATTTCAGATTTTTTGTCCACCCATACTCGCAAATATGGTGCAAAGCAAGTTCACTTTTTTTTGGTTTTAGAGGTACTGCATCTTCTAAAAATGTATCAATTTGCAATCTTGTTAACATGCAGTATATTAATTAGATTTAATATTTCACATCTTGTACTTCACATCTTTTTGAAACTTTTTAAACAATGATATGGTTTAACAACATAAAACATATATATATTAACTCAAAAGACATTTATATATTAAGAACCAAAAACATTATCCGTCCAAATTTCAAATCAAACTTCTATTTAATATGATAATCGAGTTGATGAATTGATATTCTACAATGATATGATTATTACTTCTCATAGCCGTAAGAGGTTCTCTTCATCATCTTCATGAACTCCTCCAAATTTACTTCACCATCTTCTGTACAGGTTAAAGGCAAAAACATGAAAGTTAAAACGAATAAGTTGATGTAAATAATTTTTTAGAGATTATTTATGTTTTCACTTACTGTCACGATCTGCTTCTTCGATCATTTCTTCTATATCATTATCCGTGAAATTTTCTCCCAACTCTTTAGCAATTTGTTTTATATCGTGATGTGAAATCTTCCCCTACAATTATTCCATTTTTTTCAAGTCAACCACAATGAAATTATTCAAACAAATAAATCAATAAAAAAATTTAGAAAAGTATAGGTTTGGAAATAACATTGTTGTCGTGATCAATGATCTTAAATGCCTTAGACAATTCGTCTATAGAATCTCGTTCTCCGAATTTAGTTGTCATCATATGCACGAATTCGTCAAAATCTATTGCTCCACTTTGGTTTTTATCCACTTCTGCCATCAATTCGTTTATTTGCTGCACCAATTACAATAACAAAAAAAAAAAAAATACAAATAAATTGATGATTTACATTATATATCAAGCAAAAAGACACGAATACTCATTTGGGTTCGATATTAAACCGAAAACTAAAATCCTTAAACAAAAATTAAACTATAGGAGCATAATGAAACATAAACCAAACTAAATTGTGTTTCAATTTAAATTGATCTCTAAACCAAGAAACTGGAACATAAACAAAGATTAGTAACCTCATTAAAAACTAATTAACAAGAAACAAAACTATAGTTTTCATGAAAAACAAACCTCATTATTCATCTCAAACCCGAGAGACCTGTGATCAGATGATAATCATTTTAGTACTAACTAAAACTTCAAGAAAATTCATTAAAGACACAACAGAATTTGTTGCCACTGACCTCATAGCAACGGTGAGCTCACTAGCATCGATGTTACCTACATACGAAACGATGTATTAAATTATGTGATTTCTGATTTTGATCGGTGTGAACTGGAATAAGAATCGGTTTAATAGTTACCTGAACCGTCTATGTCGAAAAGATCAAAGATTTCTCTGATCTCGCGTCTCTTTTGATTAGTCAACCCATAAATCTTCCCTTTAGGTTTTGGACCTCTCCTGAACTGTCCCGCTTCGGACCTGAAACTCGCCTGCGAGAAAACAGAGTAAGCAAAAGAATCTAACCAAGAAGGCAAGAACTAAGAGATGATCAAGAAAAGAAAAAAAAACACTAACCATTTCTTGCGTAGGAAGAAAATGGATTATCTGATCAAACAAATAGGTTTTAATGGATGTAAATTTATAAGATGATGACTAGATTAGTTGGCGATGATCTGTCTCTTTTTGTCTGATTATTTAGTCTATGAAAGCGATTTGAATTAAGAATCAAGAAGACTTTTAGTTTTTTACGCTTTTGTTCCTACCACTAGTTTTTAAAAAAGAAATTAGATAATATTGGCGCTATAAAACAAGTCGAAAATTCGAATAAGTCGAAAAATTAGTATTCACTAATCACAATTTGACATTATCTACTAGAAAACACTATATTTATAAACGTAATTGATGTAATTGGGTTTATACGAGAAACAAGAAGTTTTCTTATGCTAAAACATTATTTACGTTTAGTGTTTACATTGTTTCATTAACTAGCATATTGATCTACTTAGTACAATGATCATTAAGCTAATTCTATAATGACATGAACTTAAATAACACCGAAAGCTTCTTTGATAGCGTGTACAACACGCGACGAAACTTCTTCTCCAAACATTCGCGGAAACTGTAAATCCAAATCTTCTTCTATGCTCTTCTTTCTAAAGCTTTTATCTCTTCGATCCAACTCGATTTTCTCTTCTTCATCAATCACTCTCTTCGCTTCTTCTTCATTCACGCATCGCTCTAACCAAACCTCCAGAACTTCCTTCGCAGCTGGACTCACATGATCTCTCAATATCTCCTCCAACTTCTCCTCTTCCTCCGCGTCGATTTTAAGCATCGAAGCCGTAGGAGAAAAAGCAGAACGGACAAATAAAGAAGGTGAAACATAAGGTTTGATTTCAGGAAGCTTAAGTAACGATTGTCGATGAGTATCAAGAGAAGTGTCTTGGTAATATTCCTTAAGATAGTCCGGGTTAAGAACAAGGTCTTTGCGATGAGGGAGGTCGAGGATTAAAACGAGCGAAGTCGGACTGCTTTGTATAAGTTCGACAACAAAGTTTGGAGCTTTCGTCGACGAGTTTAAGAATCCAGAGATGCTTGTTATGTTTAGTGATACACCTGTTGGTATCTTGCAATGTATCCAACTTCCTATAACAAAATCAATCTGAAAACACAAAAACAAAAAAACCCACCAAACAGAAATTCAATACCAAACCACATACAATCTCAACATTATCAATTCTCCAAAATTGAAGTCTGATTCTACTCAACAAACAAAAATCAATCTATAAAACAAAAACCCACCAATCAAAAATTGGGAATTTTCAAGCCAGTGATTCAATTTCAATCTAAATTGGGGTTTTTTTCCTCCCAATTTAGGGTTTAACTTCAAGCATCGTTTACATCAAAATTGAAGTCTGATTCTACTCAAATCATCCAATTGAAACTCTAAATCCACCATGCAAACCAGTAAAATCCGATTCCAGATATGCAATTTCGAAACCTCAAACCCTAAAAACCAGAGAAATTTGAAATTTGGTCGTACCGGAGATGATTTATCGCCGGATCTGATATGAAGAGAAGCTTCTGCGGAACCGTTAGGGTTTTTGAAGTTCCGTACATCCGGCGAGAGTGTACAAGGGAGGAGTTGCGATTGGAGGCGGTCTTCCACCGTCGACATGAGATCGACCATAAGCTGCTTGCGTGTAGGCGAGACGTAAGGGAATTCCATGAATTTTTGACGGAGATGACCGTCATGATCTTCCATTGATTGGGATTGAGCTCGGGTTTTGAGTTTCGTTGAGAATCGCGACGGATTTGTTCGAATTGGAGTTAACGGCGAGAGAAATGGAGAAGAAGAGTAGAGAGTGTTGCAAAGTATCATCGCCATTTTTATGTGGTTATGAATAAATAGGAGTCTTCTTTTATAGTAAAGTTAAAACTATTTTAAAAGAAAAAAAAGAAAAAAAGTTAAAAACTATATTTAAGAAGAAGAAGGAAAAAGTTTAAACAATTTAAACCTTTTTAAAAATGAAATCAAAGTTTGTAATTTAGGATTTTTGTATTTTTATTTTCATTTGAGTGATATATATTATTAAAATTTTAGGAAATACAATTCCACGCAGACAAACAACAATAATTTCAAAATTAAGTCGACGGACAAAACAAATCGGAAATATTTTAGGGTTTTTTTCAATTAAAGATTGATCGGAGAAGATAACAACCTAAAAAAAATAGTGTATATAAATAAAGCTATTGGTTTCACCCAAACCTTATACAAGATGTATTAAATATAAGAAGTATTTACAGAGTTGTCACACGGATGCATAAATGTCAAATGATGTAAGTTGGTACACTATTTTTCAATAGTATCTACACTATTTTTGAATATCTTTTATATCTATACTTTGTGTTAAAATCAGTTAAATTTAAATGTAATTGTTAATCATGTTTTATCACATTTTTATCAGGTAATATTTTGTTTTTATAAACCTTAATAGTTTTAAATGAATATAAACATAATTGGAATGTAGATAAATAGTAAAATGGTAGAATAATTATGGGATTTTGATTAAATTTTTTGTAATGTTGAAAATTAGTATTAGATTAAACAAGGGAAATTAGCAAATATAACCCCAAAAAAAAATTATAATTAAAATTGTAACCAAATATCCTAAATCTAATGGCCATTAATTTGTCACATTAGTCATTTTTAGTTAGTTATTTAGTTTTAATTTTTTTTCTTTGTTATTCTACAAATTAACCCATTAAACAATACTTTGTTCACCATATCACATTTTCTTTTTCTTTTTCTTTTATTTGTGTTTTTTTTTAATAATACTTGATATCATCAATTTTTGCTCTTTATACTTTTCCGTCTCTCATCGAGAGAAACTCAAAGAAGAAAGCTCTCGCCGGAGCCGCCGTGCTAAATACAATTCCCAACCGACAAGTTCTCCGATTCAGGTCTTTTTCCGATTCGATCGATTTGAACTCTGATCTCTTCTTCGTATCTGCATTTCCACCGCCGATTCTACGTTTAAAATTCTTCGATTCTCCGGGATCAAAATCTTAGAGATGGCGACATCGTTGTCTAAAATCCTAACCAGAACGAATGCTCACAACCGCCGGTGCTCTCAATTCTGGTCACGACACTTGTCCGCCGTCGCCGACTATTCCTTCTCTAGCTCCGCCGTGCTTGGTACCCAACCGATTGCTTCCGCTTCACCGCAAGGTATGTCTCTCTTTCTAGGTTTTCCGATTGGAATTTGAAGTATCATGGGTGACGATTGACTGTTTCAGATAACAAACCAGGGTCGAAATGGACACAATTGCTCTTGTTCTTGCCTGGAGCCATTACCTTTGGCCTCGGCTCATGGCAGATCTTCAGAAGGGAGGATAAGGTATTCCTTTTCTCTTCCTGAAGATGTTTCAGTTTACAATATATGTTACTTTTGGACTGTGTAGACCCTAAATCTTTATTCACTCTGTGTTTAACGTAACGTAGATCAAAACACTTCGAGTACCAACACCAACGGTTGAACTTGGAACCAATGAAGCTAAATACAGAACATGCGCCTGATAAGAATCTAGATAGTTTAGAATTTAGGAGGGTTAGTTGCAAGGGTGTGTTTGACGAGCAAAGGTCTATCTATTTGGGTCCACGTTCTCGGTCCATATCGGGAGTGACTGAAAATGGATACTATGTCATCACACCTCTAATGTCGATCCCCGGCGACTTGGATAGGTGAGGGTAATGATCCTTTCTCCTTGCTTTTATGATCTAAGTAAAATTAGGGTCTTATTGTGTTTTATGTGATGGTTGTGAAATATCAAAGCTATTTCTCTAATCATATTATACCCTCTAAAAACCTTGACGATGACAATGCTTATCTTATACTAATGGTATTCTTTCGGAGACGCTGATTGGCTGGGATTGAATGCTAAAATCGTTTGGGTCGATAACTGTTATACAACATTTAGCTAGTGAAGAGTTTGAGAATTCTTTGTGTTCTGCTCAAGTGTCACTTAAAGCCTTGGTCTTTTTGGCTGCTTTCTGAAGTGAGATTGTTCTTTTCCTTTGTCATTAGCATGCAGTCGCCTATTATGGTGAATCGCGGATGGGTTCCTCGAAGTTGGAGAGACAAGTCATCAAAATCCATGGATGCTGACGTTGTCCCAAACCAGTCAACAAAAGCTGAATCACTCTCTGATGAACAAAATTCCTGGTGGAAATTTTTGTCCAAGACTCCAGTGATTACCAAGGTTGGTCCCTCTTGTTCAGAAGCTTCTTTCATTTTTCATAAGGCCTGCTTCACATATTTTTCGTTTCTCATAAGGCCATCTTAATCATATCTCTTGCGTGTTGTGACTTGTGAAAACGTAACTCTTGCAGGAGCATGTATCCACGGTTAAGCCAGTAGAAGTCATTGGTGTGATCAGGGGAGGGGAGAACCCGAGTATATTTGTTCCAGCCAATGATCCAAGCACCGGGCAATGGTTCTATGTAGACGTTCCTGCAATGGCTCGAGCCATAGGTCTTCCTGAAAACACAATCTATGTAGAGGACGTCCATGAAGACATAGATCGGAGTAGACCGTATCCTGTCCCCAAGGACATCAACACTTTGATCCGTAGTAAAGTTATGCCACAGGACCATCTCAACTACTCAATAACATGGTAAGCTCTATAAATGTTCTTTGCATTTTTTTGGTCCCATTAGTAGGAGGAATGAGAGAGATTGAGTTTGTCTCACAGGTACTCTCTCTCCGCGGCTGTCACTTTCATGGCTTACAAGAGGCTCAAGCCAAAGACTGCCCGCAAATAAGCCTTCTCTCATTCTTTTTGTGATTTGTCTTCTGACCGTCGATAATGGGATCGTGGCTGAAACTTTCATAATTAAAAGGGTACCATTATTTTTGGTTTTTTTTTTATGAATGCAAATTTGTATGTTTTGGCTAACTATAGAGTAAACCAAAAAAAAATCAAGGCATAATTTACAGCATTGAATGATTAATTTAAACCATGCAAACCGATAAATGTTCTTGCATGTCAGCGGTTAAGTTGAGGTGAATACAGGACCGGTTTGGTATACAGCCACAAAGAATAGGGAAAACGGTCTAATCTCCCCAGAAACTTTTATATCTAACCAGAAGTACACAGAATTTATCCACCATCTGAAAGTTAAACTCTTGTTTCCCTACAAATCGAAAGTTTCACTCTTACTTGCCCCAAAAATTGGTTTAATAAATAACCAGATCCGAAATCACTCAACCCGGATTGGGAACCCAACTGTACCAAAACCCGATCCGAAATACCCGACATCTTCTTCTTCTTCTTAAGAAGCCGACAATTTGAAATGAAAAATCAGAAATCCCCAGTGGAAAAATCTAAGAACCCTAACTTGAGATTTGTCCAAATCACCATGGAGACTCCCAATCCTGGCAACTGGTCAGAGCTCCCTCTCATGGCTCATGCTTACTCCAGACGATGGTGGTTGCCTACTGAAGAAGACAGGATTTACAGGTCTTTGAGAGACTTTTTCAGGGAGTCGATTCCTGGCAAACTCGGGTTAGTGGTTTCTGGTGGCAGATTCTCGAACCAATTTATATATATTATGGATGTGTTTAGCGAGAAGAGGATCGATCTTCCGCCTCTAGAGTCGCTCCTATGCACTATCAAACGTGTGGGATATGAGGAATTTAAAAGGGAAGTAACTGGTCGTGTCTCTCCTATCACTTTGAGAGCCGATGGTTTGAGGGGTCTTTTGTGGGTAGATGAGAAGACTGAAGATCTGGTACTGCGGGGTTACTGTCTTTACATCTCAACGACCCGTCGTTACATTCCGAGTCCTAGATCTGTCTGGACAGAAAGGGTTCGTGGATCCATATCAAATGTTATCTGCTCGTCCTGGATATTTGTTCAGGTCCAGCATTGCGGTTACAACAGCAGGAGAAGTTTTGTTGGTCGAGAGCATAATTACTGGAATGAATATGACCTTCCACATCTACAAGAAGGATCTTAACGAATACTCAGATGGTTACTACCGTGAGCTTCTTGAGGTAAATTCTCTTGGTGATGAGGCCTTGCTTCTCGAATTACACTACGGGACGTTTTCAGAATTAAGGATAGAAATCAAATCTCGCCTCTACAAATTTGTTCTTATTCTAAATCCTGTATCGGTATTTTTAATAATATAATATCGTATTTATGTATTTCATTTCACAAATATCATTTTGCCCATATGTAGTAAATTAAGTTCCTACAATCTTAATTCTGAAAATTTTCGTTTATGATTTTTTTTGCACTAACGAAAAGTGATTATTTTGTGAAGTGTTTTTGTCATAAACACATGAATTACTTAATATGACGTTACTTATGCAATTTTCTTCAAATTTTTTAAATGACTTATATATTGTCTTTGCATTAAAATTTTAATTTCTGAATTTATTAATTCTGGAAATTTTAATTTAATTATTTATGGCAATTTATGCACATTTGTTTAAATTGTTTTATATATTAGATTGAATTTCTAATATTATGTACTAATGAGATCTTGATTCTCTTGAATAGATTTGATGTTGAGTACGACTATCGATGAGCTAGCAGCTTAAATCGGATATATGTATATGTGTATACATTTGGGGTTTGAGATTCGTTTATAAAAGTTGCCAAAAAAAAAAAACGTTTGAGATAGCAACGGGTATAGTGAGTGGACAACTCTAATTGAGAATGGTCTATCACTTATAACCTTGTTTGTTATATGGACTACATCTTTGATCTTTATCGGAATGTTCAGATCCTATTTCCACCGAGAGCGGTGAAGGTGTTTTGGTTACAAGTCTAGTGAGTCGATGCATCCAATTCAATTTGGTTAATGGTCTTCCAGATACGATTGTGTCAAATTCTTATTTTATCAGATTGTCATGTTAGTGCATAATGTTGTGATGAACAACAAAAACATTCTCCCATAGTTTCTTTTATTTTTTTGTTTATTTATTGTCTGAGAGCAATGTTTTAAAAATCGCTAGGCGGGAACTAGTCGCTCGAGAAGGGCCTAGCGCCTAAGCGGATTAATCGGGGCCTAGGCGGGGCCTAGGCGTTAAGAAGTTTTTAGTATTATTATTAATAATATTAGACTTATATAATAATAACAAGTAGTAATATAACTAAACTCAAAAACAGAGTAACGAAACAAAGTAAGATGTAGTAATATAATTATTGTTTCGTCTCTACAACGAATTTTAAGACTTTTAAAGAAACAGAGTAACTAAAATTACGAAACAGAGCCAAAGTAGAGCCAAAACATAGTAACGAAACTTAGCCAAAATCCAAGCCAAAACAGAGTAACGTAACTTAGCCAAAATCCAAAATAAAAGTATGACGAAGACATGAAGTAAAGCAAATCTTGAAGAGTAGAATCTTAAACCAAATCCAAATAATCTCCAATAAAATGTAAGCTAAAAAAATCTAGAAGAGTAAAGCAAATCAAAGCATAGCAATCTTTTCCTCATGCAAGTTCATCCACATTCACCGGAACATTCACCTCTTGCTCATTATCAGACTCGAATTCAAAATCGACAGCCATATCATTCTCTTCATCGGAGTCGATGTCTTCATTTGGAGTAGGTTCATGTTCCTCCTCACCAAGGTCCATAAACCATTCTTCTGCATTTCTTTCATCTCCATCATCAAGAATCACATCAACATTTTTATCTTTGATCCTTCGTCGCCTGTTGAAAAACTTGGCATTGAATTGGACATAGACTAGACTAGTAAGTCGATCAACAACTAGTCTATTCCTCTTCCTCGTATGAATCTATAAGAATAAGCAAGTAAAAGAGACTCAAAATCAAATCAACATACAAAACTATAATCGACAAAAAAAACTCAGAAATTTGAAACAAGGAAACACTCACCCCTGCAAAAGCACTCCAGTTTCGTTCACAACCAGATGAGCTAGATGTCAAAGCGAGAATCCTTGTTGCTAAATTTTGCAAAGCAGGCACATTACAACCATATAGTGACCACCATTTTCCTAGAATGTAAACTAATATCAAGAAACATGGCTAATCAAAGAATTATCAAGGTTTTTAAGATCAGAAAAGTACCTGGATCGTATTTCTCATCATTTTTTTGACATCCTCTTGAAGCTATTGCTCTCCCAAAAGCTCCAGCCTTTGTCTTGTAGTCGTTGAACTCATGATTGATGACTTTATCTTGTTTATCATAATCATCATGGTAAAAAGTCTCCACACAATTCATGAATCCATCGATTAACATCTGATCATGCTCCATGGTTGTATCCTTGTAAAAATAGAATGGATTCAATAAATAGGCACTCAAGTGCAAAGGAGAATCCAATCTACCTTTCATTTTTTCATCAATGATATCGAAGATGGGCTTGTAATTTCTCTCCAAGTCATTACAAGCCAACTTAATCTTACTCTTTGCTTCCAAGAGCTCTCCAAAAATAAAACCCATTGAAGGCTTCTTCTCACCATCAGCAATCCTAAGAAGTTTCACCAAAGGTTCAAAAACCTTCAACACAAATTCCACACCAATCCAAAATGCAGGGCTCACAACGGTTGAATAACTGAATTTTCCCTTTGCAAACTTGGAATATTTGCATTGGTCCCATTCTGCAGAGAGGAACATCGTCTTCAGTTGTGTCTTCTTATCCAATAAGCTTTGTAGTGTCAAAAAATTGTAGCAAATCTTGTCACTCCAGGTCTAACAATATCCCTTTTCTTGGTATTTTCTCTCATCATTGATAAGGTTTTATGATGAGCATATATGAAAACCGTAAGATCTTTAGCTTGATCAATGATTTTTGCAAACTTAGGCAACTTACAAATGCCTTCAAGCATCAGATCAACCGTGTGAGCAGCACAACCTGTCCAAAAAATATTTGGCCTCTTCTCTTTAAGCATCTTCGCTGCTGCCATATTATTGAGTGCATTATCTGTCACAACTTGAACAACTTTATCAGCACCAACCTCTGAAATGCATTTATCAACATACTCAAAGATGTATAACCCGGTGTGAGATTCCGAGGAAGTATCTTTTGATGACCTGAAACATGTCCCTCCTCTAGAATTGACACACAAATTCATTATACTCCTCCTTTTCATATCAGTCCATCCATCGGTCATGATAGAACAACCATATCGTTCCCATTCTTCCTCTTCGCTCTTTAACATCTTCCTAAGTCTTTCTTCTTCCTCCTTTAGTAGTGGTTCGCTTAGTTGGTATTGAGTTGGTGGAACCCAACCAGGACCAAACTGTCCAAGAGCCTCACAAAACATCTTGAAAGCATCATTATCAATGGCATTAAAAGGAATACCTGATTGATATATCCATCTAGCACAATATTGTTGCACTTGATAAGTTTTTTCCTTGAAAAGTTTAGCATTGATGGTTTGTTGTCTTTGCTGCATACCAAGAGTAGCTTCAGGACGAATGGCCGTTGCAAACTTATCCATAGGACCCTGGAAATTACAGGTTTTCAAAGTCCCAAAGTTTTCTTCTAGTTCATCTTGATGTTTCTGCATATCGATATTAACTTCAGCTCTAAGCATATCATATTCATGTTTCTTGCTCACCTTTTTCTTCTTTGCTTCTATGATTGCATTTCTGCACTTAACTTGATCATCTTTTGTTGACTGCGAACATCCTTTAACGTTTCCTGGGATATGAGCAATATGCTCTTTAATCCGATATATTCCACCAGACATTTGTTTTGAACACAACTTGCATTTAACTTTATCTGGATTCTTCTTATCAAACAATTCCCCATATTCCCATCCAACATCATCCGAGTTTCGCTTGAGCGATCTTGTCTCAGGTTGTGAAGGAGTAGGTTCCATGAGAATCTGCAACTTTTTACAATAAAAACTTAAAAAGTAACAATCAGTAACAAAGCTTTAACTAGAAACATGATCAAACCTTAAAAACAGAGCAAAAACCTAAAAACTAAACGTAGAAGAAGAGAACTAGATAATGGTTGGGAGGGAAAATAATTAGGAACTCACCAAAAGAAATGAATTAGAGATTGAGAGGTGCTGTATTTTGGTACCGTAGACGCAGACGCAGAGAGGATGAAGAACGGTTGCAGAGAAGAAGCTGCTTATAAAAAAAACCTAATCTATCAAACTAATCGTTTTTTTTTTCTTTTTTTTTTTATAATTTTCTTTTTCTCATTAACCGAGTTGACCGAATTGATCCGATTTGGCCGAATTGACCCGAGTTGAACCGACTGAACCGGACCGGCGATTTGATATAGCGATTATGCATTAATCGCCTTGGTTCACAATTTTGGGCGCCTAGTCGCCGCCTAGGCCGATTTTTTGAACATTGTCTGAGAGTATAACACAAAATCTAGCGTTCGTGTGATTTTATTGTTGGGTGGTGCAAAATAGAGTTGATTGTAGTTGTATGGGATTCGAAACGTAATGCAACTGTCACACTACGGGACGTTTTCAGAATTAAGGATAGAAATCAAATCTCGCCTCTACAAATTTGTTCTTATCCTAAATCCTGTATCGGTATTTTTAATATTATAATATCGTATTTATGTATTTTATTTCACAAATATCATTTTGCCCATATGTAGTAAATTAAGTTCCTACACCAAGATGGGTCAAACAGAATGTTTCAAGCAACCCACTAGGCACGTGCAAGTCTTGCACGTGTGAAGACTGTTGAGTGTTTAAAGCTTGGATTCTTCTTCTTTCTCTCTTATCTAGATATTTTCTTGTTGTAACGGAAAGTGAGAGAAGTTAAAGAGAGAGAGAGAGAATCTGTAAACGAATTCCGACGAGTATTAATGTCGAGATAGTGAATTTTCGGTGAATTACTTCACCGGCAAGTTAGGGGGCAGCACTAAGCCCCAAGCTCGATTGCTATGTGTTCTTTCTTTTACTTTTTTCCTTTCTAGTTTGATTCGAGTTGATTTGAGCAAGTTTCAAGGTCTTAATCGAAGCTTAAATTTGTACAGTTGGGATAGAAAGAAACACAGAAATAGTTTTTCGAAAAAACACCGATCGTTTTTTTGCTAAAAGGTAAATATCATTTAACATGAAAAAGATTTACAATCGTCAATTTACAAACCAGACTACCTTGGCAAAAAAAGAAAAAAACAAGGCAGTGTGAAGCATGGTTAAACCCAAAGAACTTGAAAAGTTACAACCGGCTAGCTAAGCCAAATTTCCATTAGCCTCCTAAAAAGCTTTTTGTGACGTCTTGCGGAGATAGCGTTCCTTACCTCTCTCTCGATGCCTTTGAAGACGACTTGAAGAGAAAGGACAATGTGGTTGTGGACCACATTGTTTCTTTGCTTCCACAGGTGAAAGACCGTGGCATGCACCACCAATTTTCGGAGAAGCGATGGAGCTCCTGCACTGCAGTCTCTGATCCAAGATAATAACTCCGCACAAGTTGCAAACAAGTGGGAAGGAGGGTTCAAAGCTGCAAGGGTGAGTTTCCAGACTTGCACACTGAAAACACAATTAAGTAGCAAGTGGTCTCTCGTCTCGTCAAGTGAAGAGCAAAGACAACATTCTTTAGGGACATTCATTCCCCAAGAAAATAATCTCATCCTTGTTAGTAGTCTGTCATAATTTTCCACCCACATCGTGAAAGAAAACTTTGGGATGTGACCCTTGAACCAGATTAGACTAGCCCATGTCTTTTGCTGAGCTCTTGGCCGAAGCACCTCCCTTGTTCTAACAGCTGAGGAGTGTAAGGTTAAAGCCTCCTCAGATCTCGGAGATGGGAGGTGCCAACCCGAGGAGCTAACAACTCTAATTACCTTTGAAGCAGCAGGGATTCTGAGATCTCTAGGGCCATTAGGACCAAGATAAGATATGAGTGGACCCATAGGAGTCCAAAGATCAAACTAGAAGCTAAGTAACTCCCCATCACGAAGAATCGGTTTAGGGAACTTGATGGCTAAAGGTCTCAGCTTGAGGAATTGCTTCCATGTCCATGAGTCTCCTACTCTTTCCGTAGTCTCCCATAAGCTCCTTGAACCTATGTTGTGCT
Organism: Draba incana; assembly: GCA_963576765.1. NCBI lineage: Eukaryota > Viridiplantae > Streptophyta > Magnoliopsida > Brassicales > Brassicaceae > Draba > Draba incana. The sequence continues at coordinate 2,741,083 of OY755212.1, read as the reverse complement.
CTTTATGCCAAGACACCCAAAGAGACTCTGAATCTGAGAGAAGTAGCCATATGAAATGCAGACAAAGGGTTTTGTTCCAGATCAAAAGGTTCCTCAACCCAAGACCACCTTCATCCTTAGGCAGACACACTGTCTCCCAAGAAACTTTTGCACCTTTTGCTTGCTCAACTCTTCCTAACCATAAGAATCTTGAACAGAGGGATTGGATCTTTTTCAAACATCCATTAGGTAGAATGAATGTAGACAGCCAGAAGTTCACCACTCCTGAAATAACCGACCGAAGAAGTTGTAATATGCCAAAGAAAAAGAGAGTTTTGCAAGCCCAAGACATACATTTAAGCGTTAAATTTCCAATCAGAGGCTCATACTTAGATATCCTTAACTTCCTTGACAACAGCGGCATGCCCAAGTATCTAATGGGGAGGGATCCTTTGGAGAATCCATACCTATCAATTGCAACGGATTCCTCAAGGTCCAAACCCACCGTAAAGAGCTCAGTCTTGTTCATATTCATTCTCAAACCTGACCAAGAGGCAAAATCCTCCAAACACTCTGTGATGCCATGAAGAGATGAGCTAGATCCATTGAAGAAAATCATAACATCGTCGGCTAACATAAGATGGGAGATGCAAAGGTTTGAAGTCCTGGGATGGAAAGAGATATAACCTGCCTCATATCTTGATAGAAGCAATTTAGAGAAAACTTCCATACCGAGGACAAAAAGATAGGGGGAAAGAGGGTCGCATTGCCTAATTCCTTTTGTGCTCTTAAAAAACCCCGTTGTAGCTCCATTTACACAGATGGAGAAAGAAGCTGTGGATAGGCATTGAGATATCCAATTAATGAACTTGCCAGGCAGATTAATGGCTTTAAGACATGCTAAGATAAAATCCCATCGAATTGAGTCAAACGCTTTCCTGAGATCAACTTTGAGCATAGCTTTCAGTTCAGTACCATTGATGTTATATCCCTGCACAAGGTCAGTTGCAAGTAGCACATTCTCACCTAGAAGTCTTCCCGGCATGAAAGCAGTCTGAGACAAAGAGATCACCTCGGTTAGGATACCTTTAAGCCTGGAAGCCAAGAGCTTAGATATCACTTTGTAAATCGTGTTGAGGTAGGAGATGGGCCTGAAATCAGATGTTGATGAAGCATTCTAAATCTTAGGGATGAGAACAGGTTAGTTGCATTCCATTGTTTCAATAACTGCCCTGACGAGAAGAATTCCTGAATAGCCAAAGTGACCTATGTGTCTACCACACTCCAACAAGAGACAAAAAAAACTCCGCAGAATACCCATCTGGTCTACTTGTTTTATTCCTGGGCAGATCATGGAAAGCCTCCTTCATCTCCTGATTGGTGAAGGGCTTGATCAAAGCCTCAGTCTGATTCTGGTCACAAGAGTACGAAAGGATCAAGTCCATATCACTTTGCAAGAACATACTTGGTTTAACTGATCCACCAAGTAGATTAGAGAAATAACTTATACAGTGGTCCTGAATGTCCTTCTGAGAGTCTAGCCTAGAGCCATCTGCATCAGTCAGGAAGTGTATAAGATTTCTCGAGTTTCTTGAGTTTACCGTACGGTGAAAATAGGTTGTGTTGCTGTCCCCCAACCCCAGCCAATTGACATTAGTTCTCTGGTGATAGAATGACTCCTCTGCAGCTGCTAAGGAGGTCCAATTAGAAGAAGAAACAACTTCAGCCTGAGCATTAAGAGGCGTTGGGTCGGCAAGTAATTGATTCTAGGCAGTAATCAGCTTCTCGTGTGCCTCTTTGACCCTTTTTCTAGGTTAGAATAATTTTCTTTGCTGAAGTTCCTTATTGGCTTCTTAAGCATTATGAGCTATTTAAAAACTCTGAACATATACGATCCCACGACGTTGAAGGCGTACCAGTTCTGTCCAACCAGAGGTAAGAACGCATCGTTACTCAGCAGCAGATTGTAGAACCTAAAGGGCTTGATGAGCTTGGCGACGTGAGGATCAAGCACAACAGAGAGAAATGCGTGATCAGAGAACTCTGGGGGGGGGGGGGGGGGGGGGGGGGGGGCTAAAGGTAGCCACTATGCTGGGAAAGTCAACCAACCAGTTCCCATTAACAAGGATACGGCCCAGCTTTTTAGCAACAGGCCTTTCTTTGTTCTTGTTCCACCATGTAAACGTATTGCCCCTAAAATTTAGATCAGTTAAATCTGCTTCAAGGAGGCAATCTCTCAAATCCCTCATCCTGCCATTTATATTCAAAGTAGAAGGAGTAGAGTGCTCTTGAGGGTTCAATACTTGGTTAAAATCCCCCAATACTTCCCAAGGTAATCTGCGCACAAAGATGGTTGAAGAGATTTCCACAAGCTCAGACCATAATGCTCTCCTTTGTACAATATCGTTGGAAGCATAGACTATTGAGATTACCATTTCCTTGGGTTAAAATTCCCCAAAACACCGATCGTTGTGTGTCACTATCAAAAATGATGTTCTAAATAGATACAAATCATGTATAAAAGGTCCAAAAATGCTCCATTTTAGCATCTACGCAAAAAACCACATCAATAACCGTTAATTAACAACAGAAACCTAAAAACTCATGACAAGTAAACAGTCCACAAGATCTAGAGTCATAATGATTAGATGAAGAAAATTAAGCTTGTGACGAACGGAGTAAAACTCAAGTGAAGTAGAATGTGGAAAATGTGGGTGGGTTTGGTATTGTGTATTTATTACACGTCTTAAGACACTTGTGATCATAAATATACGATTTAACCAGATTCGTGATTATTACTTGTTAACCGAGGATTAGGGAAAATTTTGTTTACGAAAAACCTCATTGTCTACGGAAAGTTAGAAAAATAAGTTGCATCCAATCATAAAGCACCAATTGTCGTGAGCACCGAAATATAGGTGTACCCGAGTGCAGGTGATCTCAGCTCTTGCAAATCTGAAGACATCCATTTGGCGGTGACTGAAGGCAAAAACCCTTGACCTTCGGGATCAAAATCTTGGAGAAGACGAAGATGGCGACATCGTTTTCTAAAATCCTAACCAGATCGAATGTTCATAGCCACCGGTGCTCTAGCTCTACCTCTCAATTCTGGTCCCGACACTTCTCCGCCGTCGCTAGCTCCGCCGTGCTTGGTAGCCAACCGATTCCTTCCGCTTCACCGCAAGGTATGTCTCTCTTTGTAGGTTTTCCGATGCTTGAGCTTAGAATTTGAAGAATCATTTTTTCAGATAACAAACGAGGGTCCAAGTGGACACAACTGCTCTTGTTCTTGCCTGGAGCGATTACCTTTGGCCTCGGCTCATTGCAGATCGTCAGAAGGGAGGATAAGGTTTGTGTACTCGTAATAATGAATCTTTTCGAATGCTTAAGCTCTAATAATGTCTTTGTATGTTTGTATGCAAATTTGTATGTTTCGATTAAATATAGAGTAAGCCAACGATAAACCAAAGCATAATTTACAACATTTTATGATTAATTTAAACCATGCAAACTGATAACTGGTTCGACTGGTATACAACTACAAAGAATATGTTCGAATAAACCCACATTGAATCAAAGTGTTCCGGCTGATTCCCACCGTACGATCTCATAAAGAGTTGAAAGGTTTTGTTCAATACTAGCGTTAATTTATGATGTTTATCAAGTATCTTCAATACTAGCTATATTACACAATACATTTAATTTTTGTTTGGTAGATAGCTTGATGACCTTAAGCAAGTCTTTCAAAAGTACAAAAGAAAAAATAGTTATACCAATTGATAGTAAAAATGAAAAAGAAGGGATGCACTATGGAAATCATACACTGAAATGTGCCTTGAAATTGAACGAAAATCGAATGGGGACTCCTGGTTATAGTCGTTTTATGTTGCAAACAAACTTGAACCTATAGGGAATTCGATGTGCCTTAATAACTATGGTAAGAAGTTTTCAAAATTATTAAGAGATGTTAAAGTATGAGTGATTTTCTATCAAAATACTTGGTGAGATTAGCAAATGATGTATTGTTGCTGACATCAAACACTTAAACAGAACAACACACTTTTTTTTTTGGTCAACAACACTTCTTTTGTGGATTGAAAAGTTGACACATAACAATGGTAATCAATTTCATATCTACAAGAAAAGAAAACGAAACTAAACAAAAAGTAATCAAGAGCTAGAAAAGACACTTGATATCAGATTTGTTACTTCCACGTTCCATGTCTTGTGATCAATAGTGACTTGATTAGCAAAACTGAATAGGGAGAGAACATCTCTTTAATAATATTAAAATTTTGGGAATTTATTCTTAGAAATTGAAACATGCACGAAATGGTAAATTTTGATGTGAAGATTTTGATAAAACTCAAATGCTTTGTATGCTTAATGATGTTGAATCTCCAGGAAAGAAAGACAAAAGTATCTGAATATCTCTGGTTTTGAGACTTTTAGTCTCTAGTTTTATGTCTAAATCACAAAAAGCATCAATTATGTCTCTGGTTTTCTTTTTTCAGTTTTAGCTTTAATCTCACAATAACCCTGGTTTGCAACTGGTTTATGTTTCTGTTTTTTTTTTTTTTTATAGAAAACATGGAGTATGATTTGGTTGACATTTACTCTAAGTTGGATGAAGTTCCATACACAATTGCAGCTGAGTTCCGAGAGATGATTGGGACTTTCATAGAAGTTAAAGACAACAAGCGTCTCTTCTTCATAATGGAGAATAAAAGTCACATTTACAAAGTTGTAGATGGCAAAGGCAAAAAATGTTGTTTGTTCAAAATATATTCCACTGAATCATTTGCAAGAAAGAAACCATTGTCTATCTAGAGTGCCGGCTCAAGATTATTGTGCGTGCTGGATTTTCACACAATAGAATTTGTGAAGATTCTTCGAAATAGAACTTCTTTAGGTTTACAAACACTCAGATTGAAAGAGAATTAGGGTTCTTAAGACTGTCCTTATTAATTAGCTGAAAAGCTGTTTTTGTCTTATTATCTCTCAGAAAATCGAATCCCCTCAAATGTGGGCGGTAAATGTGGGCGGTATAGAGAATACAAGTCGGTTTGGACAAACAGTGTTGGGCTTTTAATGGGCATCTGTCTTCTGGGCTTGACCGTTGGACCGTTTAACGTATACTTAGTCGATTTAGGCTTATCGTTTCTTCTAGGGGAGATTTGACCCCTACAATTATAATGGACAATGTAGATACACAACCGATTAAAAACCCGTTGATTGGCTTAACGAACTTTCTTGACTTAAATTACTACTGCGTGCTCTAAATCTCTGTGGATTTACTACAATCGATTTGATTTTGCACTTGCGATCTTTATTGATTTTAATAAGGGTAAAACTTACACCCCATCCGTAACTCCTTTGTAATATGTTGGTGTAAATAGTCACGTAGGAATGGTCTTTAAGACTCTTTTGTTTATCTTTGCCTAGACATGGCGTAACCATATTCCTTTCTATGGCTGACATATGTTGTAAGTGGTTCCTCCACCACTGAATTCAATATAAACGAAGTTTTAATGGAAAAAAAAAAAGTAAACATGACCACATATAAGTAAAATATGTTAAATATTTCAAATCGGAGCGGATATTCAGTCTTTTTTTAAATGATATTTTTGCCGTTTTCAATTCATATCTCATTTTAACATTTGTTTCGAAACTATACGTATACCAGAATTTTTCGAAAATCAGAATGAATAGTGGATCGAAACGGATCTAACAAATCTTTATAGTCAAATGTTATTATTTATGAAATAATATTCTATGATACATTTCAGTGATTAGTGTTGGCGTCGGATCTCGCACTACGGATCCGGCCCATTTCATCATCACACAAAGCCGACAGATATTCAAATGACCAAATCATAACAGTCAATTCTTAATATTAATTTGCGATTCAATTTATGAATTAATGAAGATGGTCAAATAGAATTAATTTGTGAATTAATTCTATAATAAATGACTAAAAAGAATGAAGATTATAAAAGAGGATTTTTGGACAGGAGATTACTCATTAATACTAGGGGTCCGATAAGTAACCTAATCTTTTTAAGAGATGGAGCGGTAAGTTGTACATCATAGTGCAAATCTATATAGATAAAGTTGTAATAGTGTTGGTAAACCTTTTGGTATCGCTTTGGTGATTGATACAATTTAAAACGTTACAAATTATAAAGAGGCGATACGTTTATAAAAGCGCTACAAATCTGAGCCTAGAAAGAATCATTGTTCTTCATTCTTCATGATTCACTTTCTATACTATTCAATAATAATATGATTCACCTTTTTCTTGATTTTGTTTGTTTATTTGTTCATTTGACTTGGTGTTTAATCCATGAAAGCTTTTATCCCAAATTTTATTATGTTGTGAATGAAAATCATAACCGATTTTCGCACTCAGGATTGGTAAATGAAATATGTATATAGACATAACAAAAAAATATGAAACGAAATTTTGAATTAAAATATTTTAGCTGAATGAGGTGAGATTTTTTTCCCGAAAATATTAACTAGAAAACATTATTTATCAGCAAATGTATGTGAAAACCGTGTTTAAAATCATGTATAGTAATTGATGATTAGTAACTAAGTAATTGTCCGAACCAAATTGATACTGTATATATGATTTGATTAAAGGCATGGAAGCCAGGTGGTAACATCAGTCTCGTTACCAGATTGTTTAGCAGAGAGAGAATCATCCTCGCTGTGTTCCTATTTGCCAATTTTTCTCCAATCACTTTCTCTATAGACCCCAACCCAACTCAACCTTCTCTTCCCACGACGGTACGCGCCATTTCGTTCCGGCATCAATCTTCGCGCCATTCGATTTTCCGGTGGAGTCAAACCCCTAAATACGGCGATTAACAAGATCAGGAAAACAAAACAAATATGTACTATCTACCTAATTGTAAACCTAAAGTGTCTAAAACTAAAATCTTGCATTTCCACACGTGGTTAGCTTTACAAAAACATACCAAGAAATATCCACAGGAGGAAGATGCCACACCTCTTCATCTTTTAGATCCTACCACTCCAACACCACCACTAGCAACCACCACTAGCAACATTATGCAACAAAAAGGACATAAGATAAAAAGAGAAAATACTTCAGAAAAATATAAGAAAAATATTTGCCTAAATACTTCTCTTTTAACATTATAAATATAAAATAAAACTTTCTTGCGAAATTTATTTAAATAGATCTTTATTTGTCGTCGTCTATGACGTGCCAAACACCGGATTAAACAGTCTTTTTGCTCAATTGTTCTGTTTAGGGCATGTACATTGCACACTCCAAAGGGTCTAAAAGTAATATAAAATTATTAAAACACACACTTTCTCTTTCTTTTACTCAACTTTATACTTTTTCTTTTATCATTTTACTCAACTTTTATTAATTTTATATTTAAACACACTCTTTTACTTTTAAACACACTCTCCAAAAGATCCAATTTAACACACTCTCTCTTCCTTTTAAACACTATCTACTCTCTTTACTCAAATTTTATTAATTTTATATTTCAATATACCCCACAAAAACACTCTCTTAACACTCCCTTTCTTCCTTTTACAACCATTTTAATAATTTTATATTATAAAAACACTCACTTTAGACCTCTTGGGTTTACCAATATACGTGCTCTAAAAGCACTCTCAACGATAGAGATAGTCTTTAGAATTTCTTACAAATAAAATACTATTATTTTTAAAATAACTAAATTATTTAATTAGAGTAAAAAGTTTGAACCAATCAAAAACAAAAGTCTTTGAATTTGGTTTCTCACTCTCTCCTCATTTCTTCACTTTATTAATTTTTTAATGGTAAGATATCTTGATCTTACTTAGAGAACACCAAAAACTTCTTTGATTGTTTGTATAACACGGTAAGAAACTTCTTCTCCAAACATTCTCGGAAACTGTAAATCCAATTCTTCTTCCACGCTCCTCTTTCTCGCGCTTTTATCTCTTCGATCCAACTCCATTCTCTCTTCTTCATCGATCACTCTTTTCTCGTCTTCTTCCTTCACGCATCGCTCTAACCAAACCCTAAGAACTTCCTTAGCAGCTGGACTCACATGATCTCTCAAGGTCTCATCCAACTTCTCTCTTCCTCCGCATCGATTAGAAGCGTCGAAGTTGCGGGAGAGAGAGCAGAACGGACAAAGAGCGAAGGCGAAACATAGGGTTTGATTTCGGGAAGCTTAAGTAGCAAGTGTCGATGAGAATCAAGAGAAGTGTCTACATAATATTCCTTGAGATAGTCCGGGTGAAGAACGAGGTCTTTACGATGCGGGAGATCGAGGATGAGAACGACCGATTTAGGATTGCTTTGTATGAGTTCGAACACAAAGTTTGGAGAGTTTGTTGAAGAGTTTAAGAATCCAGAGATGCTTGTTATGTTGAGTGATACACCTGTTGGGATCTTGCAATGTATCCAACTTCCTATAACAAAATCGATCTGAAAAAACAAAAACAAAAAACGCACCAAACAAAATTTAAAAAATTTCAAGAAATCATCACTAGAATTCTATCAAGTGAACCTTGTCAAGGAGGGTTTTTTTTTCTTTCAATCTAGGGTTTACTTCAAGCACCATTACAATCGAATTATGATTTAAAAAGAATTTATAATACAAAATTTAACTAAAAACCCTACATCTAATGGTTAGAAATTTGCCACATAGGTAAGTTTTGGTTAGATTTTGAATTATAATTTTTTTTGAGTTATACAACTAATTATCCCTTTATGAAATAACCAATGGTCGATTTATTTTAATTTTTTTTTTTTTGTTAAAGGATATTTATTTTAATGAAATGAACGGTTTGCGTTGTTGTCGTACCGGAGATGATTTCTCACCGGATCTGATATAAAGAGAACCTTCCGCGGAACCATTAGGGTTCTTGAAGTTCTGTACATCCGGTGAGAGGCTACAAAGGAAGGAGTCGTGATTGGAGACGATCTTCCACCGTCGAAATAAGATCAACCATAAGTTGCTTTCGTGTGGCCGAGACGTAAGGGAGCTCCAAGAATTTTCCCCGGGGAAGATCGTCCTCGTTGGATTGAGCTCGAGCTTTGAGTTTCTTTGAGAATCTCCGACTTTGTTCGAGTTGAAGTTACCGGCGAGAGAGATGGAAAAGAGAAGAAAGTGTTACAAAATATCATTGCCATATTATTGAATAGGGATGAGCATTTTAATGGGACTTTCTTTATATATTACACCTTTTATATTGTCAAGTTTTTTTTTTTTTAAGTTCATTCCTTCTCTCTTCCTTCTCTCTAGAAAACAAGAAAAAGAGAGTTTCAGATCTAGATCAAGTCCCGTCGTCCGGTTTCTACCGGCGGTTTGGTTTCCGATGTAAATATCGGTTAGCTTGTGTCATCTCCGACTTTGTTCGGCTTTTGTTTTTTCCGGTTAACCGAAAGTTAATTCCGGTAAAACCTTTTGTTGTAAAGTTTCCGCGTAGTCGGATCTCCTTTCCGCTTAGTCGGATTTGTTTTTCCGCTTTGACGGATTTGCTTGGGCTTCATATCCTTATGGTGTTGATTTGTATGTCTTCCTTTTTTTAGATATCATCCGTTTCTCGGCTGGGAGAGGTATCTCCCCAGGACCCCAAATCGGAAGCCTAAAGATGGCGTTTTGAGAGTTTGGTCGTGTAATTAGTGGTGATTGGCGGATATTTCATGGAGGGGACCGACTACAAATCATATCAAGAGGAGAAAAAAGAGTTATTTTGGAGATCTACGATGATCGGCGGTGGAGATTGGCGGTGATGGAAGTGATCTTCCGATGTCCGAATCTTCTCTGTTACAACCCTAGTTTAAACACGTGTATCCACACGTGTGTGTCATGCATGTATCGTTATTATTAACGAGTAGTTGTTAAATTGGGCTAGAGCTCTCAGTGTGGGTCAAAACCCACGGGTCCGACCCAACTCATCCCACCATGGGATGGATATGGGTTCAATAATGTAAACTCAAAAAAAAATGGGTCTCATGGGTTGGCCCATGACGGGTAACGGGTTATGCGGGTAAAACCCATAAAAACCCATAGGTTAATGGGTTAACCACCAATTTTTATATACATTATATATTTATATATAGTTTTAAGTTTATATATATTATTATATAAGCTAATTTTAGATAAATATACATTATGGACTTCTATCATAAAATATATCTTATTATATAAACCAGGTGTTTTTTCAAATTATGGACTTCTATCATTTTTAGTATTATTTTTTATTTCAGTTTTTCATTTGGTTTTTTGATTTTCATTTATACTTTATGAATTTATAATGTCAGATTTTTATTTTTCTATGTTTCTTTGAATTTATTGGAATTTGTTAGTGTTTTTTTTTAAACAAACCAATTTTTATTTTTATTTTACAGTAAATATTAAAACTCATGGGCCGCCCAAAAACCCCATGGCATTTAGTGGGTTGGGTTTGGGTCTATAGGTATTGACCCGCGGGTTTCATGGGCCGGCCCACCGTGGGAAAAAAAAAATGAACACATGGCGGGTTGGATCAAATGGGTTGGGTTGGCCCATCTGACAGCTCTAAATTGGGCTGTATGGATCTCTGATTGTAACTCTGTACCAGCCTTTGGGTTGTATCAATATAAACTTATTGTCGACAAAAAAAAAATATATATATATATATATACTAGATGAAAGACCCGTGCGTTGCACAGCTTTGGTTTGAATAAAAAATTCAAGTAAGAATTAATCAATTATTAAAAAATAGTTATAGTATCTGAAGTTTAGAATATGAGAAAAATTCTCAAATATCATTAATTGAATGCTGAATTTTAGACCGGCGGCTCTTAGTCGTTGAACGATGGTCTATCATAATTAATTGAATACAATACAAAATTAGTTTAATATATTTATTTAATAAATAAACTCTATTTGTCCAAAAATATCTAGCACAAATTGTAAGGGGAAAATACTATTTACATACTTTTTTCGAAACGTAATAACTAAATGAAAATTTTGATTTAAATAAAATTTAGTTGAAGAAAATGATGATAAATTAATTGCACATTCATACATCTTAATCAAAATACTTATCATAATCAAGACAATGTTATTGCTTTTAATGCCACAATATTTTTCTTCAAATTGTTTTGCTTGTTCGGTCCATATCGTTACTGGTATTTCGATTCCACTACTTATTGAAGAAAACAATGCTTATATAGATTCAAAATTATGAAACAATAATATATGCATGTAACTATTACATGCAATAGTGGAATTTACATGAAATGTAAATTTAATTAGTTAATGCTTATGGTAATAGGAGAAAAACGAAAAAGGTGTAAGGAAAAAAAATAAACTTTCATGTCACAAACAATAAGTCAATTAGAATCGTATATGTATATTTGTGCAGATGAGAACATACATTTCTAACAATAAATTCAAAGTCGCTATTCGAACAGTTGATGTAATCGATGTATTGTACGTACAAACATGAATTTTTTTCATATCTTTAATATATCCGATTGAAAAAAACTATAGTTAGACAGATGTAATACGATAAAATCATAATTTAAAAGTTATAAGAATACCGTATAAATCCACATGCATATCTTTTAGTTTGGCAAAATTATATAGTTTTGAAAGTGAATGCATATCTTATGTTTAAAATAAAATTGTGAAACACCGGATATGACAACTACAAATTGAAGTAGGATTTATTTATTCTTGAAATACATGAAGATATTTTTTTATATATAATAAGTTTAGGATATTGCTCACGATTCATAGCATCGGATATGACTATTACAAATCAAAGTAGGATTATTTATTCTTGGAATACATAAATACATATATATTTTTTTATAATAAGGTAAGATTGGGATATTGCTCATGTATTCATTCATGTTTATCAATTAGTTACTTTAATTTAAAAAATATAATCAAATTTGTAATATGTTATCTAATTGGAAAAATAATTTACACATGTCAAAATCTAAATCGACCGATTCACACGTGTCACGATCGTGTTAATTATTATGTTTGACGCATCAAATTTTATATAATAAGATATATATTGTCAAGTTTTTTATTGGATGGTTGGTTGAAAAAATTACCAACAAATTAATAATTGAATAGCCATTAATTAAATTAGATAAGACATCTATTTCTATAATAATGCCATAAACCATCATTCGGTGGGAAATCATGCAAAAACGTGATACTTTTTCTTTCTCTTTCTTTTATGGTGAAACTTTTTATTCCCTCTCATTTTATTGAATTTCCTCTTTTTAAAAAACAAAATGAGTTAAAATTGCGATCATGATAAGAAAACATATATTTTCACGTATGTCATGGATTGATTTTTGAAAACTGATACGAATTTCTTAAATAATATGGTTTTACGTAAGAACATGAGAGTTTGGTAGTTGGTAGTGATATTTCTACTCAATTAAGAGATGATCGAGTCTTGTTGGGCCAAGACTCAAAGGCGACTTAATAGGACATCAACAATTTTAAAATTCAAATTTTTCTCTAACTAAAAATTCGAAAATAAAAAGGTTGATAGTTTAATTCATAAAAATTTCGAATTTTCTTATTCATGAAGAACTTAGATTATTAACAACTTGTTTCTATTACTAGAGCTAGATGTATATTTACTATAATAATCCTTTCTTCTTTTTTTTGCCTCTGGCCGATGTCGTGGTTTTCGTTTCTTTTAGATCATGTTTATTTGTTGTCTTTGGTCTTAGGATTTTGGCTTCGATCCAGTCTGATCGGAGTATCCCCTTTCTATTATTTGCAAAGTTGTTTGATTGATAGATGATTAGGTGTTTTATTGTTTTAATTTTATTGGTTCATTCTTCAAAAAATGATGACTTGGAATGGTGACATGGAATGGTGAAAAAGATGACATGGTTTTTCACTATTTTAATTATTTGTTTAATTTGAAAACATATTTATATTTCCACAATTAATAATTTCTTCTCTCTCTGCGTCTCTAACCAACCTTATAGGCAACAAAATTCTCGTCAAAATCACTATAGGAGCTGAAAACCAAAAGCTAACTAATTCTCCATATGTAGTGTCTCTACTTTGGGACAATGAAGATATGATCAAAAAGTATGAAGAACGACCTATTTCGCAGGTAAGGTTTCACTATCAATCATTAAAGTGAAGATGACATGTGGTTATTAATTACAGTATTACAATGTCTATTTCGGATATTAATCATAAAACAAAATCTTTTTCGGATAATGATTATTTTTCAAATAAATGATTTTTAAGAAATTTAGTTGTTTACAATATCTAACGAAATATTTTAAATTTTGTTTATTGATTTAGTATTGTTATTTTGTACGATACCAAATCAAATAATAACTTCTTTTCATAACAAACTATTTATATTTCAATTTTGATGTATATTTCGGTTTTGATTTCTTTTAGGGATATTCCAAAATATACTCTAAATATCAAATAAGATATCCTTTTACTATTAAAAGAGAAGTTGTTTTATTATAAATATTTAGGTGTTTTAATTCTATTGGTTTACTTAAAAAAAATTATAACATGGAATGATGACATGTCTTAGAGAAATGATGACATGGCTAAATTTTTTTTGAACTTTACAATTTAAATCTTCCAATTAAATTAAAACAATATAAATATAAACAATTCAAAACAATAAACTATTTTCCAACAACAAGAAAACTCTAACAACCTAATCGGCATATTAATTAAATAACCCATTGAATTTATTGATTTTTGAATTCATAACTTAAAACTAAAACTGAGTGTTTAAAATTTTTAATTAGTAACATTTCAAATCTAAATGCTATGTTGTATTTCTAAATTCTTATATTGATTTTGTTAAAATTTTCTAGTGGCCGATAACAATTTTTATAAAAAAAAAAGGCTGATAAAAACAAGGAAAAACTAATTAAACATGTTTTCTCTTTTCTTTAATTTGTTTTTCCTCTTAATTCCATTTTTTTAAGTTACCAAATTAAATAATTGTTTACTACTTACGTAAGTAAAGTAATAATATTATGAAAAAACATATGTACATAAAAACTAGGTAATTTCAATGCTGTTATAAGATTTTCTTGATTATGATGAGGATGTCATAAATGTAACAAAAAAAACCTCTCTGCAAATTATCTTGGTATATAGAGCATGACATGATCGAGTGAAGGTTACCGTTTGAGCAATAAGTGGGTTTGAGTAGTTACATAAAAAGGTGAATCCACATATCAACAACTAGCATAAGAAGAACCATGTAAAATTCTGAAATATTTTTCACTTTAAACGCACTTATGAAATTAGATGAAATGAAAAGAGGAAAAAAGAACTGCATTACTAATGAACGAGGTTTAGTTGTTCCGACATTTGTTCTTTGAGAAACACGATGATTTCAAAGTGAGTGAATGTTTGAATCAATAATTTTTTTGAGTTTGACCAAATTTAATCAAAATCTAACATCTTCTGTGGGGGCCAGACTAATCTCTGGACGACATATAGCCTATGGATAGATCCTCTCTCCGGATATTCAAATGGACCGAATGCAAGACCCATATCTGAGTGGCCAAATGAAAATTGTTTAGCAATTTCACGCTTGAGGGGAATCGATCACTGGCTTAGACCAACAGGGCAATTCTTCACTCAAGTGGGAACCACTAGACTATCACCACTTGGTTAGAATCTAACATCTTTGTAATCCAATTAAATGTATTAGCTTGGATGTTCTTGGGAGTGTTAACTACTAGCTCATTGTTCTACCAAGAAACATATATATTTTTTTTTTTTGTTTTTTACTAATTTCTCGAATCTTTCAAATCTAAGAGAAATCACTCTTTTGTGTTGGAATAGAAACCATGAGTTTAATAATAAATTAAATGTTGACAAAAAAAAAGATAAATAGATATTTGCCTCTACGTTATGAGAATTGTTGAAGAAGCACAACACTTTTATTTACGTTTGTGGGAATGAAAAAAGCCTGATGACATAATAATCTCATTGGTTTCCGATTACATAATCATAAATAACTAAAAAATTGTATGATTTGCTAACGATTTTTTTTTTTGTAATTAAAAACCATGCCTATTAATTTTTTTATAAATAAAAGATCATACTACACTAAAATTAATTCTAATTTCTTATATGAATTCCAGCTCGAGTATTTTCATATCCGCACACGGTGCGGGTCGGTCACCTAGTTTGTTGTATATATCTTGCACTTAGACGGATTTAATGAATAATACTCTTGCCAAAAAAAAAAAAAAATCGTAAGGATTAAATCTAGGGAAATTAGGCCATATAGCCATAAAAAAAAACATATCTTAAAATCTAACTAAAACCACTATATGTGGCACAATTCTACCCATTAATCTAGGTCTTTTTATTACTTTTTTGTTATAATTTTTTTCTTGGCTATTAACCAAATTCACCCTTAAGTCGAACTCCATTTTCTAGACAATGTTGGTTTTTTGTCGACTTTCCTAACAATATTCATGGAAATAAATTCTCTGGATTACGTAAAAACATGGAAACCACCTATTGTTTGCAAGGTAAACACTTCAGAGAAACAACAAAATGAAAGAAAATAGTTTTTCATTTTCTTCTTCCTCTTCCAATTTTCACCTAATAAGTACATGAATCTTGACCTTGGACCATATCTAATTCCATGTTTTCACATTAAGAATCTTAAAGAAGAAGAAAAACTAAAAACACCCAACACAAAAATGAAAAATTCCAACATCCGTCTTATTTTTTCACCTTAATACACTACTTTTAATTATATAATACATGAAAATTCTTACATTTGCCTTTTGGAGGATATATAAATAAAAACTTTCCTTACGGAAAATCATATAAAATTCTTAATTCACTTAAATAATTTAAACTTTTTTGTCGTCGTCGATGACGTGTCACACGCTGATTCGGTTTGAACAGTCTTTTTGGTCTTTTTAGTTGCAGACTTTGCTACTCTTCCACAACGGCGCATGAAAGTCCACGTTCTTCATTTCCGTCATATGGGACCCACCCACCACGAAATTATCATTATCAATAATTTCATCACGACCCCTCTTTTTTCTCTCTCCTTTTAACCAAACCCCAAACAATTTCAATCCTTCACCTACCCCCTCCTCTGCTTCCTCGTCTCCGCCGCTGTCTCCGCCGCAACCATCGCAGTCACTACCGTCGGAATTAAACTCATCCGCCTTAAACTTCCCTCCTTTAATCATTTTATCGATTTGTTCCGGTCCTACTTTCAATTGCTCCGTCAAGAACGTCACGAGCTCGTCTCTCTGCTTCTTCGCCGCCGCGAGCTCCGAGCTTAAACTGTTGTTCTCTTTTTTCAGCTTCTCGTTCTCGCCGGATAAGTCGGCGACCATGTTCTCCACCGAGCCCGGATTTTTTGACCCGGGTGATGACGTGGAGCTTGACCCGTGATCATCACCACCGGCTGAATTTGACTCTGACGGCGAACCAATAGCTACACATTTTCCCGCCGCCGCGGCGATCACGGCCTTACGTCGGCGTATTTCCGACAACAGATTCTCTTGTCCTCTACGGAAGTTGTCGTTTGCGAATTCCCATTTGTCCGGGACTGTTTTATGAAATCCCTATAGTTTTAAAAAATCATAAAATTCGGATTAGTCGGACTAAACTCGGATTATAGTATTATATATTCAAATTAGTCAAACTAGACATTGTTCACCTATAACATGTAAATTCGGTTCATTCAATTCAAAAAAAAAAACATGTAAAACTCGGTTTAGCGGACTAGACCCAAATTCTTTAGTATAAATTCGGATTTAGCCGACTAGACTCAAATCACATATATATATATATATATATATTTGATCACTCAAACTAAACATAGATCAATCTACATGTTCCGATTAGTAAGGCTATACATTCGGATTTAGCGAGCTAGACTCATATCAATTTTATAATACCAACAAAATTAGGATTAATCGGTTAAATGAAAAAAAATAACAAAAAAAGCAAATAATCATCCTTCTAGAAGCTTTTCCCACCAACCCCCAAAACTTTGGAAAAAAAATGTGAAAATTGGCTTAAGTACCAAAGAATGAGTCAATTTTTCACCAAACGAGCTTTAAATGGGACAATAAATGAAGAGAAGAAATTTCTCAATGAAAATGACAAAAATATTTGTAGTGAAGTGAGACTCACGTAAGTGTTGAGCTGACGAATGAAGCTTGAGAAATTATTATGCTTAAAGTATTGAGGAAGAAGATCTTTAGCAAACTCTGCCGTTTTCCATACCACAAACGCTGTTCCTTCTCCGTTCCACGAAACGACGTCGTCTGTATTCATATCATCAACTAACTGATACGTTTTGCTTAAAAACGGCGCCGGAACTGTCCTCGCCGTCGCTGCCGCCATCTCCGGCGAATATTTTTAAAAAAAAAAACACTAAATGAAGAAAAAATAAATTCTAAAAATAATCTACTCAAAGAGAGAAAATGACCCAAAGGAATAAAAATTGGAAATTTTTTTTTTTTTTTAGCAACTAAAGAGCAAAAGAGCGGTGAGGAATTCCCAATCCCAGCAATAGAAGCCAGAGAGGAAGACACGAGAACGAAGAAGATCGGTGTTTCGTTTGGTTTCTTCCATTTAAGGACTTATCTGATAGAGGAAAAATATGAAGTCGACGACCATAATTCGCCGGAGACAAATCCGTGAGAGAATATTATTGGCTATAAGTGTTGTTTTTCTTCTTCTTTTTTTTTTTGGAGGTTGATTATAAGTCATTAAGCTTTATAGATCCCAAAGTAGGTCCTACCTTTGAAAAGGAAAAATGGATGCTGGTTCTAGAAATTCTCAGAACATCTTTTTTATTCTTTCTTCTCTTTTTTTATATTCTAGTCTTTTATCAAAATGAACCAAAATGTTTCAATAAAGTCCAATCTTTTGAATTATGTTTTTTCCTTTCCTTTTCATCAGAATTTAAGGGAATGCACATTTGTATGTAATTGTTGTTATATATGCTACTTTAATGTTATTTTGAAATTAACCTTAGAGTTGAGTAACAAAAAAAAAATTATGAGATAGCTAAGTTTTTTAAAATAGTTAAATCACCGTTATACAAAAGTATGGAATCGTTTTTTTTTTACATATTCGAGTAATCCAAAATTTTATTACCCAACTAATTTTCCAAGTTAAATACAGATGTCGACAATCACTCACAAGGATGGATGCGAAAAAAAAAAAACTATTTATGTATTTCAAGTAAACACGTACAAAAGTAACAAAACAAAAATTATTATATCTATTTGTCTAGAAAGTTTTAAAATTTAACAGATGTATGTGTAATTTTTTTCAAATATGACGGGAGGACAAGGAGATCTTTTTTACAATAAGAATTGCGACTTTGTTTATTTGCTTGTTTCTATTATATTTCTTTTGAATAGTTTAATGTGTTTCACCTAACACATTTCGGTTTCATTTCACATTTGGGTGCCAATGGGCTGCATTCACCTTTTCTTTTCTACTTGTATATTTAGACTAAGCAACAGTATTCGGATAACATATTTTAATGCGTGACTCGTGACAAATTCAAGCTCTTAATAAACCATCTACGTCTTCATTCTTGGATTTATTTCCAATACCTTTGGCTTTTTATCCGTATTTAATTATCAATATCATTGATTCCTTGCCTAGATAAATTTATTCATCAAAGACGAGAAATCTTACGTATTAAGGTAGTTAAAAAAAAAAAAAAAAAAACAGTTGCATGGTTTATATATCGCACGATAGTTGCATTGTTTTTTTTTTGTTAACTTCAAAATTCGGGCTGAAACCTTAATCTTCGTAGATTCGGAGTCCGCTTTTAGTAAATTTCTTTTGAAAATCTTTTTTCTCCCAAATGGATTTAAACTAGAGATCTCTTCTCACTTTTGACGAGACGGAAACTAATAGCCAAGAGTCACTTTCAAATCTCAAAGTTGGCGAAAAATGGCGAACGCTTTCATAAATTAGATTTTTAAAAGCTGATTATGGACACACAATTATTTTGCATCAAAAGATGATATCTTTTTAGTAAAAAAAGGCGATCATATATTTGTGAAAGAAAAATATGTCGACTCTAGTTGCATGTACAAATATCTCTATTTGGACCTCAAACACATCGTCTATTTTTAAACCCTATAATTAGTTCTTCTCACAATGGTAAAACTATTTCTACCATATTTGTAATGGGAACCTAAATTATCAAGACTCACTATAACATACAAAAGAACAAAACCATGGATGAATCTAGCTTAATTTAGCTTAATTTAAATTTCAAAAAAAAAAAGAAAAAAATCTAGCTTAATTTCTGTTAAAGTTAGTTTCAAACCAGTTTAAACTTTCAAGTTTTTATCAGTTTATATATAGAAATATCCTTTATTTTAGATATCACCAGTAATTTTCAGTTTGACTAGAAAAGTATTCTCTAACTACGTTTACTATATAAGTTACTCTTGTCAAACTATCTTAAAGTTTTCTATGTTTAGCATTTCCTCGTGTGTATGGCTAAACCGGGTTCAAGATTCAGTATACTTATTTTGAAAGTCTCCCTATTATAGCTCAAATTTTATATATATGGTTGGCATAAAAACATATATATTATTAAAAATGTATACATTGGCACATGTGCAAGTTTTTCCTATATTGATAGGATTTTCGTTTTCATTTTTAAACTCAAGTTGAGGTATTCCATTTTAGAATTTTATACTCTTTCTTTCACATTTCCTAACAGCGAATATGTTTTATAAGCTTCATAGTGTTACGTTTAGTTGTACATAAGAATAAAGAACATTTTTTCCACTTAGAAAAGTCGACAAGAAGCAGTTTTGATTTCGTAAGATACTATAATACATCCAAGTTGATTGTTAAAATAAAACTTCTTCAAACATGTGTTAAATTCTACATTGTTTTTGTTTTTTTTACTAAAAATTATATAACACTTTAAATAAAACCATTTTAATTTAAAGTGCATAATTTTTCCACTTTAAATTTTAAAATCTGTTGTAATTTAGAAAACTCTTCAGCCATTGAATCAATTAATAGGATATTTAGCACCAATGACTAACAAAAAATTTATAAGTCAACAACTAACCAATTCATTGAGATCTCTACTAATTAATACTCTTATAGTTTGGCTATTCTAGTAATTCATCCTTGTATCAACTTAGTGGTTTAGGTCTTTTTTAAAAACAAATTGTATTGCTGTTTTGGACCTTTTTATTTAGTTTCTTCTATCGAAAGTTCGAACTCATTTCTAGGTTAGGTGACATGAGGAAAAAATGACCACTTGGCCAAATCAATTCAAGTCAAGACTCATGGTTAGATTTTTATAGATTATAAAAGAGTTCAAACTATAGAGATTTATGTTGACACATGTCAATAAACATCTATTTGAAACGTACTCATTTTTTTCCACGAATCATTGTGATGGAACTTGATAGACGAGTCTGGTTATTGTATAATTGTGTTTGTTGAGCATTAGAATGTTTAAGTTCCACTATATCCATCATTAACTTTTGTACTTTGCTTTTCCATATCCTCATCTTAACTTTTGAGTCGACAAAAACTGTTCACTAACACATTTCAAAATGCAATATAAAGTTATAAACTAACACTATATATTGATATATTTGTGATCCAAGAGAAATCTGCATTTCCCTATAATGTAAACTTTTCATATGAAACCAGTTCATGTGAGCACTAGTTTGCTTTTTCTAATGGGTCAATTTGCTCTATAACTAAAAAAAAAAAAATAATCAACTAAGTAACAAAAATGGCTATATGTGGCTAAATAATGACCATTAAATTTAGGGCATTTGGTTAGAATTTTATATATAATTTTTTTTATGGTTATTGATGCCAATTTCCCTTTTCTAATTGTCTTTAATGCCATCAAACCAATTCTGATTTTGGTTCCTTTGCATTTTCTTTAGCTTGTTCGTGGAAAGTAATCCTTGACTTGAGTTCCTGTTTTTCCTTATCTCCCTATAAAATTCCATGAAAAGACATTTATATTTTGCATACTTATTACTTACTCTTGGGATATTGCCTATTACAATTGTGTATACTGAATTATTTTAGTTTTAAAATACTTAGTAACATTAACTTGAGGTTTAATAGTTGGTAACTTCTAGCAAACAATTTATCAAAGTTTCCAAAATGATATAATTTT
Source organism: Draba incana (assembly GCA_963576765.1). NCBI lineage: Eukaryota > Viridiplantae > Streptophyta > Magnoliopsida > Brassicales > Brassicaceae > Draba > Draba incana. The sequence continues at coordinate 2,719,909 of OY755212.1, read as the reverse complement.
AAAGAAAAGACAAAAAAAATCTTAAAACGACATTTTGTTTGAAAGGATAGAAATATATATTATATCATCTAACGACCGACTCGAATATAAACTTATATATACAAAGAAAAAAAATCTATATAATATGTTCTTCTTTATTATATAACTTCACAGAAAGTGGTCCAAAAATGAGATATAAAATGCAATCTGATCTTTATGATTATTAGATCAATAATGTAATAATTATGTATGCCATATGTTAACATCATACGTTGCCACTACATTCACCTCAAACAAAAGTGTGATCAATCACAGATTCCAGAATCTTTTGTGAACCACCATTGATTTATTATTCGTTAATGTAATAATTATATTTAAAAAATAAGGTTACACATTTTTTAATTATATATAAAAAAAACAATAATTTCGGTGATTCGTGAAGAAAAGACGTTTAATTCGTGACACCATTTGTTCAACAAGCGATCAAGCAAAAACCATTCTCTTAAAGGTTTAAATGCTGTTTTTCTTATTCTTATCAATCTCTATTTTATTATATCACTCGAACACTGCGGCCTCTATTTTCAAAAGAGAGGCACCGGCCCACTTTAACTTGGTTTTTCTCTTGCATCATATGTATAGAAAATACATGGATTTAATGGAATTCTTTTTCAAATATCAGCATTGTAAACTTTTAAATTCCCAACTAAGGAATTTTTTTTTTTTTTTGCTAAAAAACTAAGGAAATTTTTAGTAAAATCAAAATTTCTCTGTAAAAAATTATAACTAGCTTCCACTTAATTAAACAGATCGTTTTTTTTTTTGTTTTTTTGTCAACCAAACATTAATTAAGCGAAACACTCTCGATTGGTAACCCAAAGTGAAGGTAAATTGTTTACTTAAGAAAAAGAAAAAGCCCGTAAACGAGATGATTTAGCTAAAGCATCCGCCTGAACATTTGATGAACGGGAGATCAACGAAAGAGAGAATTCGGGGAAAAATGCACGAAGGTCTTCAAATCTGCTTGCAAGGATAGTGAGCGCCGGCCAATCCTCCGGTGATTGGGAGAAGTGTAGAAGATCTAGACAATCTATCTCAAAACTCTGACATGACACATTATTCTCTATCATGTTGCTCATCGCCCAGAGAAGCGTTTCTATCTCTGAGTGAAGGAGTGACCGTACTCGCCTGATTCTTTTTGCCCCTAATAAAATTTCTTGAGACCCTTGGTGATAGAACCACCCTATCCCTGAGGTGTTATCCGTATCCTTCCAGGAGCTGTCTACCTTACAAATAGGAGCTCTTGACTGGCTACCCACAGTAGCTACTGTCAGGGAGGAGGAAGGTTGTATTTGTGCCTCATTCCATACCTTACATTCATTAACTGCTTGGCTCAATATATCCATTGGGTCCGTGTCTATGCCTTGGAAAACTATTTTATTTCTTTATTTCCATAAAAATCACGCTATCCACGGGAATAACTCGTGGTCTCCGGTCACATCCCGTCTCTTAAGGGCCTCCAAAAAAAGAAATCCATATTGGCATACACCGATGAAAAAGGGAAATTTTCAGTATCCTAAGTCCCACATACTCCGCGCTATCGAGCATTCAAAAATTGCATGATCGTTTAAACTTATTATTAAAAAAAAAAATTTAAATTTAGTGGTAAAACGATATATGTTTTTAATAATAACTTTATGTTCTCTATATAATATAAAGAAAGAGTACACATTTACTAGAATCGAAAATTGTGTGGAATCGTAACATTCAAAACTGTTTTAAAAAAATAAAATTAATGTCGTTTTATCATCAAATTACAAATATATTATTATTTTGTGTTTTACTAAACATGAATTTAAAAAAAAATCTATCGAAAATTATTTTTGTTGCCTATTATTTGACTAAAATGTTTTTACGGGAAAAAATAAATTAAATGTTTCAAAATGGATATGCTAATACTTGAGGATTTGTTTTCTTTAAAATCTCGAAAAATATAAACAAAATTAAAACTCTGTAACAGCCAGAAGGTTTCCATTTAGTGCAGATATATTTTCGTCTAAGCATCGGACGGTTCACATTCTTTCAAAATCACTACTCATCGCAAAATAAACAAAACTAATCGCCAGAGATTAAATTTCCCAATCGGGAAAGTTTATTAGGGTTTCTGAAATTTCTCCAGAAGTAAGAAAATTCCGGCGAAGATGTGGCACGAAGCGAGAAGATCGGAGAAGAAAGTCCACGATATGATGGACGCTGCTCGGAAAAGAGCTCAACGACGAGCTATTTACTTAGCTAAACGTCGCGGAGATCCAATTCAATCGATCCAAGCCATCGGATCTCGTTACCGAATCGTTCGTGACGATGGTCTTTATCAAGCCACCGAAGATCAACAGGGCTTGTAATCATAATCTCCTTCTCCTTCTTCGAATTCGGTTTTGATTTCTTATTGACGATGAATCGGATTTTGTGTTTCAGGATTCCTTGGAATGGGAAACAAGATGTTATGATTGATAGGTACTGGAATTAGCTCTAGGGTTTATAGATTTGCTTGCTTGTTGTAGAAATTGTTGATTGAATTAGTGATTGTTGTTCGTATGTATAGATTTGATGGTCGTGCGGTTCTCGATTTTGTGCGTGAGGCTGGTTCGAGAAACATACGGCCGCATAAGAAATCGGAGGAGGAGGAAGAAGTGGAAGAGTTTGTTAATTTTGAGCGTTATCGGGATTTAATTAAGCATCGGCGTAGAGGATGTCGGTACCTTTTTTTCTACATTTTTACTGCTTCCTGTTTGTTTTTCGAGGAAAAATCGGTCTTCGATTCGAGTAAAATTGAGATACAGAGTCAATGGGATAATGCTTCATACTGTGAACAGTTTCTGATGAGGAGGGTTTGCTACATGTCAATCAAGAGCTTGAAGCTAAACTCAATGCACCTTTCCCTGGGACAAGGTACATTCTTTTCTTTGTTGTCAATTACGTTAAAGCTCGAGTTGACACTTATGTATGACACTTGATGTAGATCACAACCTGTTCAACCACCTGCGAATAAAGGCACGTATTCGCAGGTTGGGTTTTCGTATGGTGGAAATGGAAAAGAGGAGTCTTTGGATGCGGATGATGATGATGACGACGACGAGGATGATGAGGATGAGGAGGAAGATTTTGATAGTAATGACAGTGATGATGAAGGGATGGAAACGATAGCGAAACAGTTTGGTGTAAAGCGATATGGGTGGCTTGTTTATATGGACAAGAAGGCAAAAGAGGAAGAGAGAAGGCAAAAGGAACTAATTAAAGGCGATCCTTCTATTGTAAGTTGCAAGGCTCATGTTATGTCTTCTTTATGTTTTGCTTATCCAGTGATGAATGTGTATGAATCACAATTCATGAAAAATGTAGAAAAAGCTAAGTCGTAAAGAAAGAAGAAAGGTTTCTAGGATAGAGAGGGATAGAGAAAGAGAAACCTCAAGGATTGGTGGAAGGCAAATGATTCATCATGATCCGTACAGGTAAGATAGTATAACACATAAGAAAAGGAAATGTCAGTAGATTTTTTAGCTCACTGAGATAATGCTTCTCAATTCGTAGGGAGTCTCGAAGGAGTCCTACTTATGAGGCTTATCCGCGTTCGAGAAGGTTTGCTCTTATTAGCCTGTTATCATGTCATACCAGCTATGGAAACAATTGGCAAAGTGATTGATTATCTCTTCTTGTGCGTATCCATAGATCAAGATCCAGATCCCGGTCATATTCTCCGTCATACTCAAGGCGGAGTGGTCGTGGAGACCATTCTGATGATGTTAGCATGCCAAAAATCGAGTACATTACAGAATTTGGAGGCTCCGGAGATGTGGGAAGTCCAAAGTTTGGAGGGTATTCGCCACCGCGCTCACCACCATCACATGCTGATCTATTAAGCCGGTCGGAGCATTCAACTTCTAGTTCTTGCAAAGATATCTTACTCCTGATTTTTCGGCCGAGGAACATTTTTGTTGTTTATAGAATAAAATTGGCACTAGATTGATTAACTGTGACAACAAGGGAGAGAAAGAAGCTTCCTTTCTGGAACCCCTTTAAACTTGAATGAAATTTGCTTAGTGTATAATCAATGGAGTAAGAGATTATAACGTTTTATTTCACTGCAGACCATCGTCCGGCCACATTCTTGAGGCACTCCATGTTGATCCTGCATCTGGTGTATCTCTTGAGAAAGACAAGACTCCTAAACCAGCTAAACCGGTAGTAAGGTATGGATGAGATTGCATATTTCAAGTCATAGTTTGGTGGTTTGTGTATGTGGTTATGAATTGTAACTCATATTCTTTTTTTCTACGAGCAGTACTACCGCAGCACTAGCGAAGCTTTCGAAAGCAGGTACTTCCTCGGCAGGATCTTCGAAACAGATACAAGCGGAGAAGAAAGAAACTCCACAAGAACGATTAAAGAGAATCATGAACAAACAGCTAACGAAACAGAGTAAGATCTTAAGTGCTGTTATTTTCTCCACATGTAAGTTTATTCATGTTTACTATTGGAAACTGATATGGTGGGATGAATCGTGCTTTTACAGTTAAGAAAGACTCTGCAACAGAGACTGCTAAAAAACGAGAACAGGAGAAGCAAAGGATGGAGAAACTAGCGGAAACAAGCCGGTTAAGTCGGACTAGACATCGCAGCCGTAGTAGGAGTTATAGTCGATCACCACCACCGAGGTTGTTAATAAAGTTATCATTTTTTTATGAGAAGAAAGTTACAAAAAGTTTCAGAGACTTTTTCGGTTCTTAGAGCTCTGATTGGATCTGCTCTCTCTAGAGACTTACCAACACAAGATTAGATTTCATTATCTCCTTCTTCTGTTTGATGTTCTTAAATGCTAAATTGTTTTGTTTGCAGAAGATACAGACGAAGCAGAAGTAGAAGCCGGAGCAGAAGCAGGAGATCGCGCAGGCACGGTTCAAGATCACGTTCTCGCTCCCCATCCAGATCGCTATCACGTTCTCCTAGACGGTCTCCTAAACACTCTCCCAAACGTTCTCGCAGACGATCCCCCTCGTATTCAAGGTCTCCAAGGTAAGAAAACAAATGCAAGCTTTTGCATGTTTCTCCAACATAGTGGCTTTGCCTCGTCTAACATATTTGAGTGTTTTTTACAGGCGAAGAAGCAGGTCCAAGGCACTGAACTAAAAACTATTGTTTGAGGCAAAGGTTTTTGTTGCCTCTTTTCCTACATTTATATATGTTTACTTTCTGCTCTTTATTTTATAACATTGATATATTTTGAATAAAGTTTGAGTGTGACTTAAAATGTGTTATCTTCTGGTACAACAATAAAAATGTGTACATCTGATTTGATTATTATAGGTGGAAACTCCTTTTCTCTCTTTATTTTATTCGGATAATCATAGAGAATGGTTTGAATGAATGAATGAAAAACAAAAAAAAATCAACGTTGAATTTGGTAGGATATTGATAGTGTTTCAGATTTTTCGTATTAAATTTCTTTATGGTTTGGTCTTGTTTTGTACGAAAATCAATGCTGGAATATATAATGAGAGTGTTTTTTTCGTCTATGTTTGACTACTTCCCGTGCGTTTCATTTTGTGTGCGAGCATTTTCTTAAATACATAAAACGTGATAATACATCCGTTATTATTTTAAACATTTTTGTAAATTATGTAGCTTCATTAATTTATCCACAATCTTGAAGAGAATTCTCAGCTCTTTGGAATTGTTCAAGTACAGAACGCTGAAAAGTCTTTTGCTTTTTCAAAAAAGAAAATTGCTATATAGAGATTTACATAGTTATAACTACATTTAGACAAAGTAATTAAGGTTGGTCCCATTTAGCAACATTCTTTGATCACCATTTTATTCTCAAAAATGTTTTCATCTAATCTCCCATCTGTCACTCGGTTTCAAGTAAGAGCACCATGAGTCTCGAGTTTGAGGTCGAATGGTTTAATCAATCAACCATAACACATAGCTAAGCGAAACCAGCAAATGATCCATTTTTCGACATGAAATACATCTTTCGAGTTTGAGTATTTTTTTTTTTTGGTGAGGCACCGGGAGCGAACTCCTAGATTTTATTAAAATAGAAAACGTTTTACACTCGGATTTGCCGTGATCGCGAGAGTCCACACTCGTCCTCACGCAACACCGGCAATAAGTCCGGAAGAACTAAATCAAAAGTATGCAAGCCTAAAGGCAAAGAAAACGCATAGTTTGCTAATTTATCTGCTAGACGATTAGCCTCCCTATACACATGAGTCACAGTCCTTCGATAGAAAGTCATGGCACAAGCGTACCAGGAATGACAGCGAATGCGAGTCGCAGATCCCTGTTTTGAGAAAATCAACCACCATCAATGAATCCACTTTTACTTCAAATTGCGTAATACAAAGACCATAATACACACCTCATAACTCCGCTAACAGAGCATAACACCTACCAATCTTCAATGCGAACCCATCACACCATTGACCTTCACCATTTCTCAACACCCCACTTGTCGTAGCCAACCCCAGGTTCCCGTGAGAAGTTCTTTCGAGTTTTAGTTGAATAACGAAAATAGTAAAGTAACGGAATCATGAAACAATATGAGGTGAATAATACATTACACTAAAGCTAAAAAATGTTTAAAATTTAAAGTAATAGGATCTAAACTAAATGTTTGTTTAGCTATATATTCAACAATAGCTAGATATATTCATATCAAATTTATAGCAAATGTTTAGTTGAGTGGCAAATATTAAGTACGAGAATCACAGTTTTTAGTTTGTATTAATGTTTATTGATGTTACACCATGGATTTGACCCAAAGCAAAATCCTCCTCTGAGCCCATCAAGAGAAAGGCTCAACTCATTTATATCTTACTAACCAAGCTTTATGCTTAGTATAATTACTTTATGGATACCAAGGGTTACTATATGGAAACTTATGGTTAAAATGTAACCATATGCACATAAAACCCTAAAATCCTTGTACTGTATAGATAGTTGTACATCATTTTTGTACAACTAGGGCTAAATACACTACAATCTTGAGCTAATCATTCTCTTTATCTTTCAAGTTTTATTGGCCTGCTCGGATAATCTTCCTAAATCCAAAGTGAGTCTGTTCGGAACCCAGAATCAATTGTTTCCGGGCGACCTACTCGGATACTTTTCACCCGAGCCCACTCCTAAAATTCATCATCAAACTTTCCATTATATTTCATCAAAGAATCTCGAACCTCAAAACAAATTTAGTGTCGAACCCGATCACGAGTTCAACAATTGATATTGGTTGAAAATTCTAATTCGATATCCTTTTTATGTACATCCTTCACATTCTCTTTTTACATGATAAAAGAGATAAGAACGATTTGAACGAAATAGAATTGAAAAAATCAACGTTGAACGTGGTAGAAGCGGAGTCACTATTATTTCATTCGTCAATATGATACATGGGGTTTATTAATTGGTCCCATTCTCAAATTTTGTTTTTGCTTATTGATATTATTTATTACTATTGTTATAGTTCATGCCTTTGTTTTGTTCGAAAAATCAATGCTATATTAAATAACAAGGAACGAGACTACAGTATTTTGTCGTGTGTGTGAGCCTGACCATCCCTGTGCTTTTAACACATAACATGGTAATAACTCCACATTATTCATTTGAAAATATGTATAACTTCATTAGCAATCCACAATTTTATGAGTTTTCCAGCTCTTTGGAATTGTAAGTACTCGAAGCCGAAAGTCACGTTTAAAATACGTCAATTTGAAGTTTTTGATACAAAAGTTTATTTGCATAATAGATTTAATTGGTTATTCAATATATTAGTATTATATTATCAACGGAACTAAAACGTAGTAGTACTTAGGAGTAATTAAGATTTAGAGAGTTGACAAAAAAAAAAAAAGATTTAGAGAGAAGACAAAAAAGATGGTAGGGACAACAAAAAATTAAGGATGCATATTAATTAAGGATGTTAAGTATAAAGTATGTCTTTTAAGTACATGTGAAATGTCTTAAAACAATATCCATATTATTTCAAAGTTTTGGAATTAATGAACTTGTCAAATATCCGCATTATTTAGTTTCAAATTCGGAAAAATGCAAAGGCCTGGGATTGAAAGAAAAAAAAATCATGTGAAATGTAATGAAAAATGTCCTTTGATTAATATTTACAAAAATACGAGCTTCACAAAATCATCTAATCATTCTCTGTTGACCAAAACAGTACTTTTATCACAAATGGAAAACTCATAGCAGTCAAGTTTTTAGGGGCTACGATCCTTCTTTTTAGGTATGCAGAAGCTAACAGTTACAAATCTATATAATAAATAATCTAACTGTCAAAATAAGCATCAAAGTGAAAAAAAAAGCAGTAGCATGATAATAACATAAACGACAAAAGAGACTGAAAATTTATCGAAAGAACAAAAATAGCAGAAAAAGTCACATGGGAAGCTTTGTAAACAAATACAGAGAATCGAACTAGAACAAATAAATTAAATAACCAAAACAAAAACCTCTTAAAACATCAGTTAAATTATCCCAAATCTGAAACCTTTTTCCCCAAATTTCATACAAAAATTAAAATAACGGTAATGAATATAGGTGATCAAAAAAAATACTAACAATAAAATGGTAAATTGCATTTTTCCCAAATAAGTCTATTTTAAATTGATTTGTGAATATATATTTTTTTGTGTGGGTCCATATTTGATCGGACCGGCCATGAAAACTTGTCTTAATGCCACCAAAACAAACTTAACTCTCTCTCTCTTCAAGCTCTCAACTTTTTGAGTTCTTTGAGACTACAAAAAACATAAAAGAACCTTTTTTAATTCAGTTTACATCACTCTCTCTCTCTCTCTCTCTTTAAACACGAAATTCTCACAAAAAGTTTCAATTTTTCAATGTTAAATCCAAAAATCTGAGAATTTTTTTTTCTACACCGGAGAAACAAATCGGAGAAAAATGAGGAAGACGACTGTTTCATCTAATTCCTTTGGTGGGTTTTTAAGTCCTGGAGCTCCGAATTACAGCGATAACAAAGGATGGAGCTCCGAGAGAGTTCCACATCCTTCTTCTTCGTCTTCCACTAATTCCGCCGCCGTAATCAACGGTGGTGGCCGTCGTCACATTGGTTCATCAGCTTCAGCTTTAACGACACCGTTTTACAGTGGTAGATCAATACCTTCGAAATGGGAAGATGCAGAAAGGTGGATTTGTAGTCCTGTGTCAACATACCCACCAGGTGTTTGTGTAAATTCCTCAACGAGTTCTCAGTTTTCCGAACAGAGAAGGCAGAAATCCAAAAGCGGTCCGATTGTTCCTCCGACGACTACGACGTTGCCGCCGTATCCTCCACCGTCTTCTTCGTCGGCGAACGGTGGTTGTTATCATTACTCTCCGAGAATGATGATGCAGAGTAATCAAGGGAATATGAAGAGTTTGATGGTGGTTGGTTCGCCTTTCTCCACCGGAGTTTTGGAAGCTGATAGGGTTTTTAGAGGAAGTGTCGGTGGTGGTGGCCATGGACATAGCCGGAGCTGGGTTGATTTGATGAGTGAAGAAACTTCATCACTTAGCTCCAAAACTGATACAGGTTCTTGAAATCTTGAAATCTTGAAATCTTGAATCTTGAATTGTTATGGTAAAGATCTAAGCTTTGTTGAGTTTTGTGTAGAGGAGAAAGCAGAGGATACAAAGGAGGAGGAGGAAATGACGACGGCGGCGCAATCTCCGGTGGTTTCAAGAAGAGATATGTCTACTCAGATGAGTCCAGAAAAAGAGAGGAGTCCTAATAATGGTAATAATCAGTCTTCTCCACCATTGGTTGTTTCTGTGATTGAGGCTACTTCAAGTAGAGGAAGTGAAGTTAGAGAAGTGAAAATGGATAAAGGAGCAAGAATGATTAAGCCGCGACCGAAGAGAAGAGTCATGTCTTCTTCTTCTGCTGTTAGGGTTATTAGAAGAGAGCAACCTGAGGTTGAAGATAACTTTGATTCTTCTTCTTGGGATATCTCAGAACCAGCCATGAATCTTTCAAAGTAAAATCGTAGATTCGTATTATATCGGTTTCTTTCTTGGTTCGGCTAATTAATGGTTTGGTGAGTATGAATGCAGGTTACAAAGAGAGGAAGCGAAGATCGCAGCTTGGGAAAATCTACAAAAGGCGAAAGCAGAAGCTGCCATTCGAAAACTCGAGGTTCTTCTTTGCTCTGTCACTAACTAATCGAAAACTCGAGGTTCTTCTGTGATCATGAAACTGAAATTTTCTTTGACAGGTGAAGTTGGAGAAGAAGAAATCAGCATCAATGGATAAGATCTTGAACAAGCTTCAAACAGCTAAGCTAAAAGCTCAAGAGATGAGAAGAAGTTCGGTATCGAGTGATCAAGAACAACAACAACAAATCTCGAGAAACTCGGTCAAGATCACTCATCTTGTTCGAAGACATTCTTTCATGTCTCCGTTCATGACTTGCTTCGCTCCTCAAAAATCTTCTTCTGCTCTTTGAATTTGTAATGTACACAAAATTTTTCTTGTAAAGCTTTCAAATTTGTTTACTTCTCTTGCATAATACAATCACAAAGGTAAAAAAAACATAACAGCTTCACTTAAACTAATCCTCAAGATTCTGACAAGTGAAGGTCATACAAATGACAAAAGCGATGCTAAATGATATGTCGGTATTAGTATGGTCGGTACCTCCAGTCTGCTCTCGATGGTCTTGCGTTCGGCATTCCATATCCCCACTAGATTCAGTTAAAAGACGAAACAAATCAAAATCAAGTTGTGTATAAAGAAAGATAATGTTTATGTACTCACATCGTCTAAGCTCATGCCTCCGTACATTCGACCAAAAGTACGCATTGGACCTCCATAGTTACCGAAATATTCAGGACGAGAAGAACTTAACATGGAACTTCCACTGGCGGCGCTAGGTCCAGCTTCATCTAGAGGTGTTGCTGAATCTATTGCTACCTAAACCGAAAAAACAAAAACATCTTAAAAGATTCTTGTACTAAAGCCTATTATGCAAAATCAAAGGTTTGTTTTTTACCTCTTGTCCACAGATTTCATGAGATCTTCGGGCTACACGGTCTGCAACACCGTTTTCAGCAAAGGTAACGAAACCGAAACCTCTATGTCCACTTCTCTTTGGATCCTATACAAAAAATGTTTAGTATGTTCAAAATTGTCATCTGTGAATGTTCTTATTGACTTATAACTCACCTTTGGAATGTAAGCATCTTGAATACGGCCAAATCTACCAAAATAATCGCGAAGATCATCAACGGATGCTTCTTGAGGTAGCCGTCCAACAAAGATCTTATTTCCTATTCCCCTAGCTGGTTCCGCCCCTCCTACGTTAAAAGTGAAAAATTCCGTTTAATAATTCGAGACAACAAATTGTTGATATTTCGATTTAAGTGAGAGCTTACTTCCGTAAAACGAAGCCGGAGTATCGTACAAAGTAGGAGTACCAAGTGCTGCATATCTTGTAGCTGCAGTAATGTAAGCATCATAAGCTCCGTAACCACTCGGACCTCCAAATCCACCCGAAGCAACAGCCACAGGTTGACGAGCCATTCTAGCCACCGGCGGTGGCGGCCTAGAAGGATGATCATCTTCCTTAGGCGTTGCTCGATCAACAGCAACCGTCGTACCTCCAAGATCATGAGTGTCTTCCATCAGATCCTCCACTGAATCTAAAATCACAAAAAATAAACAGTGTCTTCTTAATCTAGACAAGATGAAACAATATCTATAACCAGGACCGTAAAAACTAACCAGCACTAGCGAATGTGATAAACCCAATCCCTCGGTGTTGCTTCGAGTTGTGATCCTTAGGCATGTATAAGTCTAAGATTTCCCCATACCTCTCAAAATGGCTGCATAAGAGTATGCTTAAGCAAGTAATCATTCTGAAAAATAAAAGCAAATCGGATTGCATTACCTTCGAAAATCTGACTCAGAGACCGAAGAAGGGATTCGAGCAACGAAGATCCTCGTAACCTTCTTCGCAGGCTGTCTCATCTCTTCCTGCCACAATAAACATAAACCCACTTAACCAAAAGATCATAGTAGTAAAAAAAACTAAATCTCTTCACAAAAATCCAACCTTTGGTGTAGCCACTTTCACTTCCAAGATCCTATTCCCTAAAAAATGTTCACCTTTCAAAGCATTCTACAAAAAAAACTCGAAAAACAACAATCAGTATACGACATTTTCACTACTCGAAAAACCCGCATTCGAGCTTATTTTCACCTTTGCATCTTCAGCTGAAGCAAATGTGACATATCCGAATCCACGAGATCTTCCCGTTGATCGATCCTAAACACAAAACATCTGCTTAAATCATCAAAGTTTCAAACTTTAAATTACAAAAAGACTAAAAAATGCAAACTTCCAATTACACAAAGACTCAAAATGCAAACCTTCATAACAATACAATCCTCCAAGTCTCCAAATTTCGTCATGTAATCCTTTAACCCATCAGAATCAATATCCCAAGGAATACCCAAAACCTATACATAAAAATTCACAAATCAATCACAGATTACACAGAAATCTGAGAGATAGAAAAAAAAAAACCCAAATTACCACAAGCTTTCGTTCCATGAGAAGAAGCTAAAGTAGATCTGGAGATTGAAATCGAAACCCTAAACAGTAACACAACACTCAGAAAATCTCTCTTCTCTCTAAAATCTCTCACACTCTGTATCTTCTTCCTCCTCCTTCTCCTGCAAACCACACAACTTTTCTCACACAAATTTATCATCAAATCCCAAATTATCATTTTTTGATGTACGATTTATTATTATTCTCTCTGATAAGAAACTTAATTTCATTGCCGAATAATAAATTTCGAAGAAAAAACTCACACACTGACCTTTGAATTTTTTTTGAAATCTCTCTCTCTTGAAAATCGAAATTTGGGTTTGTGAAAAAAATGAAAAAAAAAAAACTGAAATTTGTGGAAGAAGATGGGAATATTCCGGTGATAAAATGTTCACCGTCCATCTTAGCTGATACAGCTCCGCGATTTGTGACACGTGTTAATACATTTGTTGGTAAAGCCCATCTCGTTAGGCCATTTTTTTTTTTTTTTTTTGTCGTCAAAGAGAATTCATTACTCTATCACCTGAGAAAGCGAAGGCCATTTTACAACATAATTATGAGAGTTTACTCTAGCATGCTTAGCCAAATGATCCGAGAAACCATTAGCTAAGCGAGATACATAACAAAACTGAAAGTTACATAGCTTGGCAATGTGATCAACATCTTGTAATTGTATTTTGTAGGAGAGTGAGTCAAGATAATGATGTTTCGATGACAGACCTTGTTGGAGTATATCATAGATCTTTTTAGCATCTCCAGCACAAGTAACATTAGAATATCCAAGCTTGTGTAATTCCAGAATTGCTATTCTCAATGCTTCGGCCTCTGCGTGAGCAGGAGACTGTGTGGGAGGGAATGAACCTGAGCCAACCAATATTTTCTGAAGAGATCTATCATATAGTGCCCATCCAACTCCAATAGGATTGTGCTTACTTATCCAGAAAGCATCTATCAAACAGCATAATGGAGATTGAATTTCAGAAAATACCTGCATCAGTGTCTTTGGAGCAGGCTGATCTTCCGTATTTGTGGCTCCACCTAAAATAACATTAGAATCTTCCTTGTTGTTCAGCTCTGTTGCTTCCTTCCATAACTGCTGATCCTGAATAGACTTATTAATAGTAGCAGGAACTGGCCATCTTTTGTTGTTGAATATAACCTCATTCCTCTGTTTCCAAACCCTCCATCCTAAGACATGAAACAGCTTGAGAAGCTCCTCCAGATCTTTATTTAGCTCAACAAAAGCTGCATAAAGTGATTGAAGATCCAGGTATGATGGGTTTCTAAAATCTGGGCATCTAAGAGGAGACAATTCCCATATTTCCTTACTAACCCGATAATGGAACATCATATGAACAAGGTTCTCCTCTTCTTCACCACACACAGAGCATGTACCATCTTGCAATACCTTCTTCTGTTTTAGATTTGATGCAACGGGCAGAGCATCATGCATAACCCTCCACCAAAAATGATTAATCTTAGGAGGCAATTTGTACTTCCACAATGATTTAAAAAAGTTAATAGGCATAGAAGAAGATTGACCTTTCTTTGCTTGCAAATAATTGTATCCCGACCTCACAGTGTAACTACCATGAACTGTGTGTAACCAAATAGGATAATCTTTAGCTCCTGTTATTGATGGCTTTATTTGCTCTATGAGTGCCACATCTTCTGGAGCAATCAGAGCTTGAAGTTTACTCTTATCCCAATTAGTAGTCCCTGTCATAAATAAATTACTGACCCTGAGCTCTTCATTGACAGGACGAACCAGTGCTTGTGGTGTATCAGATGGCTCAGTAGGCAACCACTTATCCCTCCAAACATACACAGATTTTCCATTGCCTATAATCCATTGAATTCCTTCCTTTAACAACCTATTACCTTTAAGTATGCTTCTCCAAGCATAGCTTGAGGACCATTTTTGTTTGGCCTCTAGTAATGTTGTCTTAGGAAAATATTTTGCTTTATATACCCTTGCAACTAGAGATTCTGGCTGTTGGATAATACGCCAACTCTGCTTAGCTAGAAGAGCTATATTAAAATCTTTCAAATCTCTTATCCCCAAGCCTCCTAACTGCTTCGGATTTGTCAACTTGTTCCAAGAATCCAGCTGATTTTTCTCTTGTCGTGATTTGAAGACCAAAAGAACCTTCTGATTACTGCTGTTAGTCTCTCAATAAGCTTTATTGGTAGCATGAAACAAGACATACAGTAGGTTGGTAGGGCTGTGAGCACAACTTTTATCAAAACCTCCTTTCCTGCAGGGGACAATAACTTTGCATACCAGTTTTCCACTTTCTGAATCATTCTCTGACTCAAATAGGAGAAAGTGTCCACCTTATTCCTACCAATGATCTCTGGAAGGCCTAAATATCGACCGAATCCACCAATTTTTTGAATGTGAGTAACATTCAAAATCTGTTGTTTCAGGTCAGGGTCAATACCTTTTGAGAACATGACAGCCGATTTAGTGAAATTCACTTCTTGTCCTGAAGCTGCTTTATATTGCATAAGAATGGACATAATCTGATTACATTCCTCCAATGTAGCTTTAGAGAAAAGTAAAGAATCATCAGCAAAAAGCAAATGGGTAATTACTGGGGCTTTTTTACTTACTTGAAATCCTGAGATTAGTCCATTCTCTGCAGCCTTTTTTATGAGAAAAGACAAAGCCTCTGTGCATAGAAGATAAAGATAAGGCGAGAGAGGATCTCCCTGCCTGATTCCTCTTGAGGGCACAATCTTCTTAGTTGGGTATCCATTCATTAAGACAGAATAAGTAACTGTGGATATACACTTCATTATCCAACCACACCATTTATCTGCAAATCCCAACTGTCTCATTAATATATCCAAAAAAGACCATTCAACTTTATCAAACGCCTTACTAATGTCCAGTTTAATAGCCATATAATGATCCTTAATCTTCCTGCTCTTAAGAGAATGAATCATCTCCTGCGCAATGAGGACATTATTTGTAATGCATCTATCAGGTATGAATGCAGATTGACACTCTGATATAACCTGATGCAGAATGGTTTTCAACCTTTCAGCCAAAACTTTGGACATAAGCTTATAGGCAACATTACTTAAGCTGATTGGCCTAAAATCTTTGACCTCTATTGGATTTTCTAACTTGGGAATTAGGCAGATATGAGTATGATTTAAAGCAGGATCTAACTCATTTGTTTCCATGAAATGTTTAATGAAGCTTACCACCGAATTCTTAATTGTAGGCCAGTGATCTTTATAGAAAGCCACTGTAAGGCCATCTGGACCTGGAGCTTTATTTGGATCCATTTGATGTAAAGCCGAATACACCTCATGCTCATTTACATGCCTAGTCAGGAACTGATTCATTTCCAATGTTACTTGAGGTGGAATCAAATGAATAAAATCAGCAACATCTATGTTATTGGAAGTGGCAAACAGGTTAGTAAAATAATCAACCACTATCTGGTTCACATCCTCTTGCTCAAAACAGAGTTGACCTGTAGAACTTTGCAAGCAGATAATACGATTTAAAGTTCTTCTTTGTTTGGTCTTGGCATGAAAATACCTTGTATTTTTATCTCCAGCTCTTAGCCACAAAGTCCTACTCTTAACCCTCCAATAATCCTCTTCTAACCTGTAAGCCAATAGAAGTTGTGATTTTAGATCCTTAACAAGATTGCAATCAAAATAAGGCTTTGAATACGCTTCTTGTAGTGACTGCTTCAACTGCTTGATTTTACGCTGGGCATTGGTAACATTCTGTGATCTCCACAAAGATAAACCCTTCCTACAATTATCTAAAGCCTGACTAAAATTTTCCACCGGAGTATCTACACATTTCTCAACCCAAATCTTTTGAAGCTTCTCTTTAAACTCTGGTTCTAACCTCCACCTACGATCATATTTAAACAATTTCTTGCCCTTCCACTTTTCTGAGTCAGTATATAGAATTATAGCTCGATGATCTGAACAATGCCACGGCAAAACTTTAACAACAGCTCTAGGATACATGTCAGACCAGTCACAAGTTGCCATAACTCTATTAATTTTCGTTCTAACAGTGTATGAGCATCTATTTCCAACCCATGTGAACTTCCCCCCAACTGTTCTGAGATCTTGTAAACCACACAAAGAAAGCATACTTCTAAAATGGGAGAAAGAATTCTCAGACCTGTAAATGCCTCCTTCCTTTTCAGTTGGATCCTTTATGTCATTGAAATCACCAATGGCCAATCTGGGCATATGAGCATACCATCCAGTCTCCACCTGAGAAATCATTTCCTTCCACTGCTTTTTCCGAAATTTGACAATGGGATGCCCATACACATAAGACAGACAAAAGGTTTTATCCCCATCTACAATGTACATGTCATTTAGATATAGAGATGGTGTAGATACTAGATTTAACTGAATATGAATGTCCCAAAATATAGCTAAACCTCCCGCCAAACCATTAGCTGGGATAACAAAAGATTGGGCATAATTAAGCTCTTTAGCTAAGTTGGCAACAACATCATAGCCTTGCTTAGTTTCAATGAGAAACATAATATCATGATTTAAAGAGCGCCTAACCTCTTTGAGATATTGAGTTGTCAACTCATTCCCCACACCTTGACAATTCATATGCATGATCTTCATGGTTGAAAGCTCTCCAAGAAACTTTGTTGTGATACTATGCACAGATTGGGAATAAAATGAAAGAGTGAATCCAGAAACACTGGAACAGATGGTCGATTAAATCAAAAAGGAAATCTCCAGATTCCTCCTTGAGAAGCCCAAAGAGAAAACAGAGAAAGATTAAATCCAGTCTAAGCTGGAAGAATTGATCGATTTTGCAATCGAAATCAAGAAACCCAGATCTCCCTTCTATCGCCCGAAGACTCTAGAAGACTACCGACAGAAATTCTTTTTTGAAGACGTCCGTTAGGCCATTTAAGACATATATATGTTACCAAATTACCCATTAAGATTGAATTATGGCTGTAAATTATAAATCAAAAATATTACCATTCATGAATTAAAAAAAAAAAAAAAAATTGAATTTGAGTTTAAGTTATGATGTGTTATTTGTTGATGTACAAAATTGAATTATCACCTTTGTAAAATTGGTAACTTAAAAATTAGATGATGCATGTTTTTTGGTAATTTTTTTCATGGTTACTTTTTTTTTTTAGTTTTAGAATTTAGGGATAATTTGCTAAATGACAACAAAAATGAGCTTGAGGTATATCTTAAAGCTTGCTTTGTTGTATCAAAGCTTTATAATTATTCTGATGACAAAAAAAAAAGACAACAAAAAAAACTATATTTACAAAAGTAACCAAAAACCTCCTAGGTGGCAATATTCTAGCCATTGGATCTAGGGCTTTTGGTTACTTTCTTAGATATTTTTTTTTTGTTGCTATTTAGCAAATTAACCCTAGAATTTAGTGAGTTGTTTAATTCATGAAAATATAAACAATCCTCTGTTTTTTAGACATCCATATATTTGAAAACAAACAAAATATTGTATATATTTAGAGTCTTCTGAATCGATATTTGAATAAAATCTTGTTGTACACAATCATTACCAAGACTTCGCATTATAGCATATATAAGCATATATGTAACAAGCTATACATATTGCTCTTTTAAGGACGTGAAGGCTTCTTCGTCTTGCGATTGAGTCTTTCAATAGAAGATGGTTTGTTTTGGAGTAAAGGCACAACGTATTTGATAATATCAGGAGTTGCCATGTCAACGTGTTTGCCAGGTACACTCACAAACTTCACTTTACCAGCAACATCTAATGTTTTCAGACCGATCCAATCCTCGGTATAGAGCTTTGTCTGTTGAGCAAAGAGAGGAGGAGGTAGCGGTGTATCATTCAGGTTTGTACCATCCGGGAAAAAACCCGAACCAAGATGATTCTTTTGGAATAATAACCGTATCGTCCTGAAACTGTAAAAACAAAAGAATCATCAAGAGAGAATTCACTCGAAAATTAAAAGTTTCGAGGAGAACGAACCATAACAAGAACCAAGTTGTTTAAGCTAGCGAAACGGTCTTTATAAGTTGAGTTTCTTTGGTTTGGTATTTCATTGTTAAGCTTTGGTAAATACTTAGAACTTTGCAAGTACTTTGACATATCCTGAGAAACCAAAAATAAAGATTATGTTAAAAATTAAAATAAATTATGATTCTTTTTCTCAACTATACATGTATATATGGGGAGTAAAACATACCGAAGTGATTTTATAATAACCACTTGGAGCTAGATGATCCTGCATAGTTATTAGATATGTTAAATTAATCCCTGATTAAGGAGTTAATCTTGATGTACAAAGAGATGTTGAGAGATATACTTGAACGAAGTCGGTATAGAGATCTTTCTCGATCAGTTTATTTACAGAATTACACCATTCACCATACTTTACCCAAAAATTTGATTGGCAAAAAATAAAATGTTGTTACTATAATTGATTTGTTAAAATCAAATCATATAAAAAAAATATTTAGAGATTAAAAGAAATGCTTACATGACACCAAGGAATAGAGTAAATTCCAGCATGAGGTCCTGCTAAAGATATATAGTTGTAAACCGGAGGCCCATCATCGCAGAATTCGATCAACCCTCGAGCCACTAGGTTCCCCTGTTCTATCATTCATTCATCATCCATGAGTTTAAAACGTTTAAAAAATTGAAAACTGGTTTCAAGAAAGTATCAAGAAACCTGAGATCTTCCAACAATGTTGTATCCTTGACGTAACTCTTCCATTTGCTTCACCTTCTCGCACATGATTTCTACTTGTTTCGTAAGTGGCATGAGCCAAGAATCACATTTTCCATTTCCAACTTCCCTGGATTTGTTATAAACAAAAACAAGAGTTTTTTCATGTCAAAAACATCAACATAGTTAAATAATCATTGTAGCCGTCTTGAATAGTAAATATATACAACATTAATCTAGATTTCGGTATGTGTCTTTTTGGCTATCAGAAATAAGACAGTGTTGTCGATTTACTTACACGCAAGAGCCAGGAGAGCCAGAGAGATTACGGAGCAGCTCAGCGAAGTTACCATTACTATCAATAGAACAATCAGCTGCAATTCCATGAAGTACTATGAACGGAACTGAGACAGAGACAAAGACATGAACCAAGGCTAAGAATGTAACCGCCATTGCAACACTAAACAACTTCTTCCCCATAGAAAAACACTCAAAAAGTTGCGATTCCCGTTTATGTTTTGGCATGTCTCTCCAAGAGAAAGGGAATAATATATAGGAATAAAAAGAGTGTAATGTGGTTGGAAGTTGTGGCTAAGTAAGAAAAAAGTATATGAAATGAAAAAAAAAAGGACGATGATGATTGGATTTAAATCTTCAGTATGAAAAGGGACGGTACTGATTGATTGATTGATTCCATTCTTGATGCAATCACATTAACGCTCTTCTTGTTCTTCCCCTAATCTATATGCTATCTTCTTCTGGCTGCCTCTTTTAGAATGTGTATACTTATAACTTCATTTATAAGGTAGAATACATATTATCTATTTACAATAGCTTAAAGTTACAGTTGTTTAGGACCGAAAATAAAATTTATTTTAATTTTCTCCCATATTTGGAATAAAATATCAAATATGGAAACATAGAACTATCAGAGAAAATCATAAATCTAAACATCAGTCTCATGGCCACTACTTAAGGATCACTTGCCATTTTAAGAAAGTTGTTGTATATTGATTTTTTAATTGTCTTCTCAAAACTACTAAAAGAATTTAGGGACTAATATTACATTGAAATACATAATAACATTCCATCTTTGTTGAAGAATGGTTATGTTTTGGCTTAAGGAAGGGATCATACCTTAGAATCAGACTACTCAAACTCAGACCTCTAGTAGAAGCTTTTATCTCTTGTACAGTTGGTAATGGTAAGGACTGTTCATTTTGGCTAGACGAGTGGATTCTAAAGTGAGCAAGAACAAACTTATTTTATAAAGAAATCCTTCTCTTTATTAATGCTTAGGAAACTATCTCAAAACCTAAACACAACTTCTATTGTTCTTCTTTCAAGATCATCACAAACCGATGACTACTTATATAGGACTAGAATTTCTTTTTTTCTAACCTATTTCATTTTTCTTAGAATTAGATAATTCCTAATCCTTTTACATATAGCTTAACTTATTCTCTTCCTTGATAACTTAAGCTAGAAGCTTCTTGAAGCTTATCCAACATTCACCCCCTTAAGCTTCAAGTCTGTCTTCTTGAGGTCTTTAACTCCGATTAAATCTCTCATCTTTCCAAACTTGATTCTTGCTAGGGCCTTTGTCAAAACATCTGCACATTGCTCCTCTCCTGGTACATGCTCGACTTCAATTTGATCTTCTTCAACACATTCTCGTATGAAATGGTACCTTTTATGAATGTGTTTGCTGCGTCGATGAAACACCAGATTCTTTGTCAATGCAATGGCTGACTTGTTGTCGATTCGAATGACTATCCTTTCACCATTCTTTCTCGTGATCTCACTTAACAAGTCTTGTAACCAAATTGCTTGTTTTGCCACTTCCGTTGCAGCCATGAACTCGGCTTCACATGAAGAAAGCGCTACCGTTTCTTGCTTCTGCGAACACCATGTTATTGGTGTTTCTCCAAAGTAGAAAACATGACCAGTGGTGCTTCTTCCATCATCTTCATCTACATTGTGACTACTGTCACTGTAACCGATGAGCTTCTTTGATACTCCACGCTTGAATGTCAAACCGTAGCTCAATGTCCCTTGTAGATATCTTAGAACTTGTTTTAGTGCGTTTCCATGCGATTCTCTTGGAGACTTCATGTATCTACTCAAGATTCCAACCGAAAAAGCCAAGTCTGGTCTCGTGTGCAAGAGGTATCTCAAGCAGCCAATCCTCCTTCTATACAACGCCGCATCTATCTCAGGTTCATATTCAGCTTTAGACAGCTTCAAACCAAACTCCATTGGTATACATGTCGGATTACATGTATCCATCTCTGCTTCCTTCAGAATCCGACGTGCATAAGCTTCCTGTTTTATCTCAACTCCTTCCTTACTCTGTTTCACCTCAATCCCAAGGTAATACGTGAGCTTGCCAAGATCAGACATCTCAAAGTTTGTTGACATATCCGATTTGAATTCTTTGATGACTTGAATTGAGTTTCCCGTTACGAACAAATCATCTACATATATAGCAACAACAAGAAGCTGACCTTTTCCTTCCCTTCGATAAACAAAACTTTCCTTTGAGCACTTTTTGAACCTTAAACCTTTCAAAATCTGATCGAGCTTTGTGTTCCAAGCTCTAGGGGCTTGTCTCAAACCGTATAAAGCCTTAGAGAGTTTGAAAACCTTGTGCTCTTCTCCCTTCTTTTCAAATCCTTCGGGTTGAGACACATACACTTCTTCATTCAATTCACCACGTAAGAAGGCGGTTTTGACGTCTAGGTGATGAATCTCTCATCCATGTGAGGCGGCTAAACCGATCAAGAGCCTAATGGTCTCAATTCTCGCAACCAGAGCGAAAACTTCATCGAAATTAATCCCTGCTTGCTGCACATATCCTTTAGCAACAAGTCGCGCTTTATGCTTGTTTATAGTCCCACTTGCATTCCTTTTAATCTTAAAGACCCACTTGAGAGCAATAACTTTAACTCCAGCCGGTTTGTCTACTAAACGCAAGGTCCCGTTCTTGTTGATTGAGTCTATCTCCTCTGAACACGCATTCGTCTATACTATCAAGTCCTTTGCTTCTTGGTAATTAAACGGCTCATCGTTGAGTGAAAGGAGTAGTATTTCACATTCTACATTAGCTAGAAGCACGTAATCATCCAGGTAGCTTGGGCGAGATGTTTGTCGATTCGATCTTCGAGGTCCTTCTTGAAGATCGTCTTGCATCTCATATGCATCATGGGGATCGACCGGTCTGGGGGATGGACCGGTCGGTCCTAATTCCAGGACCTCCGTTCTGTTTCCAGAGGCTTGAGGAACGACCGGTCTTGGAGGTGGACCGGTCGGTCCGGATTCCAGAGCCTCCGCTCTGTTTCTGGAGTTTGAAGGATCGACCGGTCTTGGAGAGGGACTGGTCGGTCCTGATTCCGATTCTCCTACATTCTCTTCCAATTGATTTCCAGCTTTGAATGGTCCATGACCATCATCAATCTCCTCACCCCATGTTAACTAAAACATACCTGGTTCTCTGCAATCTCCTTGTGCTCCCTTCCAATTCAAACCTTGTTTCTCATTAAAGACAACATCTCTACTCACCATGATCTTCCTTGTTGTTGGATTGTATAGTCGATAAGCCTTGGATCCAGGTTCAATTCCAAGGTGTACGAGAGCTTGTGATCGATCATCTAGCTTCCTTTGATGACCACTATGGGTCTTGGAATAAGCTAAGCAACCGAACACTCTAAGGTGAACAACATTCGGTTTCTTGTTTCTCAAGCTTTCATATGGAGTTTGATTGTTGAGTGCTCTTGTAGGAATACGATTGATCACATATGTTGAATGTCGTATTGCTTCTCCCCACAAGAAATTTGGTACACTCATCGCCTTGAGAATACACCGAGTCATCTCCAATAGGGTTCAATTTCTCCTTTCTACCACGCCGTTTTGTTGAGGAGTGTACGGAGCCGTCAAGTGGCGCTTGATTCCTTGTTGGCTACAAAAATCTTGAAACTCCAATGATGTGAATTCTCCTCCTCGATCCGTACGTAGTGTTAAGATCCTCTTGTCAAACTCCTTCTCAACAAGAGCTTTAAATTCTTTGAACTTTCCGAAAGCATCACTCTTTTCCTTTAGCAATATCGACCACATATATCTTGTGTGATAATCAATTATCACAAAGATGTATTTGTTTCTTGCAAGTGTGGCTGGAAAGATAGGACGACACAAGTCAGCGTGCAACAATTCTAGAGGCCTAGATGATCGATATTGTGATGCCTTTGGAAATGAATGTCTTGCTTGTTTTCCAACCAAACACGACTCACAAACCTGTTTTTCCCCACTGATTTTGGACAGACCATGAACCATCTCGTGTGTTTCCATAGATTTTATGGTTCCAAAACTCACATGACCAAGCCTTGCATGCCAGTTCCACGTCTCTTCATCAATCTTTGAGAGCAAGCAAGCTGGTTTCCCTATCTTGAGATTGATCTTGTAAAGATGGTTTGGTGATCGTGTTACTCTAACTAGAAGTCGACCGAGAGGGTCTCGTAGAGTGAGATAATCTGACTTCATTCTCACATCGCAGCCATGCTCCGTCGCTTGTCCTAGGCTAAGAATGTTACTTTTCAATTCAGGAATGAAATAGATATCTGTTACAACTCTTTGTTCACCAGTCTTTCCTTCAAAGAGAATTGAACCCTTTCCTCTGATACTAACACATGATCCATCCCCAAACCGAACCATTCCTTTGATTCTCTCGTTTAGCTCAGAAAATATGACCTTTCTCCTGTCATATGATTGCTCGCTCCATTATCTAAGTACCAGACTCCATCCTCCTTTGTGGTTGTCTCATACTTCTTGGGCATTACACTCTCTTCGTTTAGACACACAATTTCATGCATATATAATGCAATATCAGCCTCCTCTGTTTCGGTTTTGTTGAGATTCTCTTCCTTCTGATCTCTACTCGGACAAACAGAGGCAAAGTGACCCGGCTTGTCACACTTAAAACAGATTATATGCGATATTTCTTTCCTCTCTCTACTTCTATCTTGCGAGTTAAACCTTCCTCGACCTCTTCCACCGAAACCTCTGCCTCTTCCACGCCCCCTTGTGTTATTGAACCGATTTTGAGAGTCTGAATGCGTGAACAACAAGTTTCCTTGTGTTTCTTGAGTATCTTCCTCTTGTATTCGTTCCTCATAAGCTTTGAGTCTCCCAACAATGTCTTCGAATCCTGTATTGTTAAGGTCGAGTACTTGTTCTAGAGAAGCTATGATTTGAATATACTTGTTTCTAGGAAGGCTATTCAGAAACTTTTTCACCAATTTCGGTTCTTCAAGGCTTTGACCTAAAGATGCAGATTTAGAGGCTAGCTCCGATATCTTCCCGGCGAAGGCATCGATGGTGTCTGATTCTTTCATCCTTAACCGCTCAAATTCAGACATTAGGGTTTGTAGCCGAGCTTCCTTAACTCGTTCTGCACCAAGATGTCTTGATTTAATCACATCCCAAATCTCCTTTGGTGAGTCTTAATCTCCTACTTGCAGTATGAGGCTCTCGGGTATTGATTGAAACAGAAGAGTTGTAGCTAGGTCATTCTTATCATCTTCTTTTTATCCAGGTTCAATGGTTTCCCAAACCTTATGAACACGTAGCAAGACTTTTATTCTCATCGACCACACAGTGTAATTAGTTGAGCTTAACATCGGACATTGTACCGTTGAGGGTACGGACTCTCTCGTCTTTGTCGGTGCTTTAGTATCACTCATGGCTTGGGTATACTATCGTGTCAGGAACCTTAAACTCAGGCTCTGATACCAAATAAAGTGAGCAAGAACAAACTTATTTTATAAAGAAATCCTTCTCTTTATTAATGCTTAGGAAACTATCTCAAAACCTAAACACAACTTCTATTGTTCTTCCTTCAAGATCATCGCAAACCGATGACTACTTATATATAGGACTAGAATTTCCTTTTTCTAACCTATTTCATTTTTCTTAGAATTAGACAATTCCTAATCCTTTTACATATAGCTTAACTTATTCTCTTCCTTGATAACTTAAGCTAGAAGCTTCTTGAAGCTTATCCAACAGATTCCGTATGGACAGCTCCTTACATTCATTGGGCTTGATGGACCAAGGATCTATGGTCTTCCAATAGATGCCAAGGTTTGTGAGGATGCTACAGATACCGGATGGAACTTCAGCGAAGCTAGAACTGAGAATGATGTGACTCTGTTTTCCTATACCTTTCGAACACAACTCTTCAGGAAGGAACACAAGATAAATACAAATGGAAGGATGGAGTTTGTCCCCTTAAGGACAACTTCTCTTTTTTCTCTTGCTAGAAAGCAAATTTCTGAAACATTCATTGAGGTTGACTGGTACAAGGAGGTTTGTTGTGGTCATATTCCTAAACATGCATTCACTCTCTGGATTACATGCTTGGATAGGTTATCAACAAATGAGAGATTGGTCAGACGGGGTGTGTTGGATTGTCACATTTGTGTGTTATGTGAGATTTACATGGAAACTAGGAGCATCTTCTTGTCAATTGTCCGTATGCTCAAGATATATATGGAGGTTAGTTTTTCAGAGACTAAGAGCTCCATATATGGGATTTGGTACTTGGAATGTGTTCCTAAGGTAGCTAGAGAGGCAATATCTGAATCATTCAAAAAATGGTGTGTGATTGTTAGTGACTCAAGTTGTTATCTATTCACTGTGGAGACAGCGAAAAAATCTTATTTTCAACAACAAACAGCTCTCGGCTGAGGTACTATTCAAGAAAATATATAGAAGAATCTGTGACTCGTGCTTGGCTCTTAAAGACAATGCAAGTCTCTTGGAGAGCTTGGAAATGTGGTTTAGAGGAACTTGATCCTCTGTCAATTGTAATTTCTTTGTTTTTCTTTTTCCTTCATGGTTTAAGACCGAATGATAGTAATGTTCTCGCTCCTCTTGTAATCTTTATAAGTTAAATACGACCATAAATTTTTTTTTTAAAAACAACATTAGAATTAGACCCGATACCTCACGACGTATCCTTTCCAATTTTTAGAGATTTAAAACCCTAATTTTTTACTTTTAAAATGTAATTTTGACATGTGAGACTTTCGTATATCATAATACGTAAACCATAATGAAATTATAGACTTATAGACTTCTTTTCAAACCTTCTCTGGCCAGAGTCATTTGAACTTAAAATATATAAACATATATATACACGTACCGGATCAAATTCTAATCATAAGTAGTGAAAGTTGGTGCATCTAATAATGGTAAACGGTCGATTTAAAAATAATATGAGATAGAAGTCGCCATGCAGTTGTTATCGTTTAATCATTGACCAATATTTTAGGTGGAAATAGTCACGTCAAAGTTATAATAATTTCCGTATGAATAAAATTGACTCATTTTAAACGCGTACGATCGAGTCTTTCTTTATTTCGTCACGCCATATTATTTTGTTTTTGGCACCGAAAATCACACCGTTTTATCTCACCTAAATTTGTACTTATAATAAAGTACGAAGATCATATTTCTTTTAATTCACATTAGTAGTTAACTACAATAAGCATTTAAATTGTACGGAACTCACAAGATCTTCAATTTTCATCTTAGTTTTGTTGGCAAGTCATGAAATCTTTAACTATAAGGCACTTGAAAATTGTTAGCTACATTAATTGGGATTTATGGTACGTTAATTAAATGTCAACATGTCTTTTTAATACTACTATAATTACTGATGTGGACTTATCATAAAAAGGAGTTTTCGGTTGCTAGTTAGTTATTGTTAATCACATTTCTTTTCAATGAAGTCATATATTGATTTAGTAAAAAAAAAAGAGTCATATATTGAGATTGGTAAGTCATCAGTTTATCTACCAACCTTATTAGTTTCATGAGTATTCCTTTATCTTATGTATAATAATGTCTTAAGAGAAATCAAACAAATGTTATTCTGTACTCGGAGAACATTAAACTTGGAAATTTTAGGGCTAATTATTTTTAGAAAAAAAAAGAGTATTACATCATTGAATAAAATCTTGAACATTTAAGCACATGTTGTAAATCGTATGTGGATGCCATATTTCGCCAAAAATTTACTCATCAGCTTCCAACAATATGACATCCCCTTACTATTAAATGGGTCATCAACTTCCAACAATATGACATCCCTTACTATTAAACCCCTTACTATTAAATGGGAAGTAGTTTAAGTTGTAAATGATTAGGTGTTTTAATTTGATTGGTCTATTTTCAAAAGAATGATGACTTGGAATGATGACATAGATAGGTGAAAAAGGTGACATGACAAAATTAAGTGGATTTAATACTTATAAATATTTTCTTTAATTACTCACGAAATTTATCTGATCAACAAGTATCTGCTTCAATACTCATTCATACGAAATTTATCTTCTTCAATACTCATTCATACGAAATTTGGTATCAAAGCAAGTATCAGCTAGGCCTGATGTTGTTGAGGTATGAATGCATTATTATTGTGCTAAGAGTTAATCATAGCTTTGCTTCACTTATGAGGTATGAATGCATTATTATTGTGCTAAGAGTTAATCATAGCTTTGCTTCACTTATGAGTCATGACTGTAGTTCACATTCATACTCTACTGTTTTTTTCATTGATTTGAAAGTTAAGAAAGCCTGAGTGAATTCTTTTTTTATGGTACACCGGAATTGATCTGAATTTGATACATTTGATTATCTTCTACACAGTTTTCTATTATTGTTTTTCTCGGTATTGAACAACAAAAACAAATAAATAGAAAAACATTTTTAAAATTATTCACTCGGGCTTTAATTTCATCGATAAATTAAGAAGGTGAATTTGTGTCATCAAGCATTTACAATTATAACATAGTAGTACATTATATGGAAGGAAACAAAAAAGAATAATAGAGAACATTGATAAGAAAATAGGTATCCCACGAATAATAGAGAACATTCATAAGAAAAACAAAACAATTTAATCATAATAAAAAACAGAAAAAATAATCTCATCTTAACAATGAGATTTCACATAAGACTTTTGTTCACATCATATCTTATTTATTACTCCCTCCGTTCCCAAAAGATTGATTTTCTAGGAAAAAAAAATATTTTTAAAAGATTGATTTTTCACGTCTTCAATGCATTTTAATGAAAGGTTAATGGTGAATTGTAGATTTCAAGACATATTTATTAACTTTATTAGATTACTATTGGTTTAAAGTTATGGAAAATTGTTTTTTGCAAAAAATAAGACATTTATAATTAACCATTAATGTGTTTTCTTAATATTTGTGAAAACTCTAGAAAATTAAACAAATAAAAACAGAGGGAGTATAATTTTGCTTAACAAGAAACTAAAATATTTTGTTCTTATGATTTTTTTGGATTTGAAAATATTTTCTTTAGATCAAAAAATCCGGATCTGAAAATAAAATATTTGTTCTTATCATTTTTTGGATATGATAAAAAAAATCCGGATCTGAAAATTAAATAATTTATCACAAAATCCAACTATGTATTTTCCAATTTTGGTTTCTTTATAGGATATTCCAAAATATACTCTAAATATCTAATAAACTCAAACAAACAAATATATATAACTCTTACGGTTTAAAAACAATCCAACAAATATATTACGGTTCATAACTCTTCTAACTCTCTATATATACAATTTAGCTAAACAAATGATTCCACACATCAAAAACTTACTCCTTATTTTAATTAGTTATACCACAATTGTTTGACCACAGGTTACCAAGTGACAATCAACTTGTCACTCATAATGACAAGAGCTGATGGTCGTTTGGTTCGCCCACCAATTACATGGATGAGTTCTTTGTAAAAAACGTGAGGATGGCTATAAAAGGAATAACTGAATCAAATGAGGTACGATGAGTTTTCAATTGACTATCTTCATATTTTACGCATTTTAAATAAAGTGCTATTATCAACTAATACAATTATCACTTTCATAAGGCCGGGACTTGTGTTACATGTGCCACTATTGAATCTATTGATGTTGCAAAGAATTGGTATTATTTCGCTTGCCAATGTAACAAGAAAGTTCAAGAATATGGCGAAGACTCTGATGATCTAGATGCAAAACCTCTTTACAACTGTGAAAAGTGTGGTAACGTTCACGATGTTATTACAAAGTAATATATCATTTTCTTTAATAATTTTCATATTTCTATCAGTTTCTTTTATTATAAATCCTATTTTCGTGCTTGCTTTATATTTTTGTTTTTGTAGATACTACTTGGTTCTACGCGTCTCCGATGAATCAGATGCCCAAGGAAAGATTTTGTTTTTCAACGATGAGGCTGCTCAGCTTCTTAAGAAACCTGCTGTTGAACTTGCTATGGAAGTCATTGAGGTATTGTTTTCAAGTTCCAATGGATACATTAATAAGTTCATAATATCTCATTCAAAAAAATACGTGGATTTCCATATAATATTCGGATTTGTCTATCTTCTATAGGATGCTATGTCTTCTCTCCCTGCATCTTTAACCAACCTTATGTAGGAATTCATACAGGTTTTACCGGATTAATCTCTATTAACCAACCTAGATGCAATTCCTTTTCCTAGGATCTAGGGTTTGTAAACTTTAAATCTGATGAAACGGATCTCGAATATACCTGGAGTTTGCAGCGGAGATTTGATCAGGGATTCGAGATCTGCAGCACTTCAAATGCAGTGCCTCTACCGATAGTCCACACGCACACAAATATGAATCCGCAGGGATGCTAGTGCCTGGAATCGGATCTTTCAGGGAATTCTCAGAGGCGGCTATCAATAGGGTTTTCTCGGAAAACTATCTCTCCAGGTCGTGACCTATATCTCCTTTATATAGGTCCTGGAGAAAACCTAATTGATCCTGAACCGATTCAGAATCAATTAAGTTACTAAACCGAAATCTTATTTCGGTTAAACCCTCGTGTCGATCGACACTACTATAGTGTCGATCGACGCTGCCTTTAAAACATGTTTATAATGTGTATCAAATACACATCATCTAGATCATTACATTAATGATCATTCCCTTATAAAGTGAATTCTATTTGCTTAGGTGTGTGACCCTGTAGGATCATATAATACTAGTAATGAGTTCATAACTCATAGATCACAAGCGGCTTCTAGCAAAACGTAATGACCACCTAGTATCATATGAATGTCTAATCTCGACTTCACAACTATCACTGAAGTGAATACAAGTGTGATTTCAGGACATTCCCAACAATCTCCCACTTGTACTGGAATCAACTATTCCAATAATCCCTTTGTCGCTATATCTCGATCTGGCATAAGGCAAGAACCATGTCATCCTTATTCAACCAACATCATGTTCATCGAACTCCGATTTATACTGACAAAACAAACGACTGACATTCAACTCGTTCGAGTGCGGCCACACATTCCTCAGTATCAAATCTTCGATGGGCCCTGAGATATTTATCTCCTGTTTTACAGGAGGGACAAATCCCATCTTGTTCCATCCCTGTTCCTTCACACACTTCATGATACGCTCAATCAATGCCTTTATAGTCACCTTTTACGGATAACGTTTGACAAAGTCGAAACGGACCAATTCATATGTAAGAAATCATGATGAACTCAGGTCTAGGGACTATACTCTATAGTCGTTATGAGAACCTCTCATGACACTTAATTTCCTGTAGAGTTCTCATCAGTGGGTCATGTCCGATCATATGTTCTCTAACATATATCTATGTGATTGACTTTAATACTCTTATTAATGACTCCATGAAACTTAGTCATCAGTCACCTCACATGCTAGTCTCGCGCGGTTGCTGGTGTCCCACATCAACAACCTCGACCAGGGACAAACATAATCTATGTCAATTATCTCTTATAGGGTTTCATGATCAAGTCCTCAACTTGATGACCTATAGAATGACATAAATTATTTTGGGACTATCATTTAAACACATTTAAATAATACTGAAATCAAATTTTATTAAAATCATCAAGGTATGATTACAAGAACATCAAAGCATAACTTAAAACCAAGACAACTCCCACTAAAATCAAGATCACATCTTAATTTCCTTTAGTCCTATAGCAGCAGTATGACTCTCATGCTTAGGTCGCGGGAGGGGTTTGGTCAGAGGATCAGCGACATTCTCATTTGTGGGAACTCTGCTGATCTCCACGTCTCCTCTATCAATTATATCACGTATCAAGTGATATTTCCTCTCTATGTGTTTGGACTTCTGGTGTGACCTTGGTTCTTTCGCCTGAGCAATTGCTTCATTGTTATCACAGAACAATGCCACAGGCTTTAAGATACTAGGGACCACACCAAGTTCAGACACGAACTTCTTGATCCAAACAGCTTCCTTTGCTGCTTCCGAAGCGGCAATGTATTCAGCCTCAGTAGTAGAATCAGCTACGGTGCTCTGCTTGGAACTTTTCTAACTGACTGCACCGCCATTCAGACAAAAGACATAGCCAGACTGAGACCGGAAATTGTCTCTGTCCGTCTGAAAACTTGCATCCGTGAATCCACTTATGATCAGCTCATCATTTCCTCCATACACCAAGAACTTATCCTTAGTATTTCTCAAATACTTGAGGATACTCTTGACTGTTTTCCAGTGACACTCACCTGGATCAGATTGGTATCTACTCGTCATGCTTAAGGCACAAGCAACATCTGGACGAGTACAGATCATGGCATACATAATAGATCCTACTGCTGAAGCATAAGGAATTCTATTCATTCGCTCCCGCTCAGCTTGTGTCGAAGGACACTGCTTCTTGCTAAGAGTTATACCATTTAACATAGGCGTGAAACCTCTCTTGGAATTCTGCATATTGAATCTGTGCAATACCTTATCTATATAAGTATCTTGACACAATCCAATAATCCTTTTCAATCTATCTCTATAGATTCTTATTCCAAGGATGTACGCGGCTTCACCCATGTCTTTCATGGAAAAACAACTTCCAAGCCAAGTCTTGACAGATTGAAGCAATGGAACGTCATTTCCGAGAAGAAGTATGTCGTCTACATACAGTACGAGAAATGCAACTCCGCTCCCACTAGTCTTCTTGTATACACATGGTTCTTCTTTGTTCTTGACGAAGTCAAAAATTTTGACCGCTTCATCAAAACGAAGATTCCAACTCCTTGATGCTTGCTTCAATCCATAAATAGATCGATGAAGCTTGCATACTTTCCCAACATTTTTAGGATCTGTGAAACCTTCCGGTTGTGTCATGTACACATCCTCTTCCAGAATTCCGTTAGGGAAAGTTGTTTTCACATCCATCTGCCATATCTCATAATCATAATAAGCGGCAGTTGCTAGGAGTATCCGAATGGATTTAAGCATAGCGACTGGGGAATAGGTCTCATCATAGTCAATACCATGAATTTGCTTGAAACCTTTAGCCACTAATCTAGCTTTGAATATCTGAATATTCCCATCCACGTCAATCTTCCTTTTGAAGATCCATTTACACTCAATGGGTCTCACACCATCGGGTAAATCTACCAAGGACCATACTTGGTTTTCTGACATAGATCCCATTTCGGATCTAGCGGCTCCAAGCCACTTTTCGGAGTCAGGGCCCAACATTGATTCTTCAAAATTCGCAGGTTCGTCACTGTCAATGATCAACAGGTCATGACAATCGTTCACGAGAAGACCGTAGTACCTCTTGGGTTCGTGACGAATTCTTCCGGATCTGCGAACTTCAGGCATCACAGGTACTGGTTCCACAACTCCTTGTGGTTCCACCTGCTGCTCTTCCTCATTAGGTTGAGCAGGCTCCTGTGATTCTCGAACTTCTTCGAGCAGTACTTTACTCCCACTGTTCTTCTTATGAAGAAACTCTCTTTCAAGGAAAGTACAATCCCGAGCAACAAACACTTTGTTCTCAGAACGGTTGTAGAATTAGTACGCCTTGGTTTCCTTAGGGTAACCAACGAAAAAGCACATATCAGATTTGGGTGCAAGCTTATCAGATATTAAACGTTTTACATAAGCTTCACAACCCCAAATTTTTAGAAAAGACAAACTTGGAACATTTCCAGTCCACATCTCATGTGGTGTCTTTGCAACTGATTTTGATGGGACTCTGTTTAGTGTAAACGCAGGCGTTTCTAGAGCGTATCCCCAAAAGGATAATGGAAGGTCTGTGTGACTCATCATTGATCGAACCATATCTAATAGGGTCCGATTCCTCCTCTCGGAAACTCCATTCCATTGGGGTGTTCCAGGAGGAGTGAGCTGTGAAACAATTCCACACTCTATCAGATGATCATTGAATTCTTAACTTAAGTATTCTCCTCCACGATCTGATCGAAGAGCTTTAATACTTTTGCCAAGTTGGTTATGTACTTCATTCTGGAACTCCTTAAATTTCTCAAAGGATTCCGACTTGTGTCTCATTAGATAGACATAGCCATACCTACTGAAATCATCAGTAAAGGTAATGAAGTATTGATAATTTCCTCTAGCACTTGTGCTCATCGGGCCGCAGACATATGTATGTATAAGGCCCAATAAGTCACTGGCCCGTTCATTTGGTTTGTTGAAAGGAGCCTTCGCCATTTTGCCCATCAAACAAGATTCACATTTCTCACATGATTCATAATCAAATGAGCCCAGAAGCCCATCACTATGGAGCTTCTGTATGCGTTTCTCGTTTATGTGACCCAAACGACAGTGCTAGAGAAAAGTTGGGTTTTCGTCATTAGACTTAAACCGCTTAGTATTTATGTTATAAACGGGCATTGATTGGTTTAAAATGTAAAGCCCATTCTCTAATGGGCCGCTACCATAAAACATACCATCACGATTAAAAGAACAACATTTATTCTTTATAGAAAAATCAAATCCTTCTAAATCCAAACAGGAAACTGAAATGATGTTTCTGCTTATCGCAGGTACATAATAGCAATTGTTTAATTCTAAAACCAAGCCCGAAGGCAAAGACAAATGATAAGTGCCCACGGCCAATGCAGCAACCTTTGCTCCATTCCCGACTCGCAGCTCCACTTGTCCTTTCTTCAGCGTCCTACTATTGCTTAGTGCCTGCACATTAGTACAAATATGAGCACCACAGCCGGTATCTAATACCCATGAGGTAGAACCTGTAGAAGTAACATTTACTTCAATAACATAAATACCTGGAGAAGTCGTCTCGTATGTCTTCTTCTTGTTCTTCAGACCATCCAGGAATTTCTTGCAGTTTCTCTTCCAATGCCCAGACTCATTGCAGAAATGGCACTTATCAGCATCAGAAGGGCCAGCTCTGGGCTTAGGGGAAGGCGCAAGTTTGTCCTGGTTCATAACCTGGACAGCCTTGCCCTTTCCCTTGCCCTTGCCGGGTTTCTTAAACTTTTTGCCCCTTTGTACCATAAGCACATTAGGGGCACCCTTCTTGATGTTTGGCTCAGCTGTCTTGAGCATGCCATGTAACTCAGTCAACGTCTTCGTCAGGTTGTTCATATTATAGTTCATAATGAACGTATCATAGCTTGGCGGCAGTGACTGCAGTATGATGTCAGTAGCCAACTCTTGGCTAATGGGATAGTCCAGTTTCCCCAAGTTATCAATATAACCCATCATCTTTATGACGTGGGGACTCACTGGAGCATCACTTGGTAGCTTGCACTCAACCAGAGATTTAACCGTCTGGTACCTCTCAGTTCAAGCCTGCTCCTGAAACATAGCTTTCAGGCTAGTGATTATCTCGATGGGCGACGCCACCTTCTCATATTGCTTCTGCAAATCTGAGTTCATGGTAGCCAGTATCAGACAAGTCACATCGACCACATCATTTGAATGCTTATCCCAAGAATTCTTTTCTGTCTGCGGGGCATTGGCACGGTACTTCTCGGGGAGAACCTTATCAAGGACATAGTCCCTTTTTTCCTGCCTGAGAACAATTCTCAGGTTCCGATACCATTCCAGAAAATTAGATCCATTCAGCTTGTCCTTCTCAAGGACGGATCTTAGGGAGAAAGTGTTGTTTGAGCTTGACATTGCTGAAACAAAAGAGGTAGAGGGTAAGTTACGATGTTCAATAAAAGAGTAAACTTAACAATTAAGAAAACTCTCATTATATTCAAAACTATGTTTCCTCAAAGAATATAATGATCCAAGATCCATGTTTCACTAAAATCCGAGCGAGCCACTGGCTGTTACTCAAATCTTAGCTATACAGGTAAGCAACACTTTGCTAATCATATCCAATATGACTTTTGGTTGTGGATAAAACATCTTATGTTCTAACCACCTGATGTCTCTGGGCCCAGAACTTCTGATAGCCCATTCAAGTAAACCAATCTCTTCCGTCATGTAATAGTTGATGTCATGCACTGCAAGCCCATCAACTCAATTACCTACTGCCTCACTCATGTAATTGCAGATACCTTGCACTGCAAGACTATCAGGCAATGAAATGAGCCTTGATAGCTGACAAGATCGGGAAGACATCCATAACACTTGATATTTAGTCAAGGAACTGAACATTTAATCCTTAATACATATCATATATGCATTCAGGAACCCAATATCATTAAATCTGGTTCGGTTATTTGATTTCAGGTTCATTAACCCTTAATCTGCGTCAGCTGTCGATCAACACTACCTTAGTGTCGATCGACACTGACCTCTCTGTCTCAGTTCATCGAAAACTGATAAATCCAATTGAACCGGTTTCGAGAACCGACACAAAATTTCAATAACCGGTTAGTGTCGATCGACACAACATTTATGTCGATCGACATTGACCAACCCAAATTTAATTTCTCGATAACCGTTCAATCCAATTGAACCGGATTGATAACCGGTCAATCTAATTGAACCGGGTCGATTACCAATCGGTGTCGATCGACACAACATTTGTGTCGATCGACACCA
Organism: Draba incana; assembly: GCA_963576765.1. Lineage (NCBI taxonomy): Eukaryota > Viridiplantae > Streptophyta > Magnoliopsida > Brassicales > Brassicaceae > Draba > Draba incana. The sequence continues at coordinate 2,683,720 of OY755212.1, read as the reverse complement.
ACCAAACCGCAACAAAACAAAATTTGCCGGTTTAATCGATCTGTTAACCGAGCATGATAACCGATTCAATCCAATTGAACTGGTTCATCGATCGCAAGGCAAAGACAGACGTGTCGATCGACACTACCTTAGTGGCGATCGACACAACTAGGTTTCTTTCACGATTTGAGCAATTTTCATGAAAACGATTTTACGAAGGAAAAACGATCAAATCCGAATTCAGTTCATACAGATTACTAGTTAAACCCTAAGGCTCTGATACCACTGTAGGAATTCATACAGGTTTTACCGGATTAATCTCTATTAACCAACCTAGATGCAATTCCTTTTCCTAGGATCTAGGGTTTGTAAACTTTAAATCTGATGAAACGGATCTCGAATATACCTGGAGTTTGCAGCGGAGATTTGATCAGGGATTCGAGATCTGCAGCACTTCAAATGCAGTGCCTCTACCGATAGTCCACACGCACACAAATATGAATCCACAGGGATGCTAGTGCATGGAATCAGATCTTTCAGGGAATTCTCAGAGGCGGCTATCAATAGGGTTTTCTCGGAAAACTATCTCACCAGGTCGTGACCTATATCTCCTTTATATAGGTCCTGGAGAAAACCTAATTGATCCTGAACCAATTCAGAATCAATTAAGTTACTAAACCGAAATCTTATTTCGGTTAAACCCTCGTGTCGATCGACACTACTATAGTGTCGATCGACGCTGCCTTTAAAACATGTTTATAATGTGTATCAAATACACATCATCTAGATCATTACATTAATGATCATTCCCTTATAAAGTGAATCCTATTTGCTTAGGTGTGTGACCCTGTAGGATCATATAATACTAGTAATGAGTTCATAACTCATAGATCATAAGCGGCTTCTAGCAAAACGTAATGACCACCTAGTATCATATGAATGTCTAATCTCGACTTCACAACTATCACTGAAGTGAATACAAGTGTGATTTCAGGACATTCCCAACATCTTATTGACAAGAAAATTCTCGTCAAAATCACTATAGGAGCTGAAAACCAAAAGCGAACCAATTCTCCATATGTAGTGGCTCTACTTTGGGACAATGAAGATATGATCGAAAAGTTTGAAGCACGACCAATTTCTCAAGTAAGGTTTAACTATCAATCATTAAAGATAATAAGATGGCATGTGGTTATTAATTGCACTATTAAAATGTCTAAAACTACAGCAACCACTAATGCTTACAAGCGGTGAGGACAATTCGGAGAGTTGGAGTTTAACGTCAACCACACCTACTTCCAAAAAGAATGGAAAAAGCATTTGTGAATCTTTAGTTGAAGATCAGGGCTCTGTTACCAAGAAGCTTTGCATAAAGAGGGATTAAATATTGTTCCAATCAACTTAGAATAATCAGTTCCATCGTTTCCAATAAGTTTATTATGAAATATTTCATTGTTTGCTTTTGATTTGGAATTTTGTTCCTCTTTTATGGTTTGACGTTTTTTTTTAATAAAAGGATTTCTCTTCATTTTATGTATTTCAGTATTTGCCTTCTTCTCTCAAATAAACAGAATAGTTTATTCAGGTTTCACAAATTATTTTCACAATTCTAGATTACTTAAACTTCCACGTCATTTATTGAACAAACCACATATCTTGCTTTCACATCATGATCTATAATTAGATTTACAAAGATGAGAGAAATCTTTTTAACAAATATATCGTAACAACAAACCAACCATTTTTATTTCCGTCTCAGAACGAAATCTTTGTTCATGAAAAAAATAAAAACATAAAACAATATGAAACGAAATATTATTGAAACAAATGGGCGATTTTATAGTTATTAATTTGTTTACAATATCAAACAAAATCTTTTTAATTTTTTTAAAAATTGTGTATTATTATTTCGTAAAATACCATATCAAATAATATCTAACCAATTACAAGTACACTCACTATATATACATTTTCGATTAGTAGAGCTATCATCACAAATTATCATGGCACAAATAGATAATGTAGCAAATTTGAAACCTGGTCGAACTGATTGGTATGTTTGCGTTAAAATAGTGACTCTTTGGAAGCATGGTGAATCTATCGAACTGGTATTAGCTGATGAACGGGTAAAAACACTACTTTGTATAGTATTATTCCATGTATATGTATATTTTTGTGGTTCATAGATTCCTTTCAAAGTTTTACTCAAATATTTGTTTACTATTTCTTTTCTTTAGGGTGATAAGATCCAAGCTTCTGTTCAAAAGACCATTGTTAAAAATAATGGACTTGTATTCAACACCCATCCAAGTTGGATATATATCAGAAACTTTGACCTTCTTTCTGCAAACAACACTATCATGTCGAATCGACACCAATTTAAGATTGTGTTTACAAATGATACTGTTGTGTTTGGTGCTCCTCCAGTGTCAAATAGTCTTTTCTTCGATTTCGCAGATTTTAATGAAATCATTGACGGCACCAAAAATCCGTCATACTTGATTGGTGCGTACCATTTATTTTCTCATAATATATAGAGGATCATTTATCTAAATAACAAGATTTATTGGTATAATTTGTGCTAGATCTAATTGGTCAAGTCGTGTGTGTTGGTGTTCTGACAACGAGAGCAAACATGAAAATGATGAGAATTATACTTTATAACTCAATGTAAGCCAAGATTCAAAACAATGACCCTGTATTCAATTTTTTTTTCTTTTCAATTTTATCTATCCAATTACCTAATAATATTGTTAAACAAATTGCAGTGGTTTTGGCATAATATGTACTTTTTGGGGTAAGCATGCAGAATCATTTCAACATGCTTGGAATAACAACTCTGATATCAGGAAAATTCTTGTGCTAAGGTTTGCACAAATTAAAAAAGGGAGAGGTTGAATATACTAACTACGTCTACCGAATCAAAATTTGGTCACATTGAAAACTTTTTTTAAAACCAAACTATCCTATAGTTATGCAGGTCTAATAACGATTTCATCTGCTACATTTCATGGTTTTCAATTCATGTTCAACCCTAACATCCCTGAAGTTCAGGATTTCATACTTGGGTAATTATAACATAATTTTTTACTTTCATCACTTCATATCAAATATCCCCTAATTCCAAATTTTGTTATAATCATTTCAGTTGTAGAACACAATCAAACAGGAGGGAGTATGAAACCAAATCCTCACCAGAATCACAAGAATATTTTAATTTTCATTTCAATTTCAGTTTCCAATAATTGCTTTTTCTGTATCTCAAAACAAAATTTAGAATGATTGTGTTTCATTTCATACAAGATTACTAATACAGTAGAACCCCTATAAATTAACACTCGATAAATTAATACTCGATAAATTAATATCTCGCTAAATTAATAGAACTTTTGAGTCCCAAATTAAGATTTTGACCCAATTAATTTGTCGATAAATTAATAACTCGAGATGAATCACTAATAGGTGACATATTTTGCTCGCACCATGTAATAGGTGACTTGGGTCAAGTCACCTATTACATGATTCTGCATGCTTACCCCACATAGTCACATATTATTAATAGTACATTTATTGGTCCATATTACAACCAAATTGGTTTAGTTTCGATTCGGTTTCGGTTCAGTTTTGATTTTTTTTAAAATAACTGAATAACAGAGGAAGTAGTACTTTGGGTGAGATAAAAAATAAGCAAAAATAAAATAATCGTGACCCCATGCTCACCGTTTGGTTTACATGCACACTTTTATTTTGTTAATAACATATACAAAATGAGAACAATATATAAAAAAAATAAAGAATGTCATTTACACAGATAACAACAACAATTTAAGTTAGGTTTCTTTTGTTTTAATTGTATGATATCCAAGATTACTAATTACACTACCTGACAAAATTTAGGATCTCAATAAACTTATAGAAAAAAAATTTGAATCTTATCCACCATATTTGTAGAAACCTAACTTAAATTGTTGTCAATAAACTTATAGAAAAAGTTTTAATCCCTAGGATGTTTGTCACCCCACCAGAAACAAAATTTCCTTTCAGGATGCGACGCAGACAGTTTCCAGTGTCTTTAGCTTTCGCAATCACCATAAATAAAAGTCAAGGACAGACATTGAAAAATGTTGGTTTGTTTCTACCTAGACTCGTATTCTCTCATGGGCAGCTATATGTTGCTATATCAAGAGTCAAATCTAAGGCTGGGTTGAAAATCCTAATCACCGACAAAGAAGGAAAAGTGCAGAAGAAAACAATGAATGTCGTCTACAAGGAAGTGTTTCAAAACCTTCATTAATTTTATATATTGCATTTTTGTTTTGTTTACTTTTCTTAAAACAAGACTTATGTTATTTGCCTTCTTTCATTATTCATTATATCATTGAGTAAGAATTATACAATAATTTCAATCAATTTTTACATGCTATTATATCTTATCTTTCATAATTTATAATTTATAATTTATAATAACTTCAATATTAAAACTAAATATGTTTTCACAAAATGTTCATACCCGCACATGGTGCGGGCAAGTCACCTAGTTAAATATTATTCATTTAAAATAACAATCACTATACAATAGCCATAAATACTTCACACGAAGGACAACAACAACAAAAAATTGATAAGATCTTCCATCCGATTTTTACGCTACTTAAGAAACGCGAATCACATGGTGGATATTGAAACAAACGTGTTGAACTACAAGAATCATTTTTTTTACAAAACTCTAATTTACCAAATATTAAAAACAGAAAATCAATAAACAAAAGGCCCAAGTATTTTCCTTCTCTGCCCCGTCGGCTCGTGGGATATCGCAATTCCACCAAATAAGTGCTCAAATCGTTGATCGACGTATTGGAAACTGCAACACTTGAGAAGGAGAACTTCTTTACTAGGACAAAGTGCGCAACGAATCTTTACCCGGGATCTCCGATTTTGTTCAAGCCAAGTTTATATTGTTTTTGTGCATCCATCATAACTCCAAAACAAATTTGGAGTTGTTTGAGTTGTTAGGTTAGCAGCAGTACTGGTCCTAAAAATGTGAAGGCTATAAGAAAAAAAATACGTAAAAAAAAAAATTAGGGCATTTAGTTATATACGAAAATACATTAAATAATTTGGGCTGGAAGCCCATTCTTCCTCGCTTCTACTCAGGGTCGGACCTGGTTAGCAGCGTTTGGACTTTGAAAACATTGTAGGAGCGAAGATGGTTTTGCTTGTTGGTCATGAATCTGTAACTCGTGACAACTTAAATACTATAATTTTTGCGACTCTTCTAAACCGTCCAATGCAATCAAAATATAGAAAGTAGTTTGTTTTTCAATTATAGTTTAGTTTTTTTAATAATTATTAACGCACACAAATGGTTAAAAATTATTTATTTTCTTCCGTTACTAGTTTTCTTTGTAAATTATGTTAAAAACAAACAAAGAAACAAAACGGTAATAAATTTGAACATGTTTTCCAAAACAAAAAAAAAACAAAAAAAATAATTAACAATAGATATTTATTTTGCTAAATTACAAAACAACATAATCAACTTTATGTCTATATTATTTTATAGCTAAAAAAGTCACAAAAAACTTTTATTATCAAAAAAAAATCATTTCACAAAGCCTATTACAATTTTTATTTATGGTGCTATAAATTTTTGTCCATAATGATTTTTTTTGTATTTAATAAAAAATGCGCGTGAAGCGCACGTCAAAGAAGAAAAATCTGTCACCACCCACGTTTTCTTTATGGGCCGCTATTTATTCTCGTGGCCAAGAGCAAATTAATTTAATTAAATAAATTAAAATACACTCACGTGCATTAATTACACTTTTCACAACAAACTTTACATTTTTTTAAAATGGAAATAAATAAATTGAGTATATATAAAAGCAAGAGTAGCGTTTGCAGAAGAAGAAAGGTGTAGAGAAACTGTTTCTTCTTCACACACTTTTCTTCTTCTTCTTCTTCTTCTTCTTCTCTTTTTCTTTTGAGCTCTGAATAAAAAAAATCAATGGAGTGGATTCGCCGTGAAACTATCGGTCACGGAAGCTTCTCCACCGTAAGTTTAGCAACTACCTCTTCGTCGGAGTTTCCACCGTTAATCGCCGTTAAATCAACCGGAATCGTTTGCTCCGCCGCGTTAATAAACGAGAGAGACGTGTTGGAAAATCTCGGCGAGTGTTCGGAGATCGTACGGTGTTACGGTGAAGGAAGAACGGTGGAGAACGGAGAAGAGATTTACAATCTGTTTCTAGAGTACGCTTCCGGTGGTAATTTAAGCGATCGTGTTAAGAAAACCGGCGAATCGTTACCGGAATTCGAAATCCGACGGTTTACGAGATCGATTGTTAAAGGATTGCGTCATATTCACGAGAATGGATTTTCTCATTGTGATTTGAAATTGGAGAATGTTTTGGTTTTTGGTGACGGAGATGTGAAAATCTCCGATTTCGGTTTAGCGAAGCGGAGAGGTGAAGAAGATGAAATTAGGGTTGAGATTAGAGGAACGCCGCTGTATATGGCACCGGAATCGGTTAATCACGGCGAATTTGAATCTCCGGCGGATATTTGGGGATTAGGATGCTCTGTAGTTGAGATGTCTAGTGGTAAAACGGCATGGTGTGTGGAAGAAGGGATTACGAATGTAATGTCGTTAATGGTTAAAATCGGTTCCGGTGATGAGATTCCTGAGATTCCGGTGAGTTTATCGGAGGAAGGTAAAGATTTCGTGAAGAAATGCTTCGTGAAAAATCCGTCGGAGAGATGGACGGCTCAGATGCTTTTGGATCATCCATTTTTAGCCGTTGATTACGAGATTGAGAGTGGTTCGTTGTGGTGTGGTGAAGAAGACGATGATTCGGATTCGGTATCACCAAGGAATCCTTTTGATTTTCCCGGTTGGAATTCGGTTCAATCTCCGGTTAAGAATTATTCCCGGTTTGGTTCTTTGGTACGTTCGCCGGAGGAGAGGATTAGTGGTTTGGTTTCAGAGAATGCACCTGATTGGTCGGTGACGTGTGATTGGGTCAACGTTAGGTAGTTTTTGTGGAGGAAGAAGAAGTCATAAGTGAGAAAAAGAGATTATTGTGGGTTTAATTAGAATTGACCGTCTTTGGTCTTTCATTAATTAATCAATCTTCTTTTTGTTAATTTAGCTCGTTGACTTATAATGTGTAAATTTAATTTAGAAAAAGAAGAAGTTAGTTTTTGCCATTTTTCACACTTTTTGTTACACACCAATCAATGTTTTGTAACAGAGATTCTGTTACTTCGTAAAAGAAAAAAAACTTTGTTAGATTTATTATTTGTCGGTTATTAATTATTATTGTCAATACGAAGCTTAAGGCACCGACTATAGTGACTTAGCACGTGTGAAACGTTCTAAGTTTAGTGATTTACTGTAAGATTCGATTTAATTTTTGGGATTAGAGAAGGACGTGAAAAAGTGTAGGTTTGGCTAAAGCTGGTTTTGGCTAAAGCTGGTTTATACCAGTGGAAAACGTGTATAACTGTAGAAGTTGGACCCTCCAGTCCGTCTTTTTAAACGGAACAGTTGGGCTTAAAACTGGACCAGGCCTAACTAAATTATATCACATTTATTGAATTGGCTGGCAAGTATTTTTGTTTTTAAAATGTAAATTTTTTTTATGCAATACTAATAAAATGTTTTAAATTTTTAATAGAGTGATGAGAGATTATGGGAAATAGAGTGATGAGAGTTTAGAAATAATCTACATTTATATTCTACCATGTAATTACGTCTTGACATCATGTTTTTGTGAATTACCTAGATTTCATGATGGTAACATTTGTTTGTTTTTTTAATGTTTGAGCGGAGTATGATCTACTTCTTCTCATGATTAATTACTTCCATTGTGGTTGTTCTTGCATTGTTTGTTCTTATAGATTTCTTGCATTGTTTGTCCGAACAAAGAAGAAACATTATTCGTTGTGGAAAATTCCTCCCAAATCCGCATTCAACAAATTTAACACTATCTTAATCATTTAAATTCTATAATATGGTTTTTAAAGGGCAAGGAGTTGCGTTGCCATTTGCATGGGATGCGGTATCACATTCCGGCGGTGTTGCGTTTCCGGCGTTTGGTGAGTTGAATCCACCAATTACGTCGTTCAGGAACTCGAATCGACGATCTGCAGTCTTCAGAATCGTTCAAATACATTTGCGGCGATTAATTGATCAAGGTTTAGATGACTCAGTACAACATCCTGATATGCTCAAATTTACCTTGAATTACTCTCTCAAATTAAGAGATCGTAGTACTACTTAGGGATCGAAATCCACAGGGAATCAAATTGCACAATAGATTTAAACTTTCGAATTATGCTAAGCAAAATATGGTGAATGAAAAGACAAGTAATTAAAGCAGTTAAAATGGTTGTGAAAATCAATTAAAAGAAAGCTAGACACAAAGAAATCGCAGGTGAATCAACATTGCAGATATGAATGAACGATAGGAATTATGATGCACAGTTCTTAAACATGAACACAATATAAAATCAATCAGATGTCTCTCTGTCAAGATTATCTATGTCTAAATCCTAGAAAACTAATTGTCGTTGCGAATCCTATAAATCTAAACAAGCATTAATGATCAAGTTCAATTGTTCAAAAAACCTTAAACCAAATATCTTTGTGAAAAGAAATTTTGCTCATCAAAAACTAGTTCTAGCAAATAATAAAACTATCGTTTCTATTAATTAACCTAAGATCAGATTTCTGTTCGCGAGGCTAAAATCAACAATAAACACAAGTTAAGATGAAGAAATTCTAATGATATTATCCTAACAGTTAATTAAATCTAGCAATTCATCAAACACCTTTGAATATCTCTAAACCTAACAGGGTAACTACTCAGACATAATCAAAGAAGAAATCATCTTATTAATTGAAAGATATTTAATAAACTTAGTAAAATAAAGCATAAGCCTAAACAATGGTTGAAAACATCTATATATAGGTTACAAAAACGTATTGGGCTTGATTGCAAACATCTGGGCTTTTTGGCGCAAAATGAAAATCTTCCAAAATTGGTATTTGGGCTTGGTCGACGAGGGTGTCAAACGACACTGATAATGGTGTCGATTGACACCAGCTTAAAACTCTTCGTGTTGAGACAGTCTCTGCAGATTCCAACTCCGAATTTGCGACTTTGATTCCTCATTCTATCTTGCTCTATAATGCTCCAGTAAACACCAATAAAGCTCCAGACGTCCTTGTACCTAATAACAAACACAAAAGACTCGAAAACACCAAAAGACTCTAGATAAAGGACTTATATCATGGTCTAAAACAGGTAAAAACCATGATATATCACATCCTCTTCACGTTTCCGTTTCTTCAATGCTCTACACGTTTGTGCGATTTCATCCATGGCGAGAGAAGGAAAGAGAAATTTTTGAACTGAGATAAGAAATAATTTGAGAGTACTTAAACTGTCTAAACTTTCTTCTTCGCAATTCAAGAATCTCGCTTCTATTCTCAAATTATTTCTTATTTATCTCAATTCAAAAATTTCTCTTTCCTTCTCTCGCCATGGATGAAATCGCAAAAATGTGTAGAGCACTAAAGAAACAAAAACGTGAAGAGGATGATGTACTGAGTCATCTAAACCTTGATCAATCAATCGTCATAGATGTACTTGAACAGATTCTGGAGATTGCAGATCATCGATTCGAGTTCCTCAACGACGTAATTGGTGGATTCAACTCACCAAACCCCGGAAACGCAACACCGCCGGAACGCGAAACCGCATCCAACGCAACTCTGCCGGAACGCAAAACCGCTCCGGACGCAAACGGAAACGACGATGTAGCTCAAGATCAAGATCTCCTCCGGTGAAACTTGAAGATCTGGACGCCGAAATTGAAAAACGCGATTCCGATTTTGATTCTCGAAACACTTTCGCCCAGAACGCTCGAAACACACTGGTGCCAAACGTCAGAAAAGCGGTTGCATCTAACGCATTCCCTCAAAAAAGCTCCTTGAAGATCCTGGTTTTGGAATTGAAAAACGCAATTCCGATCTTGATTCTCGAAACGCTTCTGCCCAAAACGCTCGAAATGCGTTCGTGCCAAACGTCAGAAAGGCGGCCGCATCTAACGCAGTCCCTCAAGAAACGTTCCTTGAAGATCTGGACGCCGAAATTGAAAAATAAAAAAGACATTTCTTCTACGTAGAAGTGGATTCGTTCTTATCCATTTTACCCAATCTTCTTCTATTTGATTTAGCAACACATAAAAAAACTATAATCCGATCCCAACATGATATTGATTAGTGTACAAGAAAAAAGGTCAACGATGACTCGGTCTAAAATTCCAAGTAAACATGAAAATTTCTCTGCACATAGAAATTCCTCATGTTGATCAAATATTTTAAAACACACAAAAGAATAATAATCAACCATATATGAATTAGAAAATATTTTAACGACCAACCGAATCCAAAACAACCTGTCAACTAAAACGCCGCGTTTTAATTAATATCATTAATCTCTCTCTCTTCTTCGTCACTTGGGAAAAAAAAAACCTTTCGCATTTTCACTTCATCATCAATCTCTTCTTTTGTCTCCAAACAAAAAACAAAAATGGAGGTTCGTCAATTCCCTGTTTTTCTTCCCGCCTTCTTTGTTCTTTCATAAACCGGTTAAACTACTCAGATTCTAATTTCTGATTATCTTTTTGAAATGTAGGGATCCAAATGCTTCTTGAATCTAATGATCATAACTTTATGTCTATCATCTTTTGTCCAAAATCTCGAGGTTTTAATCTCTTACTCAATCTCTATGAATATTTTTCTTATAAAAATATCATAAAAATTAAATCTTGTTTTTTTTTGCTCTGAGATTCACAGATTGGAGAAACTTGTAGTAAGAGTAGTCAATGCGACGCCGGATTGAGTTGCCAAAGTTGTCCGGCGAATGGAAATACCGGGTCAAGTTGTACCCGGATCCAACCACTTAACCCAACTTCCAAGGTTTCCAATTTTTCAAAGTTCTTGATTGTTGATTCTTTGGTTTTACATGTGGTTTTGATGATTGGAATTAGGAATGCATGTTGTTTTGATGATTGGTAGGTGAATGGTTTGCCGTTTAACAAATACTCGTGGTTGACAACACACAATTCTTATGCAACCACGGGGGCAAAACCGGCAATTGGCCCTGTTCTTTTATCTCCAAGAAATCAAGAAGACTCCATTACTAATCAACTTAAGGTCTCTCTTTTGATTCTCAAAACTTTAATTATCTTCATTACAAATTTTGCTTTAAATTTGTGATCTTGATTTAATTTTGCTAAATTTGTGATCTTGACTTAATTTGCAAGACTTGTAGTTGCGTAGGCCTTTCAATAAAAAGACAATGTCACCTTTAGTTGGTGGATTTAAAAATGAAACCTTTTTTTAAAAAAGATCCAACTTTGTATACATTTCCACTAGTAACTTTTTTTTTATTTTTGTTCAAACTTCCACTTGTAACTTTGATTGACTTTTTTATTTCAAAAATGTAAATTTTGTGAAATTAGGATTTGTGTGTTTATTGTTGTTGTTGTTGTTGTTGTTGTTGTTGTTGCAGAATGGTGTGAGAGGGATAATGTTAGATACATATGATTTTATGAATGATGTATGGTTATGTCATTCAACAGGAGGGACTTGCTTTAACTTCACAGCTTTTGTAAGTTTTGCAAATTGAATCATTTTGTATGAGTCTAAGAGAATTTAAATAATCATAATAGACATTTGATTTTAAATAAATTAACCTTGCAGCAACCAGCTATCAATGTGCTTAAAGAGATCAATGATTTTCTTGAATCAAACTTATCTGAGATTGTTACCATTATCCTTGAAGATTATGTCAAAGCTCCAGAAGGATTAACTAAGGTTAGTACATTTTTTTTTTGTCTAATTGACTGTTTTAGTAGTTTTATGTAATCTAAACCATGAATTTGATTATGTTGTTGTAAAGGTGTTCAAAGCATCTGGATTGGATAAATTCCAGCTACCGTTATCGAGAATGCCGAATGACGGTACGGACTGGCCAACGGTAGATGATATGGTGAAGCAAAACCAAAGACTTGTCGTGTTTACGTCGAAAAAGGATAAAGAAGCTTCAGAAGGATTTGCTTACCAATGGAATTACATGGTTGAAAATCAATGTAAGGTTTTATTTAATGATCTTGAATCGAACAAGAAATCTCGATGAGGAACCGAATTAACAAGATTATGTTTTGTTTTGTGTTGTTATGTTAGATGGTGATGATGGTTTGAAAGTAGGATCATGCCCGAGTCGATCTGAATCTTCTCCGTTGGATACAAAGTCCCGGTCTTTGGTTTTTCAGAACTACTTCACGACCAATCCGAATTCGACTCAAGCGTGTGCGGATAACTCGTCTCCGTTGATCAGTATGATGAGAACTTGTCACGAAGCAGCCGGTAAGAGATGGCCTAACTTCATCGCAGTCGATTTTTACCAGGTAACATTTTGTAGAACCCGCAAGTCGAATTTTCGAAATCTCTTTGTGCTAACTGTTGTTTAATCGCAGAGAAGTGACGGTGGAGGAGCCGCAGAAGCTCTAGACGAAGCAAACGGTCGCCTCACATGCGGTTGTGACAGTTTAGCTTATTGCAAGGTACGAGTTCGTAATATTCTTAAAGCTAAACTTAAAATGGTGTGAGCTAATATGCTTTGTTTTGGCGTAAATACGCAGACAAACGCACCTTTTGGGACATGCGATGCTCCACCTCCGAAATCAGCTCCATCGCCAGTCGCCGGTGGGAAAGAGTCTTCACGGAAACCGAGCGATTTCCCGGCCGGTAATGCTGATTCCGCAAGAATTGGATTGTCCTCTCTCGTTATGATCTTTGCGGCGAGTCTCTTGCTTTGATTCGATACGAACACAAAATGATTTGATTTTTCTTTCGCCTTTATACTTTTCCACGAAATGATCAAACATTCGAAAAAAAACAAACTGAATTTTCCGAATTTTATTCTGACTTAAGGAAACAAACAGAGGAATGTTGTTGTAAAAAGAGTGAGATCAATGCAAGAACTCAAAAAAGTGACAATGGTTTTATTATATGTATGTTTTCACCGAACCAGAGACGTCGGTAAATTCGTCAATGCAGTTCACCGACAGGAGCTTCGTTGAGCCAGAGGAAGTGAATGAAGTCGTACAACTTGGCGCTAACACTTACCTGTAGAAAGGCGTACATAAAGAGTTAGGTCTCTCTCAGAAAGCTTTTGATACAAATAAATTGTTATACCTTATACGGAGTAGGGTTTAATCGTCTCATGTGATCACGTCGCATGTTATCAAGCTGTTTGATGCAACGGTTTCTTATCTCTTTCAATGGCTTTAGCTCTTCCCTAGCTTCATCTTCATAGTAGAAGAATTAAACCATATTCAGTCATGACCGACTCATAAGCATTTGTCATAAAAAACTTCTTAAGTATTAGAGAACTCTGTTTGAACCTGCATTTCCACGCCAATAACATTTCAGAAGCTCTTCCACGCGTTGTGGCACCACATAAGCCCTTTTCGATTCATTGAACGGATGTCGGCAAAGTAACCTTTCACCAACCTTAAATCCAAAAAATATTAAAAGACTAAGCAAAACTCGAAATCTTCAAGATTAAGGCGCGAAATCTTTGAATTTTTACCTTTGGTGGTGGTTCGTTCTCTCCAGTCATTATATCAACCAGAGGATAACCTTCTTTTCCGTATAATCGATAAGCACGCTTTTTACATGGTATTGATACCTAAAGACACGAAAAAAAGAAGCCTTTACGAGGTTTATATCACGAAAAAAGCTTGAAGTAACAAAATGAGTCTAGAGTCCAAAACCTTAGTAACATCTTCGGAAAGTTTGATCCGAGGCTGATTATTAATCTCCACGAGTTTGAAAACACAACCTAACGCGGCTTGCGCATAGCAAGTCACTAAGTTTGTTCCGATACCAAACGCGTCAACTTCGTGACCCTGTTTATTTAAAGCGTCCACTGTCTCTTCGTTTAGATCGTTACTAGCGGTAATGATCATCTTCCCGAAATCAGGCACGTTAAGTTCTCTCTCGACCGCGCAAAAGAATTTCCTAGCCTCGGTAGAAAGATAGGCTAAATCACCTGAATCCAGTCTAATCCCTACTGCTTTATACCTGCATAACAACACAAAATCTTCAAAAAAACAGTATTGTCGAACATAAAGAACAATACGGAAGATTTTCTTACGCACCCGAGCTCATTAAGTGCTAAAGCAACAGCACAAAAGTTTGGAATTCCGCTCTTCATTACCTGTAAAAGCGGTTAGAGAAAGATTTTTTTTCGTAACATCGTAAGAGAAATGTTTTTCACTCACGTCGTAAGTATCTACGAGTGCAAGAAAGGCGCTAGGGAATGCTAGAGCGTAGGATGTGAACGCTGCAAGTTCGCTTTTATTTGTCTCGGAGAAAATCCCGCATAACGAAGTCGAATTCTGTAATCCAATATAAAGAAAATGAATCAAAACCAAAACAAATACTACACTGATGCCAAAAGATTGATTTTCACTTACGCAAGCTTGAATCTTGGTTAAGCATGTTTGGACCAAACTAACGAAATCTTCGCAAGTGCGATTCCCATCAGAACTACGAAGCGCCTTGTCAACAATCTCATCAAGACTCTGTAAAGGATAAATCTTACGACGTATACGAACGAGTATTATAACGAATATTAGTAGCGTTGACGTACCATGAACGAGCTAACAAAAGAATGAGAATGTGTACCACGTAACGGTATTCCAAACAGTTTCCCCGCTGCAACATTACTGCACATACAAACAACGAAAAAAACAAGAAAATCATATTCGATCTCTCTTCCTTATCGATGTTTCTTCGATAAAACAAAACAAAAAAACATGCCTTGTTGCATCAAAACCTCCAAGGTAACAATACTTCGACGCGCTTATTGCACCATCAGGTCCCTGAGCTCTACGAGCACCAAACTCAAGCAAAAGCTTAGATTTTCCCGCGACAAACCGATGCCTAGCTGCATTTGTAGCAACTAAAGACGCGTAATTGACGAGATTCAGAAACGGAGTTTCCAACAATTGCACAACCTAAACAAACACCACAAGAAACTCATAAACCAAATCATTCAAATTTACTTCAAAGAGAGGTATAATGAGAGTACTCACAGCAACAGGACCTTCAATTCTAAGTAAAGGCACTTTAGGAAAAACAACTGATCCTTCGGAAATCGCGTAAACTTCGATATCAGAACAATCAAGCCCTCGAAGATAATCGCAAAAAGCTTCCTGTTTTTGATATCACAAACACCGTAAAAAAACGACGAAAAATCGAAACTTTTATCAGTGAAATTGTATTTTGTTTACCTCGCATCCAGGTAAGGAATCACGAACGAAATCGATTTCTTGATCGGTCAAATTGAAATTAGCTAAGAATTTGATGCATTCATCTAACCCAGCAAAGATTGTGTACTCTCCACCAAATGGGTTCTTACGAAAATACAAGTCAAACCTGAGAAATCGAATAAAGATGAGATTTTTAATTTCGATTTTGAAGGAATTCGAATGATTTAGAGAGACTAACACGGATCGTTCGGATTGTTTGCCAGCTTTCCAATAAGCGTAAGCCATGGTGAATTGGTAAAGATCGTTGAGGAGAGGTGTGACCATCGGGTTGGTGGGTTTATCGACGATCCGACCCGGTTGCTTCATCCTATCAAGACCGTTGTCTTTCGTATTCTCCATTAAACTCTGTTTTTGTTAGGATTCTGGGTTTTGTTTTTGAAGGAGAAGAAGAGTGGTCACTAGAGTCACATTCTGATTCCAAGTTTTGTTGAAGTCGACTATAGTTGACATAAGTTTTTTTTTTTTTTTTTTTAATCCTAAAAACATAACTAAAACTAAGATATTTTTGGGTCACATTGGTGACCTCTTTTGTAAACAAGGAGCGGTTGAAAATGTGTTATCATTTGGACGAGCGATTGAAACGAGCGGATGGAAGGAGCGATTGAAATGAGTGGTTAGAAACGTGTTTTTTTTTATCAAAAACCGTGATTGTAACGACGTTTTCAATCTGACCCTATAAAAGGCGATTGGCCACGTTTGAGGATGAAATGTGTGTAGTTTTGTTTTTTGTAATTTTTAATACATTTTTTTTGTTTTATGAAAATTTGCATGGAATTTTAGTAAATAAGGGTAATTCTCATAAATACCACATTTTTTAGTTTTTTTCCAACCATATCACTAATTTTTAAAAGTTTCCTAGATACCACTTTTTCAAATGTTCCAAAAATACCAAAAAAATTAAAATTAGTTTTAAATGATCAAAACTAAATCCTAAACCTCCATCATACCCCATAAAACTATACCCTAATTGTACAATAGTTAAATGACGATGAAGAAACACAGCGACAACACGCAACTACTGAAGACAATATCACTTTGATAAAAGAGTATGAAGCAACGACTGATGGAGCATATATGGAAACAATTCGTAACCAAATTGCAGATATGTTATGGGCAAATCATGTATGATTATTTCAATTTTTATAATAATAAAAAAAAATTGGTTAGCTTTACACAATTACTATTTTTAAAATAAATAATTGTAATTTTAGTAATAATTTATGTTATTTATGTTAAATTATTTGTGAATATGTGAATATATATATATATACTTTTAAATTATATGACCAACATTTAATTATATAATTTTATTTAATTATACTATTCAACCGCTCTAGTGTTACCACTCAAACTTATTTTTCAACCGCTCTCCGTTACCGAACCGCTTTCTCTAACCACTGTATTTAATCGCCTCTTTTCAAACGAACTTCAATTCAACCGCTCAAAATTTTGTAACCGCTCTTTTCAAACGGAGTGACCAGTCTAGGCATTCGGGTATTCGGGAGTGTCTAAGTTCTAAATTATTGAACCGGTAAATACCCAAAGCATTTCGGGTACATGTTCGGTTCCTGGTTCTTCGAGGTTCAACTGTACTTAAAACTATTTTTTTCTCGAAATCTACAAAAAGTAACCTATAAAATGAAATGAATTTGAAACACAAAACACTTGATATACCAAATTTAAAATTCAAACAATTTGAAAATGTGATAAAAAAAATATCATATCTGTAACGCCCCGACCGCCCCTCCCATGGGCCCCATGTCAACTCATAGGCCCGTGAGCCTACCATGTCCGACGGTCGGTGCGTTAGTCCGGGAGGCTCTAAAGTCATGTTTACTGACCCTGCAAATCACCACGCGATCTTTTCTCGTGTTTTGACCTCACTCACACGATGCTGGAAATGACTTCCCAGTAGGTCACCCATCTTGAAACTAATCCAGCTCAAGCACGCTTAACTCTGGAGTTCTCTCAAGACCTGTGACCGAAAAGATAAGTGCACTTTGGTGATATAGGTAGCCAAATCAATTCATTTAAGCCTCTCCGCGTATACCGCATATACCATATATGCTCTGAAACCGGGGTGTCACAATATCTAAAATTCAAACTATTTAAAAACATGTCAAAAAATACCTAGGCCTCGGCAAACGGGTATTCGGGTCGGATAAAGGTTCGGGTCCTAACGGATACTGGTTCCATCGGATCTAGAAATTTTATACTCATACAGGTATCTGTAAAATTTCAAGTCGGGTGCAGGTTCGAGTATTACAGGTTCAGGTAATTATGCCCAGGACTAGTTGTAAGTAAACAAAGCCAACAAAGTATTAGTGTATTTTTTTTAGTTAAAGTTAAAAGCCAACAAAATACTCCCTCCGTTCCTTGGAGATTGATCTTATAGCATTTTCACACAAATTAAGAAACAATCAATTGTGTTTAGTAATTAATGTAACTTTTACAACACACTTCTTCATAAACAATGAACCAATAACTATTCTCTAAATTTAAATAGTCTCATTCAATATTTCTTAGAACTTACAATTTGTTAAATATAAATTAATCAAAAAAGTATAAAAATCCACGACATCAATCTTTGTGGAACAACCAAAATATGATAGAAAATCAATCTCCAAGGAACGGAGGGAGTATCATTTACGTAGTCTTAAAATTTATATTAATGTTAACATGTAAGTTCTTGTTAACTTTTTTTTTAATACTAAAAATATCCATATAAACTTTTTTAAAAATTAGACAAAAGTTTATGTGGATTTTTTAGTAACAAAAAGAATGTAATTTTAAGATATTCAAGTAGAGAATGTTATGCTTAGAAAACTTCACTAGAAGCTTATAAGTAATTTACAAACTCGAACCATCGAGTCTCGATGCAAATGCAATGGGAAGATGATAAAGAAAGGCTACATCTCAAACATGGACATACATATGATAAACCTGACACTTGCTTTGTAAAGTTAAAGTCCTTTTTATATATGTAGTTATTAGGTTCAAAGACTTATCTCTAGATATTCAAATACTGTCAAAATTAATAAACCATAATTATGTTTTAGAGTTAAAAACAAAAAATTTAACCATTAATTTTAACCTTATAAACTTATTACCAAAAAGAAGGTACCAACACTTAAGAAATCAAATGCACTTAGAGAATTTTGATGCTTAAAAAACTTCACTAGAGGCTTATAAGTAATTTAAAAACCCTTACGATCGAGTCTCAATACAATGTAAAGATAATCTAGCCAATTTACATACCATCATTAACATAAATTAAATAACCCTAACAACAACTTTGTAATCAAAAGTCAAGTCTTTTTTAATATATATATTGCTACTAGATTCAAAGGCTGTCTCTAGAGTTTGTGTTAAACAACAACATTTTATAAAGAAATAGATGTTGGATAAGCTCCAAGATTATTCTAGAAGAAGAGATCCTTAAAGGAATTAGGAATCTCAATAGAAAAAAGGAAATTGTCTATTTCCAATAGGTTTAGGAAAAGGAAGTTCTAAACTATATATATATGTAAGATCATCAAGTTGTGTATGATCATAAGAATAAGAATAAAAGGAAGAAGTTCTTAATAAGAGAGCAATAGAGCTTGTTTAGGTTTTGAGAAGGAAGATTTTCCTAAACATTAATAAAGAGAAGGATTTCTTTATAAGCTAAGTTTGTTCTTGAATCACTTTATTTGGTATCAGAGCGGTTAAAAGTTCTTGACGACTTTATCAGGATTGATTGATTATCAGAATTGATTTATTATCAGGATTGATTGATTATCAAGAGCGGTAACGATCCTGTAACCTGTGAAGACACTACGAAGATCATACGATCGGATCATCGTCAAGACCAAGTCATGGCAGACGACAGCAAAGGAGCTCCAACACGTCAGAAGGAATTGACGCCACAGGTTACAGGATATGGGCTATGCGTATGAAAGTTTTGTTGAAGATATACAAAGTATGGGACACAATCGAACCTGGAACGGAAGATGCGGATAAAAACAATATCGCAATAGGATTATTGTTCCAATCCATCCCGGAGGATCTTATTATGCAAGTCGGCGAGCAAGAGACCTCAAAGGGAGTATGGGATGCGATTAAATCAAGACATCTTGGTGCAGAACGAGTTAAGGAAGCACGGCTTCAAACCCTAATGTTTGAATTCGAACGATTAAGGATGAAGGAATCAGACACCATCGATATCTTCGCAGGAAAGATATCAGAGCTAGCTTCAAAATCTTCGTCCTTAGGTCAAAGCCTATAAGAACCGAAACTGGTAAAGAAGTTTCTAAACAGCCAACCACGAGCCAAATATATTCAAATCATAGCTTCTCTCGAGCAAGTACTTGATCTAAATCGAATCGGATTTGAAGATATTGTTGGGAGGCTCAAAGCCTATGAGGAACGTATACAAGAGGAAGATACACAAGAAACTCAGGGAATCTGTTGTTCACACATTCGGATTCTCAGAATAGGTTCGATAACTCAAGAGGACGAGGAAGAGGCTTTAGAGGACGTGGAAGAGGTTTCGGTGGAAGAGGTCGAGGAAGGTTTAACTCGCAAGATAGATATAAAGAGAGAAAGGACATATCGCACATAATTTGTTTCAAGTGTGAAAAGCCGGATCACTTCGCCTCTGTTTGTCCGAGTAAAGATCAGAAGGAAGAGAATCTCAATAAGACCGAAACAGAGGAGGCTGATATTACATTGTATATGCATGAAGTTGTGTGCCTAAACGAAGACAAAGTGCTACCTAAGAAGTACGAATAACCACAAAGGAAGATGGAGTTTGGTAGTTAGATAACGGAGCGAGCAATCACATGACAGGAGAAAGGTCATATTTTTCAAAGTTGAATGAAAGAATCAAAGGAAAGGTTCGGTTCGGTGATGGATCATGTGTTAACATCGGAGGAAAGGGATCGATTCTCTTTCAAGAGAAAACCGGTGAACAAAGGATAGTACAAGATATCTACTTCATTCCAGAGCTAAAGAGCAACATACTCAGCCTAGGACAAGCAACGGAAGCTGGATGTGACGTGAGATTAAGGAAAAATTATCTCACAGTCCGTGATCAAGACGGAAAGCGATTGATAAAGGTACTTCGATCTCAAAATCGCATGTACAAAACTCACTTAGTTGTAGGTACTGCTGTGATTCTACTCACTAAGTTGGATGATGAAACGAATGAAGAGTCTAAAGGATGGAAGTGGAGAAACGTTCAAGATAGAACGCTAAGTAGCTCAGAAACATTCGGTGAGGAAGCAGAAAACATTGATCTGGAAGAAGGACCGACCGATCCATTGAGTGGACCGGTCGATCCTCTAAGATCGGCAAGGAGAACGGAGACCCTGGGAACCGGACAGACCGGTCTCTTCCCCAGACCGGTCGATCCTCATGGATCCGGAAGCAGAGGAATGGCTCGGGGATCGGGACCGACCGGTCCCCCTCCAAGACCGGTCGATCCCGCAACTTCCAACAGAGCAAAGACTCTGGCTTCTGGATCGACCGATCCGACCTCAAGACCGGTCGATCCCGCAACTTCCAACAGAGCAAAGGCTCTGGCTTCTGGATCGACCGATACGACCTCAAGACCGGTCGATCCCGCAACTTCCAACAGAGCAAAGGCTCTGGCTTCTGGATCGACCGATCCCCCTCCAAGACCGGTCGATCCTCAACGATCCAGAAACAGAGCGGAGGCTCTAGAATGTGGACCGGCCGGTCCATTCTCCAGACCGGTCGATCCCTTTGAAGAAAATCTAGTGTTTCATCGACGCAGCAAGCACATTCATAAAAGGAACCATTTCATACGAGAATGTGTTGAAGGAGAGCAAATAGAAGTGGAGCATGTACCTGGAGAAGAGCAGTGTGCAGATGTTCTAACAAAAGCCTAAGCAAGAATCAAGTTCAAGAAGAAGAGAGATCTAATCGGAGTTCAAGACCTCAAGAAGAATGACTTGAAGCTTAAGGGGGTGAATGTTGGATAAGCTCCAAGATTATTCTAGAAGAAGAGATCCTTAAAGGAATTAGGAATCTCAATAGAAAAAAATAAAATTGTCTATTTCCAATAGGTTTAAGAAAAGGAAGTTCTAAACTATATATATATATGTAAGATCATCAAGTTGTGTATGATCATAAGAATAAGAACAAAAGGAAGAAGTTCTTAATAAGAGAGCAATAGAGCTTGTTTAGGTTTTGAGAAGAAAGATTTTCCTAAACATTAATAGAGAGAAAGATTTCTTTATAAGCTAAGTTTGTTCTTGAATCACTTTAATAGAAACCTTAGGAAACAAAATAAAGACTGTTATAAATGCATCTCCATTGTCAGGCCAGCTTTCTTGCTTGCGTCTAAAGAAACAAGAAACACATAGAATCCAAAGTCAAGATTCGGCTCAAGTAAGTCGATCTTTTCGGTCAGGTTGTTGTCCATCATACGTAGCTTGTTCGCCTGCGAAACCCAAAACATCACAACGTTTAACATTCTCAATACCTGAAAACTTATTCATGGATTCAAAATCAAGAAGACTTTTACCGGTTAAGTTGGAATGACCAATGTTCAACCTTTGATGAGTTAACCCGCCTTCTCGACCCATCTCCTTAAGTAACATAACAAATCCAAGTAAGCAAACTAAGAACCTATCGTTTATAACGAGTGAAATGTATTTACGCGTACCACGGGTGTATTAAGGAGAGGGAAAGGTCCAAAGTGACTACGAATAGAAGGCTCCATCGCGTATGAAGAAGGGATCATTTCCGGTGCATTAGAAGTCGAAGCAAATTGATTGGTGTGATTAAGCAGAGACTCATTAGTTGGTTCTTGAGTAATCACAGGTCGCATCTGCGAAAGTTGCAACGGGTGTAATGTAGTTCCAGGTAAACACAAAGGATGCAAATTTATTCCATTCCTCATTGTCAACATCTGCAAAAGACCAAACTTTCATACTTCGAATCGGAAAGCTATAAACTTTTAAGTGAATGAATCATACAAAAGGGTTTTTGTAAACCTGGACTTGAAGCTGAAGCTGTTTCAGATACTCAATAGCTTCATCAAGCATTGAAGCTTTATCCGTCTTCCCAAATCAAACACATTGTTACAATTAAAACACAATACAAAGCAAAACGAAATAGAATTATTCTACTATATTACTTACCTTATTTGAATTAGGTATTAGACTTTGTAAAGCTTTCATTTTTTCATTGATTCTACTTCTCCTTCTCTGTTCATGAACAATCTCAAGTAAGAATCTGATTGTGTCTTAATCTAATTTTAAAGAGACACACACACACACAAATAAGTAAACCTTTTCAGACAAATTATGAACTTCTGCAGCTCTACATCTCTTAGATGAGCTACGAGAAGGACCTGACTTTGAAGATGGTTCATCAACTACAGCTTCTACTCCTTCCTGCTTTCATTCACGCATTTCAACAAACACTTTATGTGCATTAATCACTCTACTCTTCAGCTAAAGTTACGAAATTTACTCCTCATTTTCCCGAGAAAAAAAGTACAGATCCGTTACAGAAACATTTTCTCGGGAAAACAGAGTTTTACAATCATGCAAAGAGAGAGAAAGTACCTCGCTTTCGCAATCATACTCATCGGTTTCGTTTTCGCTAGCTCCAACTGAAGAAGACGAAACTCTATTCGTCCCTGAGCTATTTCCTTGAGCATTATTATTACCGCCGGAGAAACCAAAACACGCGGCGGAGGAAGAGCCTGAACCAATCAAACCCTCCGGAAAATCACCGCCGGCGAGTTTCGACGGTGGTTGTTGTTGATGTTGATGATGATGAGAAGAAGAAACGAAACATCTCGAAGTTTCTGCATGTGGGTCACCGATCGTCGCCGTCGTATTCATCGCCGGAGAATAACAAGAAGGTAAAGGAGAAGAACGGTCAAAAATATGCCGGAGAAACTGAGAAATCTCGTCGGAAGATGACGGTGGATTATGATTATGAAGACGACGAGTGTCGTAAATCGATGTACTTGAAGAAGAAGAAGATGAATTTAGTTTCTTATTATTATTATTATCTCCCATTACTCTCTTCTGCTTCTTCTCTCTCTGTAATATCATTTAGAGCGTTAAGGAAAAAAGGAAGAAAAAAAAAAACAGAGCTTTGATTTTATGAGCATGGAGAGAGAGACGAAGGTGATGATGATTGGTCTGTTATATAGGTAAAAAGTGACGGTAGCTGTTACTGTAGCAAAAGCAATAAGCTTGTGTCAGCTCACGGTTTTTCACACAAAAGTTTTTTTTTTTTTTTTCCTTCTCCCAAAACTTTTTTTGTTTCCTCGTCGCACGTGAGATACACTAAACAAAGTACAAGTAGTTATTTAGTTTTGTATTTTTTTTATAGAAAAAAAAATGGTAAGAAATGATACAACCTTTATATGTTTTCTCATAGTCCATTAGTTAAAATAGAAATTTGTTAAAGACGATTCTTGGAGAGGTGCAGTCTATGGATAAATTCTCTCTCTGGTTATTTAAATGGGCTGAAAGCGAAAACCCATATCCGTGTGGCCAAATGGGGCTGCTAGCAATTCCAAACTTGAGGAAATCGATCCCTAGTCTAGACCAACAGAGCGATTCTTCCTCAAATGAGAAACCACTAGACTACCACCATTTGGTTTCTACGTATAATCTTCGCGCTACGGATGAAAACAAAATAAAATTCATATCTATAGAAAGTGAATTATTATATATATTACAAAGTTTAAGTTGATGTTTTTGAATTCCTTTAATTTGTAGAAAACGGAAGTTATACGTTTTAGGTGTTTGACAAAAACTATTTCTATATTTAGTAACTGTAATTCAAATTTCTCTTGCTTGTTTGAAAAAATAATGGTAATGTATTACTATATTTTATAAAAATTATAACTCGTGCCCTTGTTTCAAAATAAAAAATAAACAAGAATACATTAATTAAATGTTTGATAATTCATTATATTGACTACATATATAAAGCCCATGCCACTAACATACGTGCGACTTTTGAAGCAGTTATCGTAAAATCGTAATAATGCATGAGTAATGAAAATTATCAAATTTACAGTGTTTGTTTCTACACAACTCGTAATAACGTCTGCTAAATAAAGATGGAATTTTCCATTAATTTCATTTTTTCCCCATTAATTTCGTTAATAAACATTTAATTGTATCTTTCGGATTGATAGTGGATAAAAAAATATAGTGATCAGCAATATTCAATAGAATAATTGTAGTATAAATTATAGGTTCACCATATTCGTGTTGCGGCGCCAAACAAACTGAATACAGTTAACTTACGTACGTGTTAACTCACGTTTTTATTATTAGCAAATGAAAAATAAATAAGATGTAAATAAATAAGAAAAAAAGCAACTTGTGATATTATTATCAATTCATAGTTTAATGTTTGTAAAATGTAATTGTATAGTATAAGTTTAAAAAAAAAAAAAAAAACTTGTAATTGTAAAGTTTTTTCGTCTCTCTCTTTTTTTGTTGGCACGGAAATCATCGATCGTACTTGTTCTGTTGATGAATGCACTAACTGCGTCATCAAAACAAAACAAAAACTTATCCTAGTATTTTCATTTTGTGAAATAAAGGAAAAGCAAATGGGACACAATTACTAAAAGCCTGCAGCATTTTTCCACCATCTGCTTTTCGAATATTTAATAGAAATAGTTTAATACTAATAAAATAAAAAGTAATCGGAGAAGGACATGGTAGAGTCCAATGGAATTTGTAATTGAGAACATACACAATAAACGTTGCCAAAGGAAAAATAAAAACACACATACATAGCGCATTTTAATGGTGATTTGTAAACGGATAAAGGAAACTGTGACTATTTTATTTACTTAAAGATTGGAACAACTAATCATACACTTTCCAAGTTTAAAAAAAAAAATTATCGGGACAAAATATTTTATTCCCCTGTTTCTCTATATAATATGTTTTGGAGCTTTGTTTTTATTTCACAAGATAAGATGTTTTCAAAATTCTATGTAATTTTCTATTTTATTCTACAATTTTTTTATAATTGACTTAATTATTTTTCCTTATATATTAAATAATAATTGTATGAAGAAAAAAATAATATTTTATATGCATATTTTTACCTATACAAAACTATATAACATCTTATATAGAAAAACAAAAAGAGTACTTCGTAGTTTCTTTGTCATCATATACAAAACTAGTGTATTAGCCATGTTCAAACTCAACATGGTATATATGGAAAATATAAGATTTACGATTGAACTCATAATTAGGGTTAATACTATATGGTTTCACCGCATAAACAAACATAAATTACATATTTTGAATTTTTATATCGAACAACCGAATTGTACATGGATCATTTGGGCTAGACCCGACGATCATTATCGATGTGAAAAACGGTTTTTTGAATTGTTACAAGGTATTAATGAGGAGATGGCTGAGATCTTTAATAATTTGTTCGTAATCGGCGTGACACTTCTATATTTTGTCTCGATTCTAACAAGATAGTTGAATGTTTTCTCTTGTTTTTTAATTGGTGGTTTGATGGAATTTTCAAGTTGAGATCCCTGTATGTTAAAAGACCCATACCTCATTGTCTCGTCTGATTTGAAAGTTAGAAAACAAAATAAAAATAAACGAAGATGATCCTAAACTTCCTTTTCACCTTTTATCATCGTTTCCCGCTTTTCTTTATATACATAAATCTAGTATTGTTTTTTGTTAATATACTATCATATATAAGAATTTATCCATATGCAACATACCAAAGAATCCATAATATATACTCCCTCTATTTCTTATTATAAGATGTTTTGGGTTAACCACAAAATTTAAGAAAAAACTTTTCTATCAAAAAAATTATTAAATATAAACAATTCAATTAATTAAAAAAATACTACATAATGCTATTAGTTACACATTTTTCATAAAGTAAAAAGTACATAGAAATATGAAAATATTTTATATTGTGAAACAAAAAAAAAATTATAAAACATCTTATAAAAAATCAGAGGGAGTATGATATAACTAACAAGGATAATATAATCAAAACTTGCGCTATTCAAATTGTTGTTTACTTGTTAGTTGGAAGCAGAGCCGGATCTTAGATCTCGGGGGCCCTATTCAAAAAAAAAAAAATTTAATTTAAATATTTTTAGTCAGAAAATGCAATTTTTTTAACAACATATACTCGTGATTTCTTATTTTAATAAAGTTATGAAAAAACTACTTAAAAATTTTAATATTTTTATCATACAATCTCACTAAATCTTTATTTTTTCCCATCAAATAAATATATTTTTCATAAATTAATAAATAATTTTTTTTTTATTAATTGGGGGCCCCTACAGGTTGGAGGCCTCATGCAAATGTTTCATTTGTTTGTCCCCAAATCCGGCTCTGGTTGGAAGTTTTGAAAACTATATTAACACATTTAATATTTTTTTAAAAATTCCTTAACGTTTTAAGAGAACAAAATATTTGGTAGTTTGATTTATATTAGATTAGACCGTAGAAATTTTGTGTTTTAATTTATCTTTACCACGATTACATTGAGTGAGATTGAATAATTATCCTTAAAATACCTACATTTATTGGATGACTTGTCATGATATTAAATGCCAACATATTATATACGTGTATATTACATTATGACTACAAATCGTAAGACCTGATGCACACTTGAAGTTTTGGATACAATTCATCTCGTTCTTTTCATCTATTTGATTAGAATCAGATATTTTTATTCTCGATTTGTACACAACACGAAATTATATAGTGGATGGTTAAATATACCCTCCGAGAGGGACCACGAGATCATTAGGATCTCTATCATAAATTCAACATCACACGTCAAATGAGACCCCCGAGACAACTCCCCCACTTGGAACCTAAAATTACAACTCTTTATATAAAGGTTTCACCTTCGTACCAAAAAAAAAAAAGGTTTCACCTAAATTTAACAAATTTTCAATGGTTATATTTCTTATATGACAACAATAAAGTGTATATATATATATATATCATTTTAATAGTTATAAATTATAAAAGTGGAAACATTTATAGGTATCAGAAACTGTACTTTCATTTGTGTGTACCACTATCTTACCTTTTTGTTACGCTAATTTTTTTTTTGTGTTACAAATCAGATCTTATAATCGATTATTTTTCAAATGATTAACAATATATAGGACTACTAGAAAAAAGCCTTTAAAAATAAGATTAATTTTCAAAGAATTGGTTAAAGATTTTTACTGAAACATTATTACGAAACAGTGAAAACGTAAATTAAGAGTTTTAGGGCAAGAGAGTTTCATAGTACTAAAAATAACACAATCATGGCATGAAAGTTGATATCATTAGTAAAACAGTACGCGAGTCCTTTTAAAGGGTCCTTTATTACGATTTACACTCGTAATGATAAATTGATAACAACTTAACATTAATATTGACGAAAATTCTCCAGCCCCGTCAAATTGAATTAAAGTTGTGTCGAGATAAATAGGTCTAACATTGAAACCTCAAAAAGAAAAACAGTTCAGATTTTCTTTAAACATTCTAAGTTCTAACCAATCATCATCAAAACTTGACTCCAACGGGAAAAACACAAATAGATTCTTTTTTTTTTGTCGTAACACAAATAGATTCAAAAACTTCATTTTTCCAAAATTTTATATGGAAAATTTATACAACAATGAAATTCAGTATGAACCGAAACAAATATCAAACCAGATCAAATAGATTGAAAACTAATTAAGTAACACCATATCACAAGGATGAACCTGGAAATATTTTGACAAAAAAAAAAAAAAAAAAGAGATCGGACGGTTGGATAAAGCCAAGTGGATGAAAGAGAGCCTAGAGATGCGCAAAAAATAAAAGCCTACGTCACAAACCTAGCGTGATCTAACGGTGGAGAATTCACGAGAGCTTTTTGATTATATATATTTGAAATGGTGGTAGATAGTTGCTGTGATCTGGTGTGACATTGTCCTTTTTAGAGTGTTCCCAAGAACAGCTTAAACTCCACGTGTCATAGTTTCATTCGTGTATTAGTACAAAAAGTCAAGTAAGATCGGACGGTCTATAAAAAGCTGATAGATGCTAAGTTTGTACTTTGTTGATTTTAAACTTCTTCTTCTTCTTCTTCTTTTCGCTCTGCTTCACAGGCGTGACTTATAGCGCGTTGAGCACACGCGTACACACAGTGAAAATAATTAGTTGTAAGTAGAATCTTGTTTACATTTTGATTTAATAACGAACTCACAAAAAGGGAGAAACTCCAAATATCAAACACAAAAAAATTACCTCAGTTTTTTTGTCTTTATCTTATCATTTGGATGTTATAATAAAAATGAGGAGAATTACAAAATACAAGCCAAAAATCAACTACCAAATACGACACCGCAACATAGGATCAAGTCCAGATGAGAGACATAGGATCATAGGCCAACCGTAAAAGACGATACCAAAACCTAATGATCCGCAACATAGGATCAAGCCCAAATGAGAGATATTTATAACCGAAGACCATATTACACTAGCTTGAACTTACTACATCGTTTCGAGTCCATCACACAAGAACTAACTCCAAAAGGTCCAAGGAAAACTTGCTCTGGAGCTAACAGTTAACTTTGCCTTTCCTCGATTAATAGTGTATATTTTACGCATTTTTTACCAAAATTAGATTTTACCTCCTTGCAAAATAATGTAAAAAATTAATTAACGGATTTCATTGATAAAAAAATGTTAAGATGAAAATAATACACCATAATCAAACACAAGAATGAGTAATTTGAATGCGCTAAATGGATTTTGAAAACATTTCACTCCCTCTAATCAAATCATCCTAAAGTTTCATTTCATATCAACGTTGTTCAAACAAAAATGCAATATCCATTTATAGAATGTAGGTCACATACATTAGCACGTTGATTTTGGTAACCTCAATTTAATGAGAGTTATACATCGAATGTTCTTAGTTGTGGAAGATCATTTTACTTGATGATCCCTCTTTATGCTATTGTTTTCTAATTTGGTCTCTCTTCTCTTATGATGGTAAGTGGTAAAAAGTTATCCAATTACGCTAATCCAATTTGGTAATATTTTCATGGAAAAATGATTTCTAGCTACAAGAAGTATTAGCTAATATGTTACAAACCATACGAAGTATAGACATGTATTGTAAACTACACAAACTATTATATAACACATGGTGACATATACCAAGTATATGTAAATATGTTAAAAACTACAAATTGATATTTTTTTATAAATATTATCAATTTGGGGGGTCAATCTGTAATTAATTTCATAAAAAATTAATACTTAAAAAATAAAATTAAAACATAAAAATGCAACAAACTAAAAAACCCTTAAAATTCCAAAAAATTAAGAAAAAATAAAAAAGAAAATTTCGATTAAAAACTAAATTATAGTTTCAGTTTTAAAATTTATATAAATATTTTTTCGAAAATGACGAAAATTTTGTAAATTCAGAAAGTTTGTAGTTTATAAAAAGTAATTGAAAATGTAAGTTATGTAGGGATCTAAATTTTTGTATTTTGAAATCAATTAAATTTATTAAATAAAATTTTTCTAAATGTTGGTCAACAAATATATTTAAAATTATATTGAATAAATTTCAATTTAGAATAAAATACATGAACGACATATATATTATACTTTTGTATAGCTACCTTTTTTTTTGTTAACATTGGGCAACAAATGACCGCCTTTGGCGCCTCATTAGCCTAATCTTTGCATTCTGCAGTAAGTTAGATAAATATAACACTCTTTGTATGGAAATTATAACCACTGTTTTTTACTCCATTCCCAACATTAATGAGTGAATTAAAAATTTAATTTAATTTAATTTGGAAATACAAAATTCCAACTATAATTTAATTTCTCTCTAGTCTCTACAATATAATTTTTTTTAAATAGATTTTTTAGTTTTTTAAAAATATTTATATGATTATAAATTTTGGTAATTTTAAAATTTTAGTTTGGTTTTCGAAATTAAAAAATGAAAATATTATATTAAACTTCAAAATATGTTTTTCTAAATTTAAGATTTTTTGGCATTAATTTGTTGTTTCTCATTTTTGTAATTTTGGAAATTTTGTGATTATAGAATTTTTTTAAAAAAAAAATTGAAATGAAAATACAATTTAATTTGTTTAAAAAATTTGAAATGAAAATACAATTTAGTTTTTATTCGAAATTAATGTATATTTCAAAATTTTAGGGTTTTATCGATTTGTTTTTGATTTCTTAAATTTTGTATGTTTTTAACTTGTTTTGGATTTTTCGATAAACATCAACTTTGTTTTGAAAATAATTGCATTTTATCCCCCAAAATAATAATATTTATATAAAAAAAAACAATAATTTGTTGTTTCTAACATATTTACATATACTTAGTGCATGTCACTATGTGTTAAATAATAGTTTATGTAGTTTACAATACATTTATATACTTGGCATGGTTTGGAACATATTAACCAATAATTCGTGTAGCTAATAATGATTTTTCATATTTTCATTCCATAGTCCAAACTAATATGGGTTAGGTCCATTATGTTGGCATATTTCCATTGAATTTATTTTGCAGATGGTTCTTTTAGAAATGGAAAGAATTCAAAATACTTATTACGGGCTAGGTCCATTATGTTGTTAGGCCCAACTTGCCCATAGTATATACATCAGATAAGGCCTTATCTAATAAGCCCATTATGTTCGGATGATGATGATTTGGGTAACTTTATGCAAGTCACTTTCTATTACTATTGAAAGTTTTAAGATTTTTCTTGTTGTGTTTCGTGGAAATTACAGCCAAAACGAAAAAGCTGAAAGTTTCTTTAATTCTCACGGTCTACCATAACACCTGTCATTTTTATTGAAATTTTTCCAATAACGTGATGAAATAAAACTATTAAAAAATCCTCAAAAGTGCAGACTTAATTTCTTGGGACTAAGCCTAGATCTGACTCATCATCCATAGATTAGCAAATGCAAATCCTCTATCTACGATTCGCAATAAATTCTCACAAAATATAGGAGTACTAAACAACAATATATATAATTTGTGTTTGTTATTTTTTACTATAACCAAAGATACTTTGTTAAACCACCTTAAAATCTTATGGATTACTGTTTAGACCGTTACATACATATAGGGGTGTCAAAATAGGTTAAAATTAATGAGTTGATCCAAACCAATCCAATCCATAGATCTAATGAGTTATGAGTTTTGGGTCTTAATGGATTAATGGGTTTAATGAGTTGATGAATTTAATGAGTTGGGTTGAAATGGATTGAATTAAATTGGGTTAATGGGTGCCCATAACCAAACCAACACAAATTTAACGACCTCAATCAAATGTATTAACCTAAGATAACCGAATTAACCTAATTTTTTCATCAATCTCTCTTATCTCTGCTCTGGGATTACGGCGAAAATTGTGCTCCTCTTCTCCCATTTCGCTGTGAGTTTCGTCGGAGAATTTGAAATTCAATGGTTACATACTCTTTTCCAGTTGGTTATCGTGGTCGTTCTTCATCTGCGTCAGAGATTCGATTCGTTTCTTCCTTTCGATATATCTCATTCTACGCCCAAAATCACTAAAATAATCCTTCGAAATCTGGAGAAATGATGATTCTCCAGCGAATTGAAGGTTTTCTAAGATCCTTTCTCCATGAAAGATCGTGAAGATGAGGATGAGTTATTAGAATTTGAATTTTTTTTTTTTATTATTTGATTATTCATGGGTGAACCAATAAAACCATTAACCCATTAATTTTAAATGGTTATGGATTGATCCAAACCAATTTGCTATATGAGTTGGGTTAACCCATAATCCATTTAACACTCAACTCATATGGATATGGATTGGTTTGAGTTGGTTTACCCATTTTGACATCTCTACATACATATGTGGCGATTTGATTCCAAATAGTTGTAGCATTTTCTCTAACTAGTTAAGCTAATAGGTCCCTTTTTCTTTTTGATAAAGTTTGCTTGCTTGTTTTATAGGAAATTTGTAAAAACACTAAGGCATCACTTGTACAATACGAAATAGATCAACATCATCTTCCTGATCTGGATATTTCGTAGTTAGTACACTACAAGAAAACAAGGTGAATTTTGACCAAACATTTTACCAAAATTATGGTCAAAATTTTTATTGACAATTTTTCGACCAAATCATGATGAAAATTTGAAGTAATCGAAATTCGGTCAAAACATTTTGACCAATGTACTTGGTTGATAGATAGTCAAAAATTTCTAACCAATTATCAATCAATTTAAAATTTAATTTAAAAATGGTCGATATTTTTTGACAAAAAATATGTTACGTAAATTGGTTAAAAAGTAATGACCATTTATCGACCACATAGGTAACCATTTTAAAATAGTCAAAAACTAATCATAGATTTTTTACTAATTTTAGACCAATTTTATTTTTTATCAGAAGTTGGTCAAAATTGTATTTTTATAAATATCACTATTGGTAGAAAATGGTTTTGACTAATTTTTTTAACTAATTAATACCATTAACCCTAGATCTAAAGATTACACTTAACTACTTGACACAAATAATCTTCTTCTCCTTGCGCCTCCGTCTCACAATGGACTCCACCACCATTTACGTACAAAATAATCTTCTCCTCCTTATTCCTCTTATGAAGATGGTTCGTGCATATGATTTGGATATGCTTAATAAGGTATAATAAATCTTCAAGTCACATCTTCTTCTCGACCTTATTGATCATCCTTTTGATTTCTTTGTTTGGTTGTGTACCAGATTGTAGATCGTCTTTGATGTAGTGATCGAGACTAGTGTATTGGATACGTCAGGAGCGAGCTTGGTGCCTCTATTTTCTAAGATCAGTTGGATTTATATACACATATAGGATTATATACATACTTTCAAGGTGAGGCTAAGAACCGAAAAGTTATGTGCTTTTAGTTGGTATGGCTTCAAGGGGAATGCTGCAAGAAGCTATTCTCCATTGGATCAGTAGAGAGAAGGGAAGTTGTCCTCTCTTTGTGTCTTTCCTCTGACACAACCACCGAAAGTTTGTTTTCAAAAAAGATCCTATCGAAATTTACATGAGATCCGAACAAGAGTTTGAGATGAAATCAAGAAAGGCTTGGTATGGCAAAAGAACCCCCTACTCTTAAATATTCTCCAATTTCCACAATGAGATCATTCATGTGTACAAAACATTTTCATTCAGGTTGTTGATGAGAGGTTAGTAAGGAAACAATCATTACATATACTCAAATCAATTTTAAACAGCCCTTATACTACTTTATAAACGGATCGATTGATGGGAAAGTTCGAATACGGGATGTGTTCCGTTCTCGGATTGTTGACTACGCATGTATAAGAGACATTGAAACTGCCGTATGAAGGTACGTTGAAAAACATTGGCTGTTCCTTATTGTTTTCATAATTACAAGTTACTATAACTATAGAATGTTTCTTTCATTTTGCAGGATATAGTAATAGGTTTCGCGAAAGGGATATGTCGCTTCTACAATACAATTGGTACGCTTATATATTTTGATGTGAGATCAATAGTTGATTGGAGAGTGAGCTGATTGTTGATATTGTGCATTTCAAAAAGTGTGTGGTGATTTTAGAGGATATGAAAAGATTGCTTAGAGGATTTATTATTGTGTTGGTGAATTTTGGATGCAGGGGAGCTTCAGAAGATGTTGAGTGGACCAACGGGTATTCACATCAAGATCAGAAGTTTATGTACAAAGACAAAGAGAGGGATTCAAAGGACTTTCTCGACGTTTCGGGAGTGAAAGATAAATCCAATTAAGATGGTGCTTATCAACTTACGTAGGAAGAAGGAGGTTCAAGGCAGAAGGATCACTAGTCTTCAGTTTTTTCCAAATGACTCGGGCAAAGTAATGGTTACTTCTCATGTTTCACATGTTCGAAGCGTGAGATGATGAAATATGCAAGCTTAAAGATTATGATCTGCTTTGCTTGGAGGTGGTGGTGACCTTGACATTAGAAATCAAGCTTAATTCTTTTGACATTTTATTTTTATTTCATTTATGTATACAAATTTTATATTTGATTAATTAGTTTTGTATGTTTTTATATTTTTATTTACATTTTCTATGTTTGCAAATATATATTTTTATTTCAATGATTATGAATCAAATTTTTAAATTCAAATTTTGTTTTTTTTTACATTTTCATAAATAATTTTCGAAATTAATTTTTCTAATATTTATTAAATTTCATTAGATTGGTCATAAATTAGTGAAAAATATTCTTGACCATTTTTTTAATGGTCATATTTTCGTCAAAAATATTTTTGACCATTTTCTAAAGGTCACAAATTTCTGACATTTTTATTGGTCAAAATATTTTGACCACTTTTACACCATTCGAATTGGTCATATTGTTTTTGACTATTTTATGACCAAAACACATTTTCAACCATCAATTTTTGACGAACGAGATTTCGTAAAAAAATGGTCAAAAACGGCTATTTTTGACCAATTTTCAACTAATAGGTGGTCAAAATTCACCTTGTTTTCTTGTAGTGGTATTTCGATACTATAGTCCATAACTCTTATTATATATAACGCAAACTATAAATTTCGTAAGTGAGTTACAGAAAATTATGAAAGGGATTGAATATGGAGAAAAAAGTAGGTACAAGTCACAATTTGTACCCTAATTTGGGTGGTTCCCATGCTTATCACGACATTTTTAGATGGACCACGAGATTTTACTACTTTTATGAAATTTTGTAAAGTTGTCAAAATAAGAAAAAACACAAAATAAAATGTATCTTCCCGAAGTAGAAACTCGTGGTAGTCTATACTCTCTAATAACACGAAATTGTGTGATTTTAAACATATTGGGATGTGAAAACACCTTTCATTCTTTAAGACTTTGATGTGAATTTACTGGAAAGCAAAATCATTTTATTTATTGACTAATCGATACTACTAATATAAATCTTCATAATTATTCTCAGAATTTTTGTTTAGACCAAAATAAACACTACATTCACCCAAGTTCACACTAGCTATGAATGATTTTGCTAATTGGTTTACTTGATATATACAAAAATCTATGTTATAGGTTTATTTCTCGCTTTTGATCAGTTTTCGATATAAATTTGGTTATGTTATAAATAGTTGATACAATGCTATATATTATTGAGTGGTTCATCAGATTGTAATGTGATATAAAATGTATTTATAATGTCGACCAAAAAAAAAAAAGTACTTATAATTTTTTGTTCACTGAAACTATTTTAAAAACAGAATAGAAAAATGGCATTAACAGATATGGATTTTTATAAAAATACAAATCCGATGAGAGTTTACTATAAATGGAAAATTGCGTTGAAAGCGATGGGACAAAACAAAGGCAATAAGGTAAGAAGATTGTCGGTGAAGGACAACAATATATGATGAATTTGTGTGTGTTTAATTGATTCTTTCTCCACTTTCACCTCTAAAGAGATTCCTCAAGAGCAAAAAAACAAGAAATATAATTTAGAAAACAATAATTACTGTACAAAACTATATGTCTGTATACAGTATACTTTAATTAATAACTTTTGTTGCAAAAGAATTAACCGTTTTGAAATTACTAAACCATCATGATGACAAAATTAATGAGAATGCATTGTAAAAAAATAGCGTTATAACGGTACTTACATTAATAATAGTCATGTTATTGTAAATATTGATTATTATTTTTCTTCATTGACGACGTGAAAAAATACATCTCATATGTATTAACTATATTCTTCACTTTTCTAGCTATGTCCCTTTATATATGCTTTTGATGAAATTAATTTCACCTTTTCCCCTTTTTTCCTTTCGATATTTTCGGACAATAAGACGCATCGAACTAATATTCTAAATATGGAAACTGACTTGTTGAATGGCAATACATAATTCAAAGAAACAAAGCCGAAAAGTAAAAAATAAAATGGCAGACTGTAAAAAGTAATAATTTATTCTTTTCTTTTTTTTATCTTGCAGAGTAAAAAGAAAGAAAAAACACTTTTTACAACAACAAAAATGTAATTTGTTTCAGAGAGTTTTCTACTCTCGTGATTAAGAGATCGAATCTATCATCTACGTGTCTCTGCAAAATAGACAGTACTTCGTAGATACGATGCATGAAGAGATCTTAAAGTATAACTTAATAGATTTATTTTCTCAAAAATCCTACTATATTAGTATATAAGTTGCTGCAGAACATGAGTTCGCTCATCGCTGGTAATAATAATATTATTAATAATTATTATAAACTATAATGTATCTTTTGTGTTTAGAGTTTTTCTCGACAAAGCATTAGAGACACCTGTCCTCTTTTGGGACCATTCTAATTTTATTTTATACATATGTATATTATGTGAATCATTGTTTTTAAATTACTGGACGTATTCCGAGTAATGATCCTTATTTTAAAATATTAGTTTTTTGTTACATAATATCTTCATTATGATTCGGTACCAAGTGGATATATTTGATTAATTTTCCTTTGCACAGTGGATATATTTTATTTTGTCTTTTTAAGGTAAGAGGCTAAACAAGTGTGTCGACGAAAAAAGGGGTCAATATATATACATTAAGAAAACGCAAAAGTAAAAGAAAGTTAAAAAAATTCATCACTCTTTGCAATGTTTATACAAAATACTGATGACGTTAGTCAGTCATTAATACATAAATAATAAAGTGATCAATAATTATTACGTATATTTACATTTAAACACTGAAAAGGATGATTCAAAATTTAATATGTAGTCTAAGACCACATCCCATTATGAAATTATGAACAAAAAAATGCATATAACCATAATTACAACCACATACATGAACTTTTATACCTTTATGATTGATTTATAATATTTGAAAAGGAAACTGAGTATGTGTTTAAATTTTCATCCAATGTACTAACAGATCATAGTTTTTAAAAGTGAAATTTGGATTATAAAAATGAAAATATCGGTTTTGAGATTCTAGGTCTCGCTTGCAAGTTGTTTGTTTTCTAGGAGACTCCAGAAGCAAAAAAGCATATCCACTAATTATTTAACTATATGTAATATTTTAATTAGTATCATAAAGTTTTTCGATTAACGAATTTAATATTGAAGCACTAAGAACAATCAAGAAGCGTACTAGCAAGTTGTGTAGAACGATTATCCTCGTGAGACTACAAATCTTGCCACTTTTAGAAATTAGTTAAATTAAAATACAACCCCTCATGCTATTATCATATTTCTCAAGTGACGACTTCAGTGACGAATTTAGGTTCATCTTAAATTTTAAATTCCGTTAAACTCGTACTTAAGAACTTATATTAATTATATAACTTTGTTGCAGACAATTTCTTTTCATAGACCCGACTGATTCCTTATCGTATGATTAAAAATATTATTTGACTAAACTAATTATAAAGTTTCGAAATTCCCCACGAAGTATGCATTCATTGGTCCATCGTACCGCTTCCTCGTACACTAATCTCCACTTGCCATCAAACCCTAGACAATTTTTTTTATAGAACATGATAAAACATATACATGTACATTTATGTGTATATACTATATAGTATATATATACGTGTGTTTATACACGTGAATGATGTATTCTTTTGTCTCTTGAAATACTTGAAAGGTTTCTGTTGGTTGTTTTTATACGAATTGTTTTTCAAAGATAAATAACATAAGAATGAATTATATATGTATTTATCAAATTAGGTTAGCCTTTAAAGAAAGTGTCGTTACGATGTGAATTATGCTATTTTAAATACGTTTGTGGATTTGTTCGGTGATGATATTTCGCAAGTTGAACTTGGAGATTCATTTTCATATAAAAAAATGTTTAATATTCGATCGTTAGTTTGTTTAGTTTGTTACATAACAAATAGAAGACAGAATTATTATAAAAAGGTATAAATATTAGATAGTCATGTAAGGAGGCTACTATATAATTCATATATAATGTACAGTGTTATAGTTCCATACTAATTAATAATTTAAATTGTTGATTTTGACTGCTAGGTTCATAAAGAAGATAATAGTATAGCTTTGTTTGATTAATGTTTATGCCATAAGGTACTGCTATGAATAATGCTGTGGAATACAGTACTTAATGACGCCATCAACGAGAGAACATTTCATCAAATTGTATCGTTTATGACTCATTTAAGAATAGATAATTGCAGTGATACAACGTTATATATGGACAGATATTTATCAATTACTCCTATTTAAGTACTACATTATACATATATTTTGAAGAACATTTTATAGCGGTTGACTGCTTTATTTGCACAATTACAGTTCTTTTAAACCATTTAAATCAATCTATCCTATGCATTTCACTCGGTTTAAAATAATTTGCTCTCTTTGAAAATATAAATTTAACATTTTTTATCAAAGATTTAGATAATTTTTAAATTATCTCATCAAATAGTACAGTTTATGAAATATACAGTATATAATATATTATGTTGTTTGGTGAATATATAGTATTCCTTTTAAAGTCCTTAATAATCAAAATCTTGAATATAAGTCTTATAGTCATTAAAAAGACAATTTCTACAAATTTACACAACCCAATCCCAATTTGTACCATTCCATTAGGTAAATAGTCAAAATGCCATCATTAAACGGAGAAGTGAATCGTATTCACACCGATTTATTAAAAATTTATAAAATATATATATTGAAAACTCAAAATATAGTATCACAAATTTTTATATTATAAAAGTGATCATCGTCTTCTATTGTAAACCCGAAGTTAGATTGGTTTGAGTTTACCTAAGTGTTAGTCACAAATATTTATATTTTATACACTATATTTACTACTTTTTCCGTTTTATTATATAAAATTTTTTAATTTATTTCGCGAGAACAAAAAAATAATAAATACAAATAAAATTTCATTTAATAGTTAATTAAAATTATAACTCAACTAATCATATATAAGACTACAGAATTTCAAAAGACAAAATTATCAAATCACATTAAAATTTACATATAAACTAGTAAAACATCTTATAAAATAAAACTAAAAAAATTCTCTTAAAAATCTTATATAATAAAACGGAAGGAGTACTATGTAACCAAATAGACAACAAAGGTTTTAAGGAGGAACAAAATTCACAGATAAAAGTGAAATCTAGGAAAAGATTCATGAATAAGTGCAAGAGTAGGAAACAACATTTAATAAACATATTTAACTTTTTGATTAAAAAGAGAATTAAAAGATTGGAGAAAGGAAGTGAAGCCGAGAAGTCTCTCTCACCATTATAACAATGTCTGACTTCTTTTGGGTTTCTGTGAGAGATAGAGAGAGAAACTGATTCAAAGGACACATTACTTGAAAATGACCACTCATCCCTAATAATCCCCAATTTTTATTTGCCTCTTTTCTCTATATATAACTAAATTTATATTTCCAAGAATTTTATTATATTTTCACATAATTTGATCAAATCTTGGGGGATATTATTGTTTTTTTTAAAACTAACGGTCTCATAGGTTCAGGTTGTAGGCATTATTGTGATTTATATACAGATGTTGCAAAAAAGGTAAAGAGATCTTGCGGTTGATATTCATTAAACTTTATTGAGATCGTAAATAAGTGTTAGAATTTTATTTCTTACTCCATTAGGGAAACATCAGTACCAATCTACTTCTGATTCTCTCTCGTCTCACCATTAATACTGTAAAAAAATAAATATCACTGCTTTTATTATTTTTGTCGGTAAAATATCTACAAAATGGACAAAACCAAAAATATCATTTTTGCTTTCCATGATTACTAATAGTAATACTACAAGCTTTGAAAATAGTATAAACTAGGAAAATTCGTTTTTTTTATGGATGGCTACAATTCTATCATATAATCGTTGCACAGTAATATGTGCTAGTTTTGATGTACATTATTTGTTTTTTTTTTAAATATACTGTAATTTTCTTTAACATGTTATTAAACCATTGAACCCTATTGCTATTTAACCTCAACTTTTTTTACAGCTGATTGATGACTTTATCTTAGACTATTCTTAGAATGTGTTCAATCGATAGGATTTTTATGGTTAGAAAGTGCACTTACAAGTATTTAGGATTCGATGTTTGTTGAGTCCAACTTTATTACACCAATCCAGCTAAAGGAAAACCCACCTACCAAAATTTTCCCCTATAATTTGTAATACCTAATTAAAAGTATATCTGAATAACTAACTATGTTGTGTTGAAAAAAATAATGTCACACTTCGATGTTATTGGATGAGAAGGGTCAAATAAAATAATTATAAAATGAAATAAGGTTGAGATATAGATATTAATTGAATATCGATATAAAAGAGAAATAACAAAACAAGTTAGGACTGAACATATATGTAGATAGGTGCAGGTAAGATATAAAGCAGTAATGTTTTTTTAAATCTTAATAAATTTATTGAGAAGAAACAACAAAAGACAACTCATTGACAAATCTCTTCTCAACCTTTTTTAGTCAGAACATCTCAAATCACACATTTATCCAATTTCCCATATATATAAAAAATCTTACTCGATCGAGGGAAAGGGAAAAAAACAATTCCATTAATTTCCATGAGAAAGTTTAATGAACAAGAGATTGTTAAAAGAGAAATCAGACTAAAGAAAAGCCGATAACTAATTTAATTAATATGGAGCTTCCAAGGTTCATTTTTTTTTCCTTTTTCACAATTTGTTTCTTATATATAATTAAAAGGATTAAAGATTTAAGAAGGTCTCATGAGAGGAGGTTGGAAGCCATTTGTCTGCAGCCAATTTTGATGAGAAGTAGAATTATAAATCTGGTTATTGTGATGATGAGGAGAGAATCCTGATGATGCTGCAGCATTTGCCAACACTTGGTTAGTCGCGGCCCGACCATCAAACCGGTGGTTCTCGGCCACCGGAAATAGCGAGAATCCTCCTCCGCCGCCACCAATGTTGCTGCTGCCCGGGAACTAATTTACCCCCAAAAAAATATTACAAATTTGTTATTAAAGAAGCAATTTTATGGTAATTAAATTTTGTGGTTTTTACTCACTTGGTGATTTGAATTGGGGATGTTATGGTTGAGCATTCCGGTTTGACCTAATCCGAGAATCTCATTCGAGTGAGGAGAATCTTGGTTCATCTGAAGGACAAACAAAACAATGTTAAGGTTACAACAAATTATTAAGGTTTCTAAATTATTGTTAATGATAATAATAAAGTACTAAACCCTACCTTGAGCCGCATTTCTTGACTCTTTTGCTTCGAATTAGCCGAATTTCCTAAACTCAAATCGAGGTTATGATCTTGTTGTTGAGTTGGATTGCCTGATGACTCTACAAACAAATTCAAAAAGTTGTAAATCAAATTCTAAATTTATTTAAAAGAACAAAAAAAAATATTGAAATAATTACCGGCATTGAGTTCATCATCGTAAATACTCGGATCGAAGTTGGTCACTGCATCTTTACCATTGCATTTGATTGCAGCTTTATCATACGCTCTGTGGTTATCAAAACAAAAAGAAATCAATTAGAAAAATAACACGTTATAATATTATATCTCAACAATGTGTTGCAAAATCATACATAAAAGAAGAGTAAAGGCATTTTTACCTAGCAGCTTCAACCTCTGTGTCAAACAATCCCAAATAAACATACCTAATTTTGAGAATCAAAACATAAGTTAAAGTAACAGATATATAAGATAAAAACCAAGTTTATGATTGATTCATAAAATAAACAAAATTACTTTTTGCCTAAGAATTGACCCATTCGAGCCTCCCAACGACCACACTTATGCAAAGTAACACCTCTATACTTAGAACTTCCTCGAGGGAAGCCTGTGCTTTGTCGACGAAGCACGTGCACGAACTCTTCCTTGGTTAAATTCTTCATCTATATATCAAATTTAATTTTAATATTACCGACTTGTAATCTAAAAAACTTCAACCAATACATAGTTTAAATATGTTTGTAGAATTAACCTGTTTCAAATCATCATCATAATCTTCGATGTTAAAATTGATGTCAGCTTCTACTCCACGGAATTTAATCGCAGCTCTATCGTATGCTCTACATAACAAAGTAAATATTTGTTTGATATATTAAAAACCTTTAATTTAATATGTACTGATTCATTTTCTGATTTGCTTTTAAATTTATATTATACACAGTCAAAGAGAGAAATATACCGAGCAGCTGCATGAGCAGTGTCAAATCCACCTATTCATAACAAAATAAAAAGATTAAAAAATATTTGTTTATATGATGACATTTTTCAACACCAAAATACTAGAAAAAAAAAATTTGAAAAAGAGAGTAAAATTACCCAAGTAAACTTGTTTTCCACAGTCCCTGGATTTTCAGACAAACACAAGAGAAAAAAATTAAGAATAAAACAAAATCTTTAAATTCATAAACCTTGTTTAAACAAGATTATATCTAAAAAACAAATTAAAAATTTAACTGAAAACTTACCAAATATGAGACTCCCATCTTCCGGTACGCCGGTAAAACGTAACACCTCGATACTGAGAACTCCTTGACCTTGGTCCACGCCGGCTTTTTTTCAACGGTTGCGCCGGTTCCACCACGGCGGTTGTTACAGTGACTGCTTTTCCCGGCGATGATCCCGTCGCTAGATCCGACTGACAAAACTTTACACCAACCCAATGAGCCCGTGGAAAACCCGACCCACTACCGTCTCCTCCGCCGTTAGATTCCATCTCCGGGAAGAACTGGTGTGTTATAAGCGGGTTGTTGGGTCTAACCCGGTTCGGTTCATCATCATCGGATCCATCTTCTATAATCACAGCAGAAGAACTTGAATTTGAGAAAGATCCGACCCGTTTACCCGGTGATGAATAACTTAACACTTCTGATTCTTC
The DNA here is from genome assembly GCA_963576765.1 of Draba incana. Taxonomy (NCBI): domain Eukaryota; kingdom Viridiplantae; phylum Streptophyta; class Magnoliopsida; order Brassicales; family Brassicaceae; genus Draba; species Draba incana. The sequence goes on along the minus strand of OY755212.1, from coordinate 2,640,403 downwards.
TTCTCTTAACGAGTCATTTAGATCCCACATTTTTTTTTTCTTCCTAATTAAATCTTTTTTTTTCTTTTTGTATGATCTTTTGTGGTTTTATATTTCAATCCTCTGGTTTGATTCTCCTCAAGGTTAGAAGCTAAATAAGAAGAGAGAGTTTTTTGGTTGGTAGAAAAAAAAAAATCAAGAACAAAGAATAAAAAGAGAGTAAGAGCTAGAGAGAGAGAGAAGAAAATTGAAATATTTTTCGGAGTTTGCTTCTACGAAAGCTTTCATTTTTATCCTTTCCTTTATATTTACTTCCAATGTCATTTCTCTCTCTCTCTCTCTTCACTATAATAATATTATTCTCTCTCTAACCACTTGCTTTCTTTGGAAAAAAGATTATATTCGAAACAATTCCTCGTATTGGAGTTTCTTTCAAAAAAATAAAGAAAAAAGAAAAAAAAAATATTTCCACTTTTATGATGTATGTATTACAAAACATCTTGTTTGATTAATCAAAGATTCCATTAATATGTAATTTCATGTTTTAAGAAAGCAAAAGTCCACGGCTTGGTTCGGCAAGCAATTCTAGAAAAGGTATTTTTTGCAAAAATGAATAAGTTTATAGATTACTTAAAAACCCCACAATTTTGCCAAAATTGTGGTACTTTAGCCTATGGAGCTAAGCTTTTTTTGTTTTTATTTCTTTTTTTATATGAATAAAAGGTAAGATGATACATATGCAAATAGATCACGCATGGATCTATATATGTTAATATATATATATATTTATGTACAATTAATAGGTGTTTTCATGATCGAGCAAATTAAAAGTAGATGAGATATTAAAGCTTTACACTAAAATTATTATTTAAATGTTTATTTTTTCTAATAACTTATTTCAATATTTGTATTTATTGCTTAAGGCTTCATTGGCCAAACATTTATAATTCTACTAAATTATATTTCTATTAAAATACTTTGCAGAAACTTTTACTGTATCTGAAATCATATATAAATGGATAGTAACTATCTGTTTTTTCTTAATGGGTTGTTCCTACCAAAGGGGCTTGGTTTAAAGGGAAACAAAATAATTAAAGTCCAACAATTTCAAATCTCATTTATCAAACTGTATTTATTGCTTACTTGGTTATTTGACTAATTATTCACCACACTAACAATTCTAATAATCTCTTAACCGTAGAATTGAAAGATCTAAATTTCTTTGTTTCCAAACTTGTCAATTTAATGTGAATTTTCCAGCATTTGCATTGATGCTCATACTTGCATGTTCTATTTAATTTAGTATAATTGGTCGTTTTAAGAACTAGTGACGAAATGTATTTTAGGATCAAAGATCAAGCTGAAAGCATCAACTTTTTTTTATAAATACATGACCACTAGAATTTTGCTTACCTTTTATTTTTCCAGTTGATTAAACTATATTTTGATTTATTTAGTTAACTGATTGTCTTCTAAATCTGTATGTGTTTTTAAATGCTAAGGGTATGTGTTTCGGATAAAAAAAATGCAAAATGTTGTTCAGTGAAGTTTGCAGAAAGTTTTTTTTTAATATATACAGTTGTTCATGTGGAACATGTGAAACTAAGATTTCAACCTAATTAAGATTAATTACGTCCAAACCAAAACTTTCGGTAACACTTGCTAACAACAAGTTGCTTCATCAATTTCTCGATGTTTTTTTTTACAATCAATTTGTAGGGAAATACACTTTTCCCCATCTAATACATTAATGGGAAATTAGGTGAAATAACACAAAAAAAAAATTATAATTAAATTTCTAATCAAAACACCCTTATGTGGTCAAATCTCAACCATTAGATTTAGAGGTTTATGTTAGGATTTGAATTATAATTTTTCTTTTTGGCTATACAACAAATTCAACCTACATTAATTAGTATCATCCTCCAGTTGAAAAAAAAAATAGTATCATCCTCTACTTCATTGCCATGATTCCACAATCTTTATCTGCAAAACATGGGAAAACGAGTTGCGTGAGTATTATCACAAATATTCAATGAGACGGCTATTCTATCTACGGCCTATCACTCATGCTCAATAAGAATAATATGATACCAAACAATACACAATAACCAATCAACACAAACAACAAAAATCCACTTATGTCGATCGACACACTCACCGTGTCGATCGACACGACCAACAAAACTCGGTGTCGATCGACACGAAACGTGTGTCAATAGACTCTAGTTCGAATCCGATCAACCACAATTCATAAACGCTACATCAAAACGTCAACATACACATTGTAAATCGCAATAACACACATAACAACAAGTTCCAATCAATCAATCCATAGAATTCGCATCTATATCATCTTTAATCACCTAGAAGCCATGGTCAGGCACTCACCTTGACAAAACATGAAAGGAACGAAAGGAATAACACGAGACACGAACACATAGCCTTTCTCAAGACTAAAAGCTACTAGCTCTCCTTCTCTATCACTTATAACTCACAACTAGGATTTCCCAAAACTAAATTAGATTCCCTGAAAAATAGAACCAACACGCTGACTTCGAAAGAACACTAAGATTGTAGCTTACCTCATAATCAAGATCGGAAACCCAATCTGAAATCCAGACAGAGAGATATTTCCAAAGAAAATAGATCCTCTCCTGACTCCTTCTGAATCGCCGGGAGACTGCTTCCCATGTGGACTGATGGAAACACTAAACTATACATATCACTCACCGAAAAAAAAACTATAACTCATAAGATAAAGATCATAACGACAATCTGCTTTCTCCTATAGTTAGATAAGAGATAGGAGAACTTACCTACAAAGTTTCACACCGATCATATCTATTTTGATCGCCCGTTTCCTCTCTCCACCGAACAGTCATTTCTGTCCTCTCCTTCCTCTCAATCTCGATGCACAAATCACCCTCAAGAACACTTTCAATCTCCTTTTCTCTCTTTCGCAAGTGTTTTTTCTTCAAAATCACGGTTGCACCACGAGAATGAGCTTTTATACACGCTCCTAGGGTTTCCAACCCTAAACCGAGCAAAACCGAGTAATAAAATTGAATCGACATCCCATATCGACACCACCCTAGACCACCAATTTCAACCAGTTAATTGAACCAATCCGAACCAACACAAATGAGTGTCAATCGACATACCCTCTGATATCGATCGACACCCCACCAAAAACTAGAAAACTGGTTCGCGGTCGTTACAAAAAATATTTTGAAGATGCGTCATAATAACATTTTACATCAAATATGATAGGATAATAAATACATTAATAACTAAAAGACATAGCAAACTCCATTAATTATTGATAATTAGAGTCATAAAATTGGGACTGGAATTTTTTCAAATATCCGGTTTGGTGAATACATACAAACGAAAAATTATTAAAAAAAAATATTTTAATCAATTTGATACTATCCAAAATATAGATTATCATATAGCTATTGTTTATTCCAATTGGGTCAGTTGAGTTATAGCTTTGTTTGTATAATTTTATATACTTACCAATCCATTAACAGTTTTTTTCCCCACGAGGAGAATTCGAATTTGGTTATATCCGGTTATGCCCAATTGTACCTTTATTATAATCCGATTTCAATTCATACGAAAAAACATCATACACGAATTAAGACAGACAAATGTATCAAAAATATAAATTCGATTTAAACAACAAAAAATTTGAAGATTACATAGAGAATGAGTGGCCCATAATCATTCTTGTAGGCTAATTCGAAAATCTAAAGAGAATACAAGGAAATAAACGTAAATATAATTATTTTTTGCACTTAAAAAAAAAAACAAATGTTATATGGTTATAACTTATAAGAGAGGTATCAAAAAAAGGAAAAAGGAATTATGAGAAGAAAAGGAAAATGTTACCAGAAAAGATCAATCCATTAGTACGGACAAACTGTGGGGTCCATCTTTTCCCTCTTACATCCACCAATCAACTTTCGTTTCTCTTACCTCGTATTTTCATCTCACGCTCCTACAATACGTGCGTGTTCCTCACTACCTTGAATCTTAAGGCGCGTGGAAACACGCATTCCGACAAGAGATGCGGTTTGGTTTCTGACCAGAAATGCTGTAGCCAACTATACATTTGGGTTTATTAAAATAAGATTTGGATTTGTTAGATTCGTATATTTTTGTGAGAAAATTCGTCATTCTTGACATCATCTATATGATTTTTTATTCGTATAACTAAAATATACTATTGTTTTTGAGAAATATAAAAGTAACACAGTTCTTATTTATATAAATAAGCGAAAATACGTTGACAAAAAAAAAAAAAAAAGTGAAAATACAGGAGATGAAGGGGAGAAGGGGCTTTGTGTCGGAAAGGGAAACATACAAATTTTGTTCGTGTTAATGTTGGGTCCAGAGGAAAGAATGGGCTAACAAAAATTGAAAACAATTTTTTTGAGGTTGCCATGTCACCAGCCACATTGTGAATTTACCATCGAGTAATTATTGTTAACAATTTTCTTCAAGGAATAGAAGAGTTTTGGTGTTTTCAGTGTAAATTCCTATTTCCAACTCATCAAGTGCTCTATGTGATGTGATGATTTATAACAGTACGTCGAATGTTCTTGTATGTCCATAATCTATCGGATTAAAGATATACCTAAATTATATTTTAGTATCTTCTCAGTCTTGTTTACTATTCGAACTCAAAATTTATACTATTTCGTTTAATTTCAAAGCCTAGTTCGTTAGTTAGAATTAGTTAATGTTAACGTATGCATCTATTTAGAACATTTTTGATGTTATAACATTTTAAATATATTAAAATTTGATAATCTTATCTTATTATATAAAAGAGAAGCCGGTCGACGAGAGCGTGACACGTAAACAAAATTGTAATTCATGAAATCGTGACATGTGTCTAATATTAATGAGATGATGACATGTGTTAAAACTTTAATTTATTTAAGTAAAATTAAAAATGGAAAACTAACAAAAAAGTTTCCAAATAACTACTCAAATAATTAAATGGAATATTTCTAAAAGTCTAAACTAACAAAAATAATAATATATGAGATTTAGAGAGGATATAATTAGATGTATATATGTGATGTTTGATAATATTATTTATATGTTTTATATGAGGTTACTAACATAAAATTTACTAATTTCTGATTTAATTATAAAATATTTTAGTTGTTTACGATTTATTATATAGTTAAAAAAAATATTCAATATAATTATGAGCACCCTGACATTATGGTTAACCATTTAATTAACATTATATCAATTATTAGGATTAATTATATCAAATATTAGGATTAATCATTTATATATGATTATGAATTCACATTATATCAATTATGACATAAGAATTAAGATATAAATGAACTCTACGGATTTATAGTTTATGTTCTATCAAATTTAGCGGGGTTTTAAATAAAATTTAAATATTTATTAAAAAATTTAATGTGTTAAACTGCGTATTAACGCGGGCCATATCCTAGTCTTCCATAATCGAGAAACCGAGACCAAAATCTATATTAATCATTGGAAATTTGGAACATACGTGGATTAATCATTTAAGCCAACTAACTATAATTGAAATCACAATAAAATACTAGATTACCTTAAATTTGCTTTAACCAAAATAAGTTTACTTTATACAGTTTATACTTTATAGTAATTTGATAACACCGCATTCAACATAGTGATCGTAATGACTAAAATTGTAACGTCCCGACCGCCCCTCCTATGGGCCCCTGTCCACTCTCAGGCCCATAGGCCCACTATGTCTGACGGTCGGTGCGTTAGTCCGGGAGGCTCCGAAAGTCATGTTTACTGACCCTGCAAATCACCACGCGATCTTTCCTCGTGTTTTGACCTCACTCACACGATACTGAAAATCACTTCCCAGTAGGTCACCCATCTTGAAACTACTCTAGCTCAAGCACGCTTAACTCTGGAGTTCTATCAAGACCTCTGACCGAAAAGATAAGTGCACTTTGGTGATATAGGTAGCCAAATCAATTCTTGTAAGCATCTCCGCATATACCGCATATACCATATATGGCCTGAAACCGGGGTGTCACAATCACCCCTACTAACAGATCGCAACATCCTCGTTGCGCATACCAAGATCGTTACCCCGACAATCTGATTCTTCACAGATGTCAAGGTTCGCTCTGATACCACTTGTAACGTCCCGACCGCCCCTCCTATGGGCCCCTGTCCACTCTCAGGCCCGTGGGCCCACCATCTTGAAACTACTCTAGCTCAAGCACGCTTAACTCTGGAGTTCTATCAAGACCTGTGACCGAAAAGATAAGTGCACTTTGGTGATATAGGTAGCCAAATCAATTCTTTTAAGCATCTCCGCATATACCGCATATACCATATATGGCCTGAAACCGGGGTGTCACAATCACCCCTACTAACAGATCGCAACATCCTCGTTGCGCATACGAAGATCGTTACCCCGACAATCTGATTCTTCACAGATGTCAAGGTTCGCTCTGATACCACTTGTAACGTCCCGACCGCCCCTCCAATGGGCCCTGTCCACTCTCAGGCCCGTGGGCCCACCATCTTGAAACTACTCTAGCTCAAGCACGCTTAACTCTGGAGTTCTATCAAGACATGTGACCGAAAAGATAAGTGCACTTTGGTGATATAGGTAGCCAAATCAATTCTTTTAAGCATCTCCGCATATACCGCATATACCATATATGGCCTGAAACCGGGGTGTCACAATCACCCCTACTAACAGATCGCAACATCCTCGTTGCGCATACCAAGATTGTTACCCCGACAATCTGATTCTTCACAGATGTCAAGGTTCGCTTTGATACCACTTGTAACGTCCCGACCGCCCCTCCTATAGGCCCCTGTCCACTCTCAGGCCCGTGGGCCCACCATGTCCGACGGTCGGTGCGTTAGTCCGGAAGGCTCCGAAAGTCATGTTTACTGACCCTGCAAATCACCACGCGATATTTCCTCGTGTTTTGACCTCACTCACACGATACTGAAAATCACTTCCCAGTAGGTCACCCATCTTGAAACTACTCTAGCTCAAGCACGCTTAACTCTGGAGTTCTATCAAGACCTTTGACCGAAAAGATAAGTGCACTTTGGTGATATAGGTAGCCAAATCAATTCTTTTAAGCATCTCCGCATATACCGCATATACCATATATGGCCTGAAACCGGGGTGTCACAAATATAGTTGAAAAGTGAAAATTACATCCTGATCAATCTTTTCGTTTTTTGGTCGAAATCAATATTTTCATATTATATGACTCAATTATTGTTTTTAAAGTCTTATAAGCGAACATAAAACGTTTCTATATGTATATCTTACAATTCAAAGGTAGTTTTATCTTCTGTATGAACATAGTAAAATATTGGAATCTAGTTATAAGGTAATTTTTTTCCTAATGCAAATAAAGAGAGTACGACACTACAAAAAAAGTGTTCCATTACATCATTTATTTTATTTATTTGTATTAGTTATAATTAATGCAAAAGAGTTTTACATCATTTATTCAAGTGATTCCGAAAATGATGATGCAAATACTTTGTATCAGTTTAAACATAAACGATGTCAATTTATATTGGTTACAAAAAATGATATAAACTTTAAATCAATTAATAGAAATGATCTTAGTATTTGCTACGGTTACAACAAATAATGCTAAGTATTTGTATCATTTATTTTAATTGATGTTATGATTATAAATAAACTATAATTAGTTATTTCGTATATATTATTTTACTATAAAACAAATTAACAAGCTTTATTGGAAACATAACTTAAGAGTCTAAAATTATTTATTTATGAACTCTATTACATTAAAATCAATTAAAACAATTATTAGCCCACTAACGGAAAAATTGGTACATGTATGAGAATATTTTTAGGAAGGAAATTCTCTCCAACCCTTCATTTGTTTTCGATATGGGATAAATGGTGTGCAATAAAAAGAAACGAATCTCTAAAGAAATTTTAAGTAATTGCATCAGTCTTTTCTTAACTGATGTTAAACAATTAATTAATAATAATGATAAATATATTTACATCAGTTTGAAATTGACATATATTTTGTATCTTCTTTTAAATGATGCTAACACACATTAGTAAATGTATCAATTATCTAAGTGATGAGAATTCATATTTTTGTGTCAATTTCTAAAAAAATGATTTAAACATGTAGAAATTTATATCAATTTTACTGAAAGTGATGTTAAATTTTGAAAGCCTTTTAGCAAAAAAAGAAAAGAAAAGAAAGTGATGTTAAACTAGTCAATAAAACATCAATTATCAAAACTGATGTTAGACAATAAAGTTTGTATCATTTACTAATATATAATACTAAAATAGTATCATTTAGTTAAGTGTTCAATTTAAGTGATGTAATACACTCTTTTTTTTGTAGTGCGATGCGAATGTAATAAACCAAAATTAGTGAAACTTTCAGTAAAATCAAAAACCTAAGCTGCTAAAAAAGCTTTTTACATGAGACACGTTGTACATATTTCGAGTGGAATGCAATAACAAACATTCCAATAATGGCTTTCGTTGAACATGCTTTCCTTAAGTGGAAACTACTGCTCTCTCTCTCTCTCTCTCTCTCTCTCTCTCTCTCTCTCTCTCTCTCTCTCTCTCTCTCTCTCTCTCTCTCTCTCTGTATATATATATATTACTAATATTACCAAATGCATATTTGTGATAATAGAAGCTAGATTTTTGTTTGTTAGAGATGTGATATGTCTGTGACTTGAGCTTATACATACATAATCATATATCTATATATATAACACAAAAATGTATGTATATGCATTGTATGTCAATAATTACTAAAGCCCAAGGCCCACTTTACAGAGAGTTACTCTGTCTCTTTTATCTCTCTTTCCAATGAAGAGGCCCACAAAAACTATTATTATTCCCTATTACCCCGTGAATCACACATTTTAAAACTATTCAACAAATATATCAATGAATAAAACAAAACCAAAGAAAACAAAAATGAAATTCCTAATTTCGGCTGAGTTTTTATCAGACCTTTATACTCCTTCGTTACACGACATATATGAAATGACAAAAATGTACTAAAAGAACAGGTATTATTGAATGTAAATAAGTAAAATGTACAATTAATAAAACCCTAGGAAAAAATCATCTCTACAAAAACCTATACAAATTTATTTTTCGGTTTCTATATAAAATAAATAAAAATTACATCCCCGCAAAACTACAGCAATGTCATGTGTAGTTGTAAATATTTGCCTAGTACATTAACAAAAACATAAATAAAAAGAATCAATGCCTATATTTATCTCAGTCTAGCTACTTGCCTATGTGTTCACAAAGTGTGGACGAGCACCAACAAAATTCAATTTCTCTTTAGTAAACAATGAATACATAGTTTGGCAAAAAACAATGAATACAGATTGTTTTTCTGTGACCAAAAAACAAAAGAAGATTGTTTTTCAAAGATTAGGTCATAAACGATAATACAAATTTTCAGCTACTTGAACAAAAATGTTGACACGTGGAGTGTGACCATTTACATGTATTAATGATTATAACCAATACGTATTTGGGATTTTGAATGCAAATCAAAACTGTGGATCTTGTTGGGTGACATTGATAAATATCATGAATATGTCTTATTTTAAAAATTGACATAATGGGTATAAATGTTGTCGGCAGATTCATTCTGCCATTGGTAGAATTATGAGATTGTCACCATTCACATGTGCAACAGTAATTTTTTATTTTTTTACTTTATGTCTGTCAGACTTTTGCTTTTTTTTTGCTTTTTTTCTTTTATGTATGGAATAAAACACACACGTGATGAAATGAGGAATACATGTAGGTAACCGCCCTTTTGGTCCAATGGTTTTGAGCAATTTTTTTTAATTCTGCCTATATATATGTTAGAGCTAAATCGCTAAATTGTGAAGCTTCCAATGGTCCAAAGCTTCTGATGTTCCAAAGCTTCGCTTACTTGTGAAGGGCATAAATTCTCATAAGGTAATTTACTCTTTAATTTTGGATACATGATTTTCACTTAATTTTGTGATTTGCACACGTGAATTCGTGTTATCTAAAATAACTTTTTTTGCAACTTCAATTTAAACACAAATTACTATGTAATATCGCTAATCTATATTAACAAACTAATATATTTAATAAATTAAATGTTTATACGATATAATGATCCATTTATTTTAAATTTAGGTGTGGATAAGTATCTTATTTAATAAATTTAACCCATATTTTAAGTTATATAAAAGTAGATTAAAATTCTTCACTATTTTTTCTTCAAATTCAATTAGTCAATTTAAAAAATCTATTTTAAAAATAACTCACTTTCGACATAAAATTTTAAAGACATTAATTTTTAAAAACCTTATATGTTAAGTTAAAATATATAATAATTAAGTTTTCATATATAACCACCAATAATTTTCATACTAGTATGTGCCGTATAGAGGTCACATGTATCATATGCCACAATTTCTAAATGGTTCTCCGCCCAGAGATGCAGAGGAGTTATTTAACCGGTGGCATTCTTCGCTCCGTTCAGTGATCGAACGAACATTTGGTGTTTGGAAAAAATGATATGATCCTAGGAAGCTTGCTCAAACAATTCGTGGGTTACTAGAGGAATTTTGGAACAAGAAGAATAAATCAAGCCCAAATCAAAATAACAAGTCTGATTTTTAAGCTCATCAAGGGATAAATTCGATCATGCCTTTATGCAAGAGAAATCAAGTGCCGCTGCTAGCTTACAGTACCCAAGACGACGATCTACATATGGATCTAAAGCCCCGTGAGTCTAGTTTCCGAAACTATCAAGAACTCTCCAATCGGCCCAGTAAGTCGCTCAGAAAAGGCCCAACAGTGGAAGTGCGTCCAAGGCATGGAGACAAGGAGTTTAATCCAAGTTTGAGTTTCAAGATGTGTTTAATTTTATATGTTGTTTTTCAAGGAGAATTATTGTTTTCTCTCTCCTTCATGCAAGTCTTTGTTTTCTCTTTAAAAACTCATGTAACCTCATTATCAAAATTATCTAGTCTTTTGAATAAAAATCTTTCTCTCATTTTCTAGATCAATCTCGTTTGTGAGTAATATCAAACGAAATCCTTTGTTTATTTTTGGTGAGTCATATCCAAAAATATCAAAGTGGAATATCAAAGGCCTTCCGCAACCTTTGTGAGACCAATCGATCCCCATCCTTTGAAGCGATTCGTCGTTTGCAAAGTTATCTCGTTCCCTTTTACCAACTTCGAGTGAGAGTCCTTGGGAGGAGTCTATCAAAAAATAATGGAAAATTTTATCAGAGTTTCCAAGATACGATGTCAAGACTCAAAACAACGTAATCATATCCACAGCGGGATTGCATAACTTTATTCGTCTATCTGAAATTCCGGATGTTGACTTTGATGATGCTTTAGCTGGTAATGCAATACCACAAGAAAATTTTCTTAACAGCGAGGAAGATGGGGGAGATGCAGAAGAACCTTTTGTGCAACAACAAGAAGAAACAATTGAAGGAGGCCATATGAATACGACACGAGATGGAATAAAACAACAACTTTGGGATTCGTTTCAATAAGAATATATAAGTATATATATCTTTGCATATGCTTGTAATATTTCTTACGTTTATTTTATTTTTTGTAATTTTTCGTGTTATTTATAACATGTATGCATGTTAAATTTTAACTATTATTACATTTTGCATAACTTCTTTATTACATTATATTGTGATTATAATAAATTTTTGGTTCAATTTTGTTGTAAAAAAACAATACTTATGTGATAGAATAAGTAATTGTTGTGAAATTATTGCTAAAAATATTTTTCTATTAAGTTTTCTACTATTTATAAAACAAATTTAATTAATAATTTATTAATTTTGGTATATTTTATAATATAATAAAAAACCATAAAAAATATTACAATTTAAATACGAAACACGACCCAAAATAGTTAATTTTGATTTATCTATTATAGTTCTCATAATTAGTAATTTATGTATTAGATTTTTCATATTTATCTCAAAATACTTAATTTTCATACTTTATGATTTACATGATAATTATATATAATAAATTTAGTTTATTAATTATTATTTTGACAAAAAATTTATAATCAACTATTTATAAATTAATTTTATTATTTTTATTTATTCTGTGAAATTCTGCTATTGGTATAATGGTTCTACTGACACCATTTAACTTTCTTTTATTCTGCCAGATTCTGCTAGAAATTTAATCATTCTGCTGTTACCATTTAGAGCCAATACGAGGAGATACAACTAAGCTCATATCTAAAGGTTTTAAATATGTCTTATTTAAAAAATTGCAAATCTTGAAATCGCAATCAAGTCCGAGATTAGCGAACGTGGAAAACATCGGACGGTATCGATAGAATCTCGATTTGTGATGTTGTCCCAATCTTGTTAGGCTTCCAAATATCCTTAAGGATTCACTTTTCATATACCCACGTGGCATTTTATGATTAGTTCAATGTGGGGGCCATGTGAGAGCTGATAGTGGATACTCCTCGATGCCTTCACGATATTTTATTTTAATTTCTTTCCATGTGGTAATATATATATATATATATATATATTTTTTTTTCATACAATTGGATTCGACTCAAGTAGTGAAGAAAATACGAGATACCAAATCAAATTGTACTAAAAAGCGCCCAAGGAAAAGAGAAAAGGAAGAGAATCTTGAAGTTTTTTGAAAGCACTTTCAAATGACAAGACTTCATTATTTTTTCACTTTTATTGTGAATGTGAAATTTCAACCGGATCTGGTGAAATTCATTTTTCAAAACCATTTTATAATTCTGTTGAAAGTTACTCATTGTACTCTAAAACGAATATGTATTAGTTGGTTGCTTGTTTGCTCTTCACGTGTCTACAATGTATTAGAAAAAGGTTAGATACTAACATTTTAGGGGGAAAAACGAGAGAATATATAACTATAAAAACTAACGTAGTCTAAGAAAATTTTGGTGTAAATGCCAAATTAGAAACAAATGATTAAGAACTTTGAATGGTGCTATATGTGTTTATCACATTTCCAAGCTAAGAAGAGAGAGGCCAGAGATAAGACTAGTTAGTTTGGTAAACTCGCATTAATGTTAATTTTAACATAAAACCCTCACTGATAAATAGCATACACAATACCTTATTTACAAGTACATTAACTAAGTTTTTTTTAAAACTAGTACATTAACTAAGTTGATCAACCAACTGATCAACAAATTGTTTACGAACGTAACTACCTAGTCCGGTAGTGTTAGTATAAAAGCAATTTTTGTATAAGAATTAATGGAAACTAAATAAACGAAATAACGAATGGTAAATAGGTTGGGGACAAAATTAAAGTTAGGGTTAAATTATTGAGAAGAAGAAAAGGAGACGACAAAAAAAAAAGGGACAAAGGGAAACACGTTAATGTACAAATATAGTAAGGAGTCAGGAACTTGGGTACGATGTCCATACGTTTTGTGGTCCAAAGACTTTCCATTTTTGTAAATCTTTGAAATTAACCCCACTTTGTTTTCTCAAACATCCTTCGACATGGACACACACACACAATTTATTATTGAGTCTTTTAACCTTAAGTTTATTTATTTATTTTATGGTACTATATATCGAAACCACACCCAAGTTTTAGTACGGTCCCATTTGCAATAATTCACGTTAGTTAATGGAGGGACCAACGAATTATTCCGACTTTTTCATCAATATGGGAATCATTTCCTTTTAAAATTTTCATATTTGCTTTTATTTTGTTTTGATGTTTTGAGACAAAAAATAAATAAATAGGACGATGGATGAGATAGGTCGAGCCTAACTGAGGCTTAGGTAAGAGAGATGAATTATGATTCTTTCGTTTTGAAAAAAAAATATCTCGTTGAGGGTAGTTGTAAACAAAAATAAAACATTTTAAAACGAGAAAATACAATAAACTGCTGGATTTCACTAAAAATAGCATACCTTATATTTCTTTTTAGAGGAAAAAACTTACATGTAAAGTGATGATACGTGAAGAGACTTTAGTCTTAAGTACTCTAATGATTAATTAAGATAGTGATTACAAAGTTTTTGCAAAACAAACCGGAGGTTTAAACTCAAAAACTATATATATGCAAAATAATGTTGACGTTCATCATTGCCTAGACACCAAACAAATTTAATCTATTATTACGCTACATACATACATGTAACATGTTAGTTTGTATTTTGTGATTCTCTGTGTTATGGATTATTTCATACATCATACATTTATCTACGTATAGTAGGTTGCTATTCTTTACGTATTTATATATGATATCGAAGTGTTTTTTTCACTAGTTTTGACGTGGAGGAAAAACATGAAGTAGAATAGAAACTTGGTTAAATTCTTTTCTATGTCGCCTAAAGAGATAACAACTTTGGGCAAAACAAAATAAAATGGATAACACAAACAACTACAGCGATAAAAAAAAAAACAACAAATCGAGAGTCATCAAAGGCCATTTCCTTTGAGTACAATCAAAGGTTTTTAACAAATGAAAAAAAAAAAATATATATAAAGATGATCCACTTTGGAAGTGTGAGATTGTGTTGAACCGATGTCCATGCCACAATGATCACAAGTATAGATGATGCTTTTTTAATTAAGATGAAGAGCCGCGGCCATCACGACCTATGCTTTTTTTGTCCTTCCCCCTTCATCCATTTCATCTCTTGGAGTTTTAGCGTAGGTTTTAGTATTATCCTACTTCTTAAGGTCTTTTGAAATTATCACATATATCATTTGTTCAAAACCTGAAAAATTCGTATCTAATGTAGTATAATTGTTACCAAAAACATTCCCACAGCGAGATGAGGATGCGTTTATATCATTGGTTCAAATATCACTACAAGAAAACAACCGCTATTCCGACGGCCAAAACCGTCGGAATTCGGTCGGGAAAGACCCATTTCCGACGTGTTTCTGACGGCTTGGGTCCGTCGGATCTATCACGTCGGAATTTTAATATCCGTCGGAATTCCGTCTGTTTGTTGCAACGGAACTCCGACGGAATACGGATATCCGTTTTCCGTTTGAGAGCTGATATGTTGGATTTTTGGCCTAATTTACCCATGGTTTTGTGTTGCATTTCTTGTCTTTTTGTTTCCTTTTGATGTCTTTTCAGGTTCTAAAGTGCTTTGGAGCACAATTTGGAGCTGCTGGAGCTCTATGAAGAAAAGGAGAAGAATTGGAGCAAAAAGAGGAGTTTTCAATCCACCGAGCACCTGCTCGGTCCGAGCGAGCACCTGCTCGCATGAGAAGCACCAGAACCTAAACCTAATAAAGCTGGCCGCCGAATCCATCTTGAGGCCCACGCAAAATCCCAGAAGTTAATGAGTCAAAACAATCCCATTTCATTAGGGAATTGATTGATTTTCATAATAAATGGGATTTGTTCTACTTTCCTTGTTTTGTCTTAAGAGATATTTTAGCTTTTAATGTTTCTTTCTTGTATTTGAAGGAGCTGAGCCTCCTTAGAATAAGGGGGATTCATTCACGAAATAATCAGAAAACCTTTAGTTCTCTTTTTACGATTTTAATAAAAGTTATTTTTGTTCTTCCATTGTTCTTCACCAATCCGAATCACCACTTCATTTCCATTGAAGCTACTGTTCATTTCCGAATCATCACATCATCATCTAGAGAAGAATTCTAAACCCCCTTTCATTCTTATCTTCCATTATGAATCCTTATCTAATGATTGTTGCACTTGATTTAATCATGTCCGAGTAGTTTGCTAACTAGGTCGGGGTGATTTCGATGGTGATTTAGGGTCTTAGATGGTTGAGCCAAATAGGGTAATCTTATGTCTTCATCTCTAGGAAGTTTTAATGCTTAGGCTAAATTGATCACTTAGTCTATGATCTCTAGGTTTAATCTATTCACCAAAAATGATATAGGTTGCTAGAATTACCTTTGATGAGCATTCGGTGGTAACCAAAACACCATTGATCGTTCCCATTGAATGTGAACATATTGAACCATTGCATTAAGGCTTGTTTACTTCATTACTAAATCCACTCGAAAGTGTAGGTATTTAGGCTGTAGACAAAGGTATTGATACATCGCCAAAAGCGGGGCAATACATATTTATGTTTGAGTTCTAGACCGCATTTAAATAGACCCTGAATAGAAGCTCAACCCAAGTACCCGAAATCACCAAAGATTCATCTCGGCTTAGTGCCTTTTATCATTGTTTTATTACCGAATTTTATTCCAAGCATCTGCTCATTTGCATTGAGCACCTGCTCACGTCAGTTTACAACTCATTTAATTTATCTTAGCTTTATTTGAAATCTATAGATTCATAGTGTAACCTTGGTCTCTGTGGATTCGATACCTTATATACTACTGCTTTTGCCTGTGCACTTGCAGCATTATTTTGGGTTAAAACTCGAGACTATCAAGTTTTTGGCACCGTTGCCGGGGACCAATAGCGTTACCTTTGAATTTTGGTTTTATTTATAGTCTAAGAATTTTGCTAATTTTGTTTTTTGTTTTTGTTTTTGTTATGTTTCAGGTGTATGACCAGTAGAAGAACGAGGAGAAATCTGAACGAAGATCTAGTCAGTCATACGAACGAAGAGTTAGCTCGTCTCGAACGTCAGAATCGCCGCCGAGCACCTGCTCAAACCGAACGAGCACCTGCTCGCTCAGAAAACATGGCAGATCAGGAAGCTATGAATGCTCAATTACAGATTTTGAGAGATCAAATCACCCAGTTGCAAAGGCAACAGCCGCGGGGTCAGCCAACCATAGGGGATTCGGATAATCCCCATGCGTTTTATCAAAACCGTTCGGCCATCGTCATCCCTACCATCCAGAGACAAGATTATGAGGTCAAGGCTCAGTTGATCTCATTGGTGAAGCAGCATCTATTTCATGGATTACCCGCTGAAATACCTATGGACCACATTGAGAACTTCGAGGAAATCTGTAGTACTACGGGTTCTAATGGTGTTCCAACCGATTTTCTGAAGTGTAAGTTGTTCTCGTTCTCTCTCGCGGACAAGGCACAAAGATGGTTGAAGTCGCTGCCGGCTGGTTCATTGAGGACTTGGGATGAGGCTAGATCCGCGTTCTTGGATCATTTCTATACGAAGTCCAAAACGGCCGCTTTGAGGAACAAGATTGCATCCTTTCAACAACACTCCGGAGAAGCTTTTGGTGAAGCTTGGGAAAGACTCAAGGAGTATAAGAGGGAGTGTCCTCATCACGGTTTCAAGGATGAGCAAATCTTGAACATATTCTACGATGGAGTCGATTGGGATTACCGTAATGCATTGAATGCCGCGAGTAATGGAGACTTTATGACCAAGACGAAGGAAGGTGCATTTGAGCTAATCAAGAACCTTGCCTCGAGTTCCAACAACAAAGCTCCCGAGTACGATAGGTCCAAGAGGGTCAATAGTGTTGACACCCAAAAGATAGATGAGTTGACGGCTAAAGTGAACCTACTTCTACGTGAGAACCAAAGATCGGTTAAATTTATGGAAGAAGATGGGGCTGCCCCTATGGCTCAAGCGTTTGTCGATGATCAGAATGATGGAGTAGAGGAGGTTAACTATGTAAATGGCCAAGGGTATCAAAACTGTGGGTTCAACCCCAACTACCGAAGCCATCCCAACCTCTCTTACCGGAACACCAATGTGGAGAACCCCCAAGACCAAGTCTATCCGCAACAAATGGGTACAAATCAGAAGTTCTACTCCAACAACACTCAAGTGAAGCAATTCGTTCCCAACCAAAGTCAGAATCGGTTCCAAGCAACGAACCAACAACAAATCGCTTCCGCGCCTCAATCTCGACAAGATGATTTGAAAGGTCTCATCCATCAAGTCCTGGCCAACCAACAGCAGACATCATCCGAGCTGGGCAGTAAGATGGACAACATGTACAAAGATCTGAATGCAAAGTATGAGGCCGTGACCGCACATGTAAAGAAGTTGGATACACAAGTGGCTCAAACGGCCGAAGCCATTCAAAGACCGGTTGGAGTTCTTCCTGGCCGTGGTGAAGTGAACCCTAGGAAGGAATATTCGGTAAATGCTGTTGAGTTAAGAAGCGGAAGAGTGTTGGCACCACCTACAATCACAATCTCTCAAGTTAAGGCTAAGGAGAAAGTTATTGAGCAACCGGCCCAAGAGGATGATTTCGCAGAGGATATGATGCATAAGGAGACTGGTTCTAGCTCAGGAACACCACCAGCTGCTGTTCTGATCAATCTGGAGAAAACACCCCAGCGAGCACCTGCTCACCCGACCGAGCACCTGCTCGCTCAGAATGTTCCCGCGAAAATTCCAGAAGCTCAGACCGAGAGAGTTTATATACCACAGGTGCCTTACCCCAAGCGAGTTTATGTGCCAAGGGTGCCATACCCAGTACCTCCTAAGGAATCTAAGAAAGATTTGGAGGATGTTGAGTGTAAGGAGGTGCTAGAAGATTTGACGGTGAAGCTCCCTTTGGTTGACGCCGTGCAAATGATACCATCACACGAGAGGTACACGAAGGAATTGGTTGCTGGTAAGATTGCTAAATGTGAAAGTGTGATGACGGTTTCTAAGGAGTGTAGCGCCGTACTTCAGAATAAGGTGTTAACAAAGAAAGGTGATCCGGGAAGGTTTGTGATTTCCGTGAAGATAGGGCCTTCCACGTTTGCATGCTCATTGTGTGACTTAGGATCCAGCGTCAATTTGATGCCATATTCTGTGGCTAAGCGTTTGGGCTTCACCAAGTTCAAACCTACCAATATTTCGTTGGTTTTTGCGGATGGATCTAAAAAGCTTCCGGTGGGTGTTATTGAAGATTTACACCTCCGAATTGGGAATACCTTAATCCCAGCTGATTTTGTGGTTTTGGAGCTTGATGAGGAACCAAAGGATCCGTTGATTTTGGGCAGAGCTTTCTTGCACACGGCACGTGCTATCATTGATGTCGAAGAATGCATAGTGGACCTCCGTCTAGGAGACATGGTAGTTCGGTTTGAGATGAGCAAACTTCTCGAGAAACCGATGATGGATGGACAGGCTTTTGTTATCCACGATGGAGTAGAGATGTCGGAGAATGAGGTTGAAGAGATCCTAGCAAAGGACTCTCTCGAAGTTGCGTTGACAAAAGCCGAAGGTGAACACGGCTTTCTGAGTGAAGACACCCAAGGGTTTGCTAAGTTTCTGGATTCCAACACCAGAATAGAGAAAGAAGATGAGTTCTTGAGTCTGGCCGAGGGCACAAAATCCGATGTTCTGTCAGATTCCCAGCGAGCACCTGCTCGCCCCGACCGAGCACCTGCTCGGACCAAAAACCAGAACATCATCGGATCACGGAGCGAGCTGAAAGCTCCAAAGGTAAAGTTAAAGACCCTCCCAGCATGGCTCAGATGGTTATTCAGGTTCCGAAAGATTAAAGACAAGAAATGGCCCGGTCCGTTCATAATCAAGAAGGTGAGACCACATGAGGACATAGTGTTGCTGGACACTAAAGGAGATGAGTTTGACCCTCCTTGAGCATAGATGGTCTACAAAGTCGAGCTAATGACTTAAAACAAGCGCTTGGTGGGAGGCAACCCACCGGTTAGGTTTCTTGTACAAAATCTGATTTTAAACTCCTTTTATTACTAACATTTCACTTGAGTTTCAGTACCTATGTTCTGAAAAAAAAGGGTAAAAACTTTATGAGCACCTGCTCGGAACGACCGAAAGAGCTAAGGTTAAGAAAAGAAATTCCCTAGGATTCGGAAAATTTAAAGAAGAAAGAGGAAGTTTGAAAGGTTTAGCCGAAATTGGCTAGTGGTTTAACAAATGGGTAGTGAGAAAAGAGAGATGAAAGATTGCAACAATGGGGTTATGGGTAGAACTTTGGATTCTTAGCCTTGTATGCATCAATTGTCTCTTTTCTTTCTTGCTTTTGCTAAATGTGACACTTGCATTTGAGAGTTAGCCACCAAAAGGATTATGAACCGCCTCTTTACATCACTAAAAGCCTTCTTTTACCGAACCAAATGGTATTGATTCAACTTCCAATTGTGAGACCGCACCAAACACATTAATGAATGTTAAAGAGTTGAGTTTAGTTGATTGCATGCTTTTCTTTGAGTCTAAGGATTTGGAGTAATTATTTTGATAAGAGATGAGTATGGCGAAAGTTTCTTGAGTAAAGATTTGTTGTGCATCGCATTAGTTCTCTTTAGGACATTTTTGTTGAACCCTTCGATGTTTCTTTTGGATTTGAGCTCCCACCTTCAAACACTTCTCCGGATTTCTCTCTTCTTGTTTGCTTGCGGACAAGCAAAAGGCAAGTCCGGGGGAGTTGATATGTTGGATTTTTGGCCTAATTTACCCATGGTTTTGTGTTGCATTTCTTGTCTTTTTGTTTCCTTTTGATGTCTTTTCAGGTTCTAAAGTGCTTTGGAGCACAATTTGGAGCTGCTGGAGCTCTATGAAGAAAAGGAGAAGAATTGGAGCAAAAAGAAGAGTTTTCAATCCACCGAGCACCTGCTCGGTCCGAGCGAGCACCTGCTCGCATGAGAAGCACCAGAACCTAAACCTAATAAAGCTGGCCGCCGAATCCATCTTGAGGCCCACGCAAAATCCCAGAAGTTAATGAGTCAAAACAATCCCATTTCATTAGGGAATTGATTGATTTTCATAATAAATGGGATTTGTTCTACTTTCCTTGTTTTGTCTTAAGAGATATTTTAGCTTTTAATGTTTCTTTCTTGTATTTGAAGGAGCTGAGCCTCCTTAGAATAAGGGGGATTCATTCACGAAATAATCAGAAAACCTTTAGTTCTCTTTTTACGATTTTAATAAAAGTTATTTTTGTTCTTCCATTGTTCTTCACCAATCCGAATCACCACTTCATTTCCATTGAAGCTACTGTTCATTTCCGAATCATCACATCATCATCTAGAGAAGAATTCTAAACCCCCTTTCATTCTTATCTTCCATTATGAATCCTTATCTAATGATTGTTGCACTTGATTTAATCATGTCCGAGTAGTTTGCTAACTAGGTCGGGGTGATTTCGATGGTGATTTAGGGTCTTAGATGGTTGAGCCAAATAGGGTAATCTTATGTCTTCATCTCTAGGAAGTTTTAATGCTTAGGCTAAATTGATCACTTAGTCTATGATCTCTAGGTTTAATCTATTCACCAAAAATGATATAGGTTGCTAGAATTACCTTTGATGAGCATTCGGTGGTAACCAAAACACCATTGATCGTTCCCATTGAATGTGAACATATTGAACCATTGCATTAAGGCTTGTTTACTTCATTACTAAATCCACTCGAAAGTGTAGGTATTTAGGCTGTAGACAAAAGTATTGATACATCGCCAAAAGCGGGGCAATACATATTTATGTTTGAGTTCTAGACCGCATTTAAATAGACCCTGAATAGAAGCTCAACCCAAGTACCCGAAATCACCAAAGATTCATCTCGGCTTAGTGCCTTTTATCATTGTTTTATTACCGAATTTTATTCCAAGCATCTGCTCATTTGCATTGAGCACCTGCTCACGTCAGTTTACAACTCATTTAATTTATCTTAGCTTTATTTGAAATCTATAGATTCATAGTGTAACCTTGGTCTCTGTGGATTCGATACCTTATATACTACTGCTTTTGCCTGTGCACTTGCAGCATTATTTTGGGTTAAAACTCGAGACTATCAAGAGCGTCGTTATGCCGTCGGAACTTAATTAGACGACGGAATACTGACGGGTTCGGAGATCCGGTAGTTTCCGAAGGCTTTCCGACGGTAAGGTATTTCCGACGGTATACCGAAGGTAAAGTAACCGAGGGAATTCCGACGGATAAACGGCACGACGGTGTTCCGACGGAATTATATACCGAGGGTATACCGACGAAATTCGTATGTTTTTAAAAAAAAAATTAAAACTATTTAAATAATTTAAAATCATTAATAAATCATTAAAAATCATTAAAAATTAAAATTAAAATCTTAAAAAACCCAAATTAAATTAAAATTGTTTCAAAAGTACATTAAAGTTTTACAATAAATTTTAAAACTAATAAATGTCTATTCCGGCCTACGGGTACGGAAGAAGTCGTTCATCTGATCTTCCAACGCTTTAAAGCGTTTTTCCGACTCCGCCCTATCTCTGTCTCTCTCTTCCTGCATTTCCCTAAGCCGGTCGTGCAGCTCTCGGTTTTCCGCCTCCAACCTGCTACCACCGCCATATCGAACCGTCGAAACAGACGAGCTACTATCTTTAGGGAGGCCGTAAACACGGCCTCTGGTCTTGGGAGTCACCTACGATAAAAAAAAAATTATATTTTATAACTTACTTGTATTAAAAGTAATGTTTAAATTTCTTTAAAAGTTAAACGATTACTAACCTCGTACGTGAACTCGTTGATCTTCTCGACTGGAACTTCGGTTGGCGCCGGAGTTCCTTCCACGATAGGTTGCGATTGCAGGAACTCCTCATGCCGCCTCTGCACGGCTTCCACGATTTCACGAGCAAGCGGGTCTTGAATTTCACCGGTCTTCTTGTTGGTGTGCGAAACCTTGACCAAATCAAGGTTGGAAGGATAGACACCGGTCTGCTGAAACTGTTAACATATACAATTTCGTTAGCGAATTTAAAATTTTTTTGAATTATTAAACTACTTACAATTTTCTGAGCAGCTGAAGCCTTGCTCGTTGCTCCGAGGTTGTGGGTCGCCTTTCCCTTCCCCTTCCGGGTGCTGTTGCGGTTAGTGGAGTGTTTCTCGGAGTCCGCCCGAGTTGCCTCTAGTTCCCAATGTCGAAGTAGTGCAGCCCACATCTCTTGTTTATATTTAAAAACTTTAGGCACCTTCCCGTATTTATACCACGAGTCTTTCCACTCGTTGATCTAACACGAGAACTTCCTCGCAGCCTTTGTGTCGAATTCCTTTCGGACAATCGACGTGAGCGGTGGGTCCCACGTAAAATCTTGCTGCAAAAAAACACCACATTCCCGCATTAGTAATTAAAATGTGAGTCATATAGAAAATTTATTTGAAAAAAATAAAATAAAATCATACCGCAAATTGTCGGAACCAAGTGTCCCGGTCCTCCAATGGCATGTCGGTGTACGTGGGATACGGTTTAGTGAGCATGGAATTCATCATTTCGTTGATAGAACCCGTAATACCGTTTCCCGAGTATTGGAACCTATTAAAACATTTAGTTAAATATTTATCTAAAATTATTAAATCCACTACATGTTTAAATAAGACTTACCAGGTCGTGTTAGGTGCCGGGTCTGGATGTAGACGTGTCAACCTATCACGTCCGGATTGCGCTACAAACTGCTCGATGGTCATCGAGGTGGGAGCTGAGTGGGCTGTAGGCGGGGGCTGAGACATGTATTGGGTCTCCAAGTCGGGACTATCCTCGGGGATAACCGTCTCACTCGTAGTCCGACCTCCCCTACTGGAACTCCCACCTCCTCTAGAGTTATGAAACTGCCCATAATTCCTACGATTTCCATAATTCTAAGATTTAGAGATTTCGGGATTTATGGAATTTGGAATGTATAGGAATTTGTGATTTTGAAATTTTGGGATTTAGTTAATTGGAAATTTAGGATGATGGGAATTAAGGATATTGGGGATTGAAGAGTTTTGTAGTAAATGAATTAAATTCAATTGGGATTACGAGCTTTTTTATTTGCAATTTCTAAATTTAAGTAATATGGGTTTTTTTTATATTGTATATTCAGAAACCGAAGTTCATGGATTTAAGTTTTAAATTTTAAAATTTTTTAATTGTTAAAATTTTTTATTAACATTAATTTTCCAAATTTTTTAAACTTGTAAAAAATGCTTTAAAGGTTTAAATTTGTTTAAAGTTTGAATTGGTAAACATTTTTTATTAAAATTAATATGAAAAATTTTAAAAAATTGTTAAAAAATTTGTAAATATGAAGGATTTAAAGATTTAATTTTTAAAAAATTGTTTAAAATTCTGAACATTAATTTGACAAATTTTATTAACGTTAAAAAATTATAAATTTAAAAGTTTAAATTGTTAACGTTATAAACTTTAAAATTTATAAAATTGTAAATTTAAAGGATTTAAAGTTTTAAATTTTATTAATTTTCAATAGGTTTAAAGTTTTATAGGTTTAAATTGTTTTAAACCTTACATAATTTTTGATTTGGTTGAAGAATTTAAAGGTTTAAATTGTTTAAAGTTATAAATTGTTTTAAACCTTACATAATTTTTGATTTTTTAAATTTAAATTGTTTTATTACTGTAATAATATTATGTAAAATTATTCTATATAGGTATTTACAAATATAAAATTTTATGAAGAATTTTTTTTTTTTTCCCAAGAACACAATTTTTTTTTATGAAGAACAATTTTTTTTTTATGAACAAACTTTGTAATCATCAAAAAACTTACATAGCTTTGTTGAATTCGTGAAGGAGGGTGTGGATTAGGATGATTCCGGCGGTTTGTGTGAGTTTTCCGGCAGTTGAAAGCGAAATCCGGCGGTGAAAGGTTTTTTTTTTTTTGATTTCTCTGTTGAAGAATCGGGAAGAAGAGGAGACCGAGGGATTACACGGCTGGAACGAGGCGGTGACTCGACAAGGGATCGGCTGTGACTCAGCAAGCAAGGGATCGCCGGCGACAAACAAAAGTTGTGGTGAAATTTTTGTTTTTTCCAGATCTGTCTTCGGGGAAGACGAAGATTGTGGATTTAATAGACTATCCGACGGCCTTCAGACGGAATTCCGACGGCCAGGCAATATTCCGACGGTAATTACGACGGTTTTCCCGCGTTGACGAAGATTACGAAGTCTTTTGGCGGCTGGTCAAATTAGGGTTTCCGTCGGTAGACCGTCGGAATTTAAGACGGAATTCCGACGGAAATTCTTTTAAAATATTAAATTGTACATTTTTTTAGATATTTTCCCGTCAAAATAAATCCCGTTCCGTTCTATTCCCGATCTTATATTCCCGTTCTCTTTAGTTTTTTCTATGTGAAAATAAATTTTATTTGATAAGACTTTAGTTTGTTCAATTGCATTTTATTTATTTAGACATTAGTTTGTACGCCGAATTAATTGTTTACTTAATAAATTTGGTAAAAAAATCTTATAATTTTGAATCCCCGAATAAATACGTCTGATTTTTCGAATTGGTGATGTTATTTTGTAAACATTATCATATATTTTATACAAATCTTATAATTCCTTTACAAAAACCTTATAATCAAATTTAAAACCTTATTATAAATTTAAAAAAAAAAAAAAATCAAACACCGTCGGAATTCCGTCTTAAAGTTCAAACGGAATTCCGACGGCTATAATTTATTTTTTTATTTTAATTTCTCGGAACAAATAAAAATTAATTTAAAACATTAAACCGTCGGAATTCCGTCTGAACTTTAAGACGGAATTCCGACGGTGTTTGATTTTTTTTTTTTTTTAAATATATGATAAGGTTTTAAATTTGATTATAAGGTTTTTGGAAAGGAATTATAAGATTTGTATAAAATATATGATAATGATTAAAAAATAACATTATCATATATTTTATATAATTAAATATATAAATTGATGTAACACCAATATTTCATAATTTTAGTTATATTTGTTTTGTAATGATTTGCGTATCAATTTATGTAAATAAATATTTTGAACGGTATTTCACATATATAACACCAATATTTCATAATCATTAAAAGGAAATATAACACATGAAAACATTATACGATCGTAAAATAGATACTGGATCATTATTGAACATAAAAGCAACATAAAGTTGTTATCATTAAATTATTCTTATTTGTGGACGAGTTGGATGTTTAGTCTTCATCAGAGTCTGGAACTGTTTCATACTCGTACCCAGTAGTTCCTCCATCTTCCGCCTCGATGGTAGATCCTTCTATTGGTTGGTATTCAGCAATAATCGAATTAGTTAAGCATTCCCATAAATATTTATAAATGTATATATGGTGTATCTACCTTAACAATGTTCCGCTCTGTGATGTTCAGATAGTTTTGGTTTCTATCAAAACGGCAAACGGTAACATTCTTCAGGATTACCACCGCACCTACACCAGTGGTGAGTCTGTACTCGTCCTTCTTGAAGATGTTATGGTGCATGGTTCCCTCGATTTTTCCTGAAGGATCTTTTAAGGTTACAAGCAAATCTCCTTGGTCATTGGGGGTTAAACTAGAGAGCATAGCCACAATCTGATAATAAAATATATAGAATATACTTGTCAGGTAAATTGTATGTCTAAATGTTAATAAAATATGTCGCAAAACGTAAACCTTTTTGACTTAAAAAAATTGTGAATGCGGAGATTTAATTTTTGCAACCTGGGTCCAGAATGGTGTGCTTCTTTTGTTAGAAGAACCTACATGAAAATGAATGGTAGATTTAGTATTTGTCAGCTAGAATCATTATTGTAAAAGTAAAACCGGTAATTATATATATATATATATATATATATATATATATATATATATATATATACCTTCACGGATTATGTAATCGATAGTAGAAGTCCACCGAGGACTACTAAAATCCTGGTCCTCCTGTGGTGCCACATTCATGACCTCACGAATAAAATCTTGTGTTGGGCGTGGCTGAGAACTTTCACCTCGCATCACCTTTGCATAATGAGACCTCTTTCGAAACAGGCCTCGCCGTACAACTTGACCAGGTCCTGGTATTACGGGCGTTTGGTTCTGGGATTGTTGAGTTGGATGGAGTGAAATAGTCGGTTCAACATTAGTAACATTTAAGTTATCGTAAGGAGGGCTTGAAGGAATAAGAGTTGTTCGCTAGAGGGTTATGACCGGGGGATCGGTTTTGCATATAGTAATTCCACAGATCTTTGTTTGCCATTACGCAATTGAATTTTTCTGTGTTATGACTTGATGGTTATAATTTTGTTATGAATGCAATGAAAAAATGTGCAAACTTATGTAGAACGGATATCCGTCGGATTTTCGTCGGAAAACCGTCTAAACACTCCGACATAAAACCCCACCAATCCCTTCCGCCACTGCAGACGATTTATTAGCCACTCAAACTTTGCCGACATCTGAAACCGTCTACAATCCGTCGGAAAGCCGTTACATAATTGTGACGACATAGCTCCGTCAGACGTCGGTACAGCTGACCAATCAAACTTTTCCGACATCGGAAACCATCTGCAAGCTGTCGGAAATCCGTTAAATAATTCTGACGACATATATCCGTCGGAAATCCGTCGGTCTAACTGACCAATCAAACATTGCCGACATCAGAAACAGCCCGCAATCCGACGGCATACGGACGGTTTATACAGTCAAGTACAACTATAAATAGACCTTATGGAGTGTATATCTTCTACACCTCTCCATAACCAAAAAAATATGTCTTCTAGCTCTCCTAATGAAGAAGCAAAAACAACATCCGAGGCTAATTTTTTTTATGTCCCAAAATACTCTTGGGAAACCGAATCTCAATGCGACGAATTCACTCAAGAAATTCCCACTTACTCGTGGGAATTTGATACGTACTCACCAATCCAAAAAGAAGATTCCACATCAACAGTAGTGCCTGACAGCCAGTGGTCGCCTAACATCCACCACGCCAATCCAATCGAAGTCGAACAACCATGTGACTTGGTGGAAAAGTCTGATACTTACGGTGCAAGTACTTCAAACGTATGTAAGGATCAGTCGTATGATTTTGAATTCGCCCAGAGCCCTGAAAAGCCAAACTTAAATTTAGATGTTGATGCAACCAAAAGTGAATTGTGCGGCGGATTTATAGATTGTGCAAAAAAGGATCATTACTATGATTTTGAATTCGTCCAAAGCCCAGACAAGCCAAACCTAAATTTAGATGTTGATGCAAGAAAAAGCGAATTGTGCGACGGATTTGTATATTCTCAAGAAAAGAAAATAAATGGAAAGCACATCAGGAAATGGTTCTAACAAATAGTAAGTTCGGAGTGGAAACCGACATATGATTGTAAAATGAGGAGTTTATTATGTACTTGTGTCGTAACGGTTGTGTGTTAAAAATTTCAAACTCTCTAATGTAACTGTTAACGTTTATTTCATCTGTTTTAAATTTTATGTTCCAATAAATGTAGTGTTTCATTGGAATTGCAATAACATTAGTTATCTTTAATTACTCATCGTCCATGACTATATATATAGTATTAAATAATATGATATATGGAACACACAATTGTGAGAGAACAACATGCATTAATAAGCAAATTTTTATTCCCAAATAATTATTCTGAATCTTCGGAGAAACCTTCACTAGGGATGGAGTCTGAATCGTCGTCAAATTCTCCACGTGTTTCCTCTTCGTCCGAATGCACTTGATCATCCCCGACATAATTAGGATCAACGACAAGGTCGATGTTATCCATCTCCTCAACCGATGACATTTGTACACTTCTCGATGGTTGTAGAGCATCATGTTCTGGAACTCCAAAGATTTTTCCTCTAGGGTTTATTGTAGTTACTGTGATCCATGGATCTGTACGGTAGGCAACTCGAGGATATGGAATGTAGCAAACCTAATAATAATTAGTGGTTATTGATAATATACATGAACAAGAAACCTTAACAATGAGTAAGTAGGTAAACATATTACTGTAATGATACCTGGTCTACTTGAGACGCAAGGACAAATGGATCGTAATACTATAGTTTCCGGCTTGAATTAATCGAAATAACACCAAGAGGGTCAACTCGAACCCCTCGACCATTGGATGGGTCATACCAATCGCACATAAACACAATGCACCGCAAATCCAACATTCCTGGATAGTGGATTTCCAAGATTTCTTTTAAAATTCCATAGTACATCGTATCACCGGATTGCGCCGAAATACCACAGTCCGAAGTTGACCTTTTACGTCCTTCCTCACGGATCCTGAACAAATAAACCCTAGTACAAAACCCGCGATATGAAGTCGCGGTGCTGAGTAACCCATTAACAAACTCAACTAACTATGTCGGGACATCTTCACCACGTGCTATACAGTCAAACACCTACAAAATGATATAAGTAAGATATAAGTAACATATGAACGTGAAAACATGGAAAAGTAAGAGTAAGTAATTATCTTAAACTTACATAACATGGCAACCACCTCGGAAATTCTTCATCTTTCAAGACAGCTAGTTCGGCATCTGTCTTATCAGAATGGTATTCACGGGTGAGAGACATGTAGATCATGTAACATAACAGTTGTTAGTTGATGAAGGCATATATATATTTCCATAAATTTGCCATAAAAACTTATATACCTTTCGTACTTCAAAATGTCGTCACAGTTTCTGAGGATATACGTATGCAAATGTGTGACCTCTTGTTGTGATAGTCTGCGTTTCTTTCCTTTTCCAATTGGTCGACAAACTTGGGCAAACAACTCAGGTACAACCACGGCATAGACAGCTTTCTCACCTCCATCATCATGTCTGGTAGGACGTCTTGCCTTAGTACGAGCTTCTGATGGAAAGTAAGTTTCGGCAAAGTGTGAGATTTCTTCGTTTAGGCTTTGTTGAACGATAGATCCCTCAACCCTGCTCAAATTTTTTACCTTTTTCTTCAGGTGGAACATATAACGCTCGAACGGATACATCCATCGGTATTGAACAGGGCCTCGTAAGGCTGCTTCTCGTGGGAGGTGAATAGTTAGATGTTCCATAACGTCAAAAAAGGACGGTGGAAATATCTTCTCAAGATTACAAAGGAGAGCTGGGATATTGTCCTCCAAGTTACGTATCCCGTGGACGGTAAGCGTTCTTGAACATAAATCTCGGAAGAATGCACCAACTCCTATGAACGAAAATTAAACAAGTTAGCTAGTACATATATAGTAATATTATGGTAGTAAGAAACTAATGGGAGTACGAAATATACCTCCAATTGCTTGGTGGATTGGTTGTGGAAGAAGATATGCAAATACAAATGGAAGAAGACGCTGCATCACGACATGAGAATCATGACTCTTCATTCCTATAAACTTGCCTTCCGTCGAATCCACGCAATTACGTAGATTAGATGCATAGCCGTCTGGAAATTTGACAAATTTTTTGAACCATTCAAAAAATACTTCTTTCTGGCCTGCGTCTAACCGGTACGCATGCATCGGTAATCTATCGTTTGAAACATGAAGAGATTCCCTTGAACAAACCAATGGCAAGTCTAACCTAGACTTCCTGTTGTCTTTTGTCTTCCCTGGAACGTTTAAGATGGTGTTCATGATGTTTTCAAAGAAATTCTTTTCAACATGCATGACATCTACATTATGGCGCAGTAGATGGTCTTTCCAGTAAGGCAAATCTCAAAAAATACTCTTCTTGTGCCAATAGTGATATTGTCCACAATCGTCAACGGGGTAATGGCCATTACCCCCACATTCAAGAGTTCGCTCTGCACCAAAATCTCGTAACTGTTCTAATATGCTGCGACCATCTATCTCAGGAGGTGGACCATGTAACACTTGTACATTCTTCTTGAAATGTCTTCTAGACCGATGATATGGATGGGTTGACGGTAAAAAACACCTATGGCAATCAAACCATGAAGTCTTCCTTCCGTGCTGCAATTGGAATGCTGAAGTATTGTCTTGGCACTAAGGACATGCCAATCTTCCATGCGTTGTCCATCCAGACAACATACCGTATGCCGTAAAATCGCTTATGGTCCACATAAGAACCGCTCGCATGTTGAAATTCTGCTTGATTGAAATGTCAAATACCTCGACACCATGCTCCCACAACATCTGCAACTCATAGATCAATGGTTGGAGGAATATATTGAGTGACCGTCTTGGATGATCAGGCCCGGGAACTAGAATTGAGAGAAACAGGAACTCTTGCCGCATGCACATAGAAGGAGGCAAATTGTAAGGTGTTACGATGACCGGCCGCAATGAATATTTTCTTCCATGCTTTCCAAAAGGGTTGAAACCATCGGTGGATAAGCCGAGGTATACATTTCGTCGTTCATATGCAAAATTTGGATATACGGATTGGAAGTGCTTCCACGCTTTCGTGTCTGAAGGATGCGTGATATCTCCATCTTGACTATTCTCTGCATGCCATCTCATAGCCCTAGCAGTGCGGTCTGATTCGTACAGCCTCTTCAACCTCTCCGTTAAGGGTAAATACCACATCCGTTTAAATGGAATCTTCGCCCTCCCACTTGTGTCCTGGAACCGTGGTTTGTGGCAAAATTTACATTTATTTCGGTTCTCGTCTTCTCTCCAGTATATCATACAGTTGTCGATGCACACATCTATAACCTCGTAGAGGAAACCAAGACCGGCAACAAGTTTTTGGATCTCGTAGTATGATCCGGGGGACAGATTATCTTCTGGCAAAATATCTTTCACGAACTCGGCGAATGCATCAAAAAATTCTTCGGACAAATTGTAATCAGTCTTCAGGTTCATCATCCTACTAGCAGCAGATAGCGGTGAATGACCATCCCTACAACCGCTGTATAGTGGTTGCTTTGATGCGTCTAACATTTCGAAAAACCTTCGGGATTCTAAATTAGGTTCTTCAACCCTATCACCCTCATGATACCCACCCGACTGCAAATTCTCTCTAAACGCATCGTTAACCATCGCAACCGTACTTACCCCAACATCTACTTCCGGTGTACGTTCTCCTACGCTATCTGTAAAATAAGGTGTATTACTACTACTACTACCATATTCATAATTGGTTTCTCCATGTAAAAACCAAACCTTATATCCCAGCCTAAATCCATATATATATAAGTGATTCCAAACTTTACTAACCGAACCACTAATTCTATTACAACAATTAGAACAAGGACATTTGATATCCTGACCTTTCTTGGCCGCCTCTTGATTTCTAGGTAACTGCATGAACTCGCAAATACCTTGAGCGTATTCAGTCGTTAATAAGTTCGACCCCTCTTCCATCATTGGCGCGTCCATCCATGACCGAAAATATGAAGAACTCATCTCTCAAATTTTTTAAGTTTGGTTTTCAGATGTTGGTATAATGAACGTTGGAAGTGAAGGAAATCGTACTAGGTTATCCAGATTAATCTCTATTAATCCACCTACGTTACAGTTCCTTTTCCTAGGATCTAGGGTTTGTAAACGAATAAACTGAAAAACTGGATCTCGATTATACCTGGAGTTTGCAGCGGAATAGATCAGGAAATCGAGATTACAAGCACTTCAAATGCCGTGCCTCTACCGATAGTCCACACGCACACAAATAGGAATCCGCCGGTATGCTAGTGCCGGTGATTCGGATCTTTAGGGATTCAGTGTTTCAGAGTGACGGCTATCAGAAAAGGTATCTACCAGGTCGTGCCTCATATCTCTATATATAGGCCCTGGAGAAAAACCTAATTATCATGAACCGAGTCAGAATTAATTAAGTCGTTAAACCGAAATCCCTATTTCGGATTTAACTCGTGTCGATCGACACAACACTTTGTGTCAATCGACGCACTCTTTAAAACACAAAATAATGTGTATCAAATACACATTATCTGGATCATTACATTAATGATTATTCCCATATAAAGCGCATCCTATTTGCTTAGGTGTGTGACCCTGTAGGATCATATAATACTAGCAATGAGTTCATAACTCATAGATCATCAGAGGTTTCTAGCAAAACGTCATGATCACCTAGTATCATATGAATGTCTAATCTCGACATTACAACTATCACTGGATTGATTACAAGTGTGATTTCAGGACATTCCCAACAATCTCCCACTTGTACTGGAATCAACTATTCCAATAATCCCTTTGTCGCTATATCTCGATATGGCATAAGGCAAGTACCGTGTCATCCTTATTCAACCAAAATCATGTTCATCGAACTCCGATTTATACTGACAATACAAACGACTGACATTCAGCTCGTTCGAGTGCGGCCACACATTCCTCAGTATCAAATCTTCGATGGGCCCTGAGATATTTATCTCCCGTTTTCCAGGAGGGACAAATCCCATCTTGTTCCATCCCTGTTCCTTCACACACTTCATGATACGCCCAATCAATGCCTTTATTGTCACCTGTTACGGATAACGTTTGACATTGCCAAAGCGAACCAATTCATATGTAAGAAATCATGATGAACTCAGGTCTAAGGACTATACTCTATAGTCGTTATGAGAATCTCTCATGACACTTAATTTCCTGTAGAGTTCTCATTAGCGGGTCATGTCCGATCATATGTTCTCCAACATATATCTATGCGATTGACTTTAATACTCTTATTAATGACTCCATGAAACTTAGTCATCAGTCACCTCACATGCTAGTCTCACGCGGTTGTTAGTGTCCCACATTAACAACCTCGACCAGGGACAAATATAATCTATGTCATTTAATTCTCATAGGGTTTCATGATCAAGTCCTCAACTTGATGACCTATAGAATGTCACAAATTATCTTGGGACTTATTATTTAAAACACAGTTAAATAATACCGAAATCATATTTCATTAAAATAATCAAAATGTGATTACAAGAACATTAAACATAACTTAAAAACAAGACAACTCCCACTAAAATCAAGATCACATCTTAATTCCCTTAAGTCCTATAGCAGCCGTATGACTCTCATGCTTAGGTCTTGGGAGGGGCTTGGTCAGAGGATCAGCGACATTCTCATCCGTGGGAACTCGACTGATCTTCACGTCTCCTCTATCAATTATATCACGTATCAAGTGATATTTCCTCTCTACGTGTTTGGATTTCTGGTGAGATCTTGGTTCCTTTGCCTGAGCAATTGCTCCATTGTTGTCACAATACAATGCTACAGGCTCTAAGATACTAGGAATCACACCAAGTTCATATATGAACTTCTTGATCCAAACATCTTCCTTTGCTGCTTCCGAAGCGGCAATGTATTCAGCCTCAGTAGTGGAATCAGCTACAGTGCTCTGCTTGGAACTTTTCCAACTTACTGCACCGCCATTCAGACAAAAGACATAACCAGACTGAGACCGGAAATCGTCTTTGTCCATCTGAAAACTCGCATCAGTGAATCCACTTATGACCAGCTCGTCATTTCTTCCATATACCAAGAACTTATCCTTAGTATTTCTCAAATACTTAAGGATATTCTTGACTGCTGTCCAGTGACATTCACCTGGATCAGATTGGTATCTACTCGTCATGCTTAAAGCGCAAGCAATATCTGGACGAGTACAGAGCATAGCATACATAATAGATCCTACTGCCGAAGCATAAGGAATCATATTCATTCGCTCCCGCTCAGCTTGTGTCGATGGACACTGCTTCTTGCTAAGAGTAATGCCATGCAACATAGGCGTGAAACCTTTCTTGGAATCCTGCATACTGAATCTGTGCAAAACCTTATCTATATAAGTATCTCTATAGATTCTTATTCCAAGAATGTACGCGGCTTCACCCATGTCTTTCATGGAAAAACAACTTCCAAGCCAAGCCTTTACAGACTGAAGCAATGGAACGTCATTTCCGAGAAGAAGTATGTCATCTACATACAGTATGAGAAATGCAACTCCGCTCCCACTAGTCTTCTTGTATACACATGGTTCTTCTTCGTTCTTGACAAAGTCAAACTTTTTGACTGCTTCATCAAAACGAAGATTCCAACTCCTTGATGCTTGCTTCAATCCATAAATGGATCTATGAAGCTTGCATACTTTCCCAGCATTCTTAGGATCAGTGAAACCTTCAGGTTGTATCATATACACATCCTCTTCCAGAATTCCATTAAGGAAAGCTGTTTTCACATCCATCTGCCAAATCTCATAATCATAATAAGCGGCAGTTGCTAGGAGTATCCGAATGGATTTAAGCATAGCGACTGGGGAATAGGTCTCATCATAGTCAATATGAATCATTTTGCCCATCAAACAAGATTCACCTTCCGGATCTGCGAACTTCAGGCATCACAGGCGCAGGTTCCACAACTCCTTGTGGGTCCACCTGCTGCTCTTCCTGATAAGGTTGAGCAGGTTCCTGTGATTCTCGAACTTCTTCGAGTAGTACTTTACTCCCACTATTCTTCTTGTGAAGAAACTCTCTCTCCAGGAAAGTACAATCCCGAGCAACAAACACTTTGTTCTCAGAACTGTTGTAGAAGTAGTACGCCTTGGTTTCCTTAGGATAACCAACGAAAAAACACTTATCAGATTTGGGTGCGAGCTTATCGGATATTAAACGTTTTACATAAGCTTCACAACCCCAAATTTTCAGAAAAGACAAACTTGGAACATTTCCAGTCCACATCTCATGTGGTGTCTTCGCAACTGATTTTGATGGGACTCTGTTTAGTGTAAACGCAGACGTTTCTAGAGCGTATCCCCAAAAGGATAATGGAAGGTCAGTGTGACTCATCATTGATCGAACCATATCCAATAGGGTCTGATTCCTCCTCTCAGAAACTCCATTCCATTGGGGTGTTCCAGGAGGAGTGAGCTGTGAAACAATTCCACACTCTCTCAGATGATCACTGAACTCTTGACTTAAGTATTCTCCTCCACGATCTGATCGAAGAGCTTTAATACTTTTGCCAAGTTGGTTCTCTACTTCATTCTGGAACTCCTTGAATTTCTCAAAGGATTCCGACTTGTGTCTCATTAGATAGACATAGCCATACCTACTGAAATCATCAGTAAAGGTAATGAAGTATTGATAGTTTCCTCTAGCACTTGTGCTCATCGGGCCGCATACATCTGTATGTACAAGGCCCAATAAGTCACTGGCCCTTTCATTTGGTTTGTTGAAAGGGGCCCTTGCCATTTTGCCCATCAAACAAGATTCACATTTCTCACATGATTCATAATCAAATGAGCCTAAAAGTCCATCACTATGGAGCTTCTGTATCCGTTTCTCATTTATGTGACCCAAACGACAGTGCCAGAGAAAAGTTGGGTTTTCGTCATTGGACTTAAACCGCTTAGTATTTATGTTATATACGGGCATTGATTGGTTTAAAACGTAAAGCCCATACTCTAATGGGCCGCTACCATAAAACATACCATCACGATTGAATGAACAACATTTATTCTTAATAGCAAAATCAAATCCTTCTAAATCCAAACAGGAAACAGAAATGATGTTTCTGCTTATCGCAGGTACATAATAGCAATTGTTTAATTCTAAAACCAAGCCCGAAGGCAAAGACAAATGATAAGTGCCCACGGCCAACGCAGCAACCTTTGCTCCATTCCCGACTCGCAGCTCCACTTGCCCTTTCTTCAGCGTCCTACTATTGCCTAGTGCCTGCACATTAGTACAAATGTGAGCACCACAACCGGTATCTAATACCCATGAGGTAGAACCTGTAGAAGTAACATTTACTTCAATAACATAAATACCTGGAGAAGTCGTCTCGTACGTCTTCTTTTTGTTCTTCAAACCTTCCAGGAATTTGTTGCAATTTCTTTTCCAATGCCCCGGCTCATTACAGAAATGACATTTATCAGCACCCGAAGGGCCAGCCTTTGGCTTAGGAGTAGGCGCAGGTTTATCCTGGTTCGTAACCTGGACGTTCCTGCCCTTTCCCTTGCCTTTGCTGGGTTTCTTAAACTTTTTACCCCCTTGTACCAAAAGCACATTTGTGGCACCCTTCTTGATGTTTGGCTCAGCTGTCTTGAGCATGCCATGTAACTCAGTCAACGTCTTCGTCAAGTTGTTCATATTATAATTCATAATGAACGTATCATAGCTTGGCGGCAGTGACTGCAGTATGATGTCAGTAGCCAACTCTTGGCTAATGGGACAGTCCAGTTTCCCCAAGTTATCAATATAACCCATCATCTTAATGACGTGGGGACTCACTGGAGCATCACTTGGCAGCTTGCACTCAACTAGAGATTTAACCGTCTGGTATCTCTCAGTTCGAGCCTGCTCCTGAAACATAGCTTTCAGGCTAGTGATTATCTCGATGGGCGACGCCACGTTCTCATATTGCTTCTGCAAATCTGAGTTCATGGTAGCCAGCATCAGACAAGTCACATCGACCACATCGTTAGAATGCTTATCCCAAGCATTCTTTTCTGTCTGTGAAGCATTGGAACGGTACTTCTCGGGGAGAACTTTATCAAGGACGTATTCCTTTTTCTCCTGTCTGAGAACAATTCTCAGATTCCGATACCATTCAAGAAAATTAGATCCTTTCAACTTGTCCTTCTCAAGGACGGATCTTATGGAGAAAGTGTTGTTTGAGCTTGACATAGCTGAAACAAAAGAGGTAGAGGGTTAGTTATGATGTTCAATAAAAGAGTAAACTTAACAATTAAGAAAACTCGCATTATATTCAAACTATATTTCCTCAAAAGAATATAATGATCCAAGATCCATGTTTCACTAAAACCCGAGCAAGCCACTGGCTGTTACTCAAATCTTAGCTATACAGGTGAGCAACACTTTGCTAATCATATCCAATATGACTCTTGGTTGTGGATAAAACATCTTATGTTCTAACCACCTGATGTCTCTGGGCCCAGAACTTCTGATAGCCCATTCAAGCAAACCAATCTCTTCTGTCATGTAATAGTTGATGTCATGCACTGCAAGCCCATCAACTCAATTACCTACTGCCTCACTCATGTCACTGCAGATACCTTGCACTGCAAGCCTATCGCGCAATGAAAAGAGCCTTGACAGCTGACAAGAACGGGAAGACATCCAGAACACTTGATATTTATTCGAGGAACTGAACATTTAATCCTCAATACATATCATATATGCATTCAGGAACCCAATCTCATTAAATCCGGTTCGGTTATTTGATTTCAGGTTCACTAACCATCAATCTGCATAAGCTGTCGATCGACACTACATAATAGCAATTGTTTAATTCTAAAACCAAGCCCGAAGGCAAAGACAAATGATAAGTGCCCACGGCCAACGCAGCAACCTTTGCTCCATTCCCGACTCGCAGCTCCACTTGCCCTTTCTTCAGCGTCCTACTATTGCCTAGTGCCTGCACATTAGTACAAATGTGAGCACCACAACCGGTATCTAATACCCATGAGGTAGAACCTGTAGAAGTAACATTTACTTCAATAACATAAATACCTGGAGAAGTCGTCTCGTACGTCTTCTTTTTGTTCTTCAAACCTTCCAGGAATTTGTTGCAATTTCTTTTCCAATGCCCCGGCTCATTACAGAAATGACATTTATCAGCACCCGAAGGGCCAGCCTTTGGCTTAGGAGTAGGCGCAGGTTTATCCTGGTTCGTAACCTGGACGTTCCTGCCCTTTCCCTTGCCTTTGCTGGGTTTCTTAAACTTTTTACCCCCTTGTACCAAAAGCACATTTGTGGCACCCTTCTTGATGTTTGGCTCAGCTGTCTTGAGCATGCCATGTAACTCAGTCAACGTCTTCGTCAAGTTGTTCATATTATAATTCATAATGAACGTATCATAGCTTGGCGGCAGTGACTGCAGTATGATGTCAGTAGCCAACTCTTGGCTAATGGGACAGTCCAGTTTCCCCAAGTTATCAATATAACCCATCATCTTAATGACGTGGGGACTCACTGGAGCATCACTTGGCAGCTTGCACTCAACTAGAGATTTAACCGTCTGGTATCTCTCAGTTCGAGCCTGCTCCTGAAACATAGCTTTCAGGCTAGTGATTATCTCGATGGGCGACGCCACGTTCTCATATTGCTTCTGCAAATCTGAGTTCATGGTAGCCAGCATCAGACAAGTCACATCGACCACATCGTTAGAATGCTTATCCCAAGCATTCTTTTCTGTCTGTGAAGCATTGGAACGGTACTTCTCGGGGAGAACTTTATCAAGGACGTATTCCTTTTTCTCCTGTCTGAGAACAATTCTCAGATTCCGATACCATTCAAGAAAATTAGATCCTTTCAACTTGTCCTTCTCAAGGACGGATCTTATGGAGAAAGTGTTGTTTGAGCTTGACATAGCTGAAACAAAAGAGGTAGAGGGTTAGTTATGATGTTCAATAAAAGAGTAAACTTAACAATTAAGAAAACTCGCATTATATTCAAACTATATTTCCTCAAAAGAATATAATGATCCAAGATCCATGTTTCACTAAAACCCGAGCAAGCCACTGGCTGTTACTCAAATCTTAGCTATACAGGTGAGCAACACTTTGCTAATCATATCCAATATGACTCTTGGTTGTGGATAAAACATCTTATGTTCTAACCACCTGATGTCTCTGGGCCCAGAACTTCTGATAGCCCATTCAAGCAAACCAATCTCTTCTGTCATGTAATAGTTGATGTCATGCACTGCAAGCCCATCAACTCAATTACCTACTGCCTCACTCATGTCACTGCAGATACCTTGCACTGCAAGCCTATCGCGCAATGAAAAGAGCCTTGACAGCTGACAAGAACGGGAAGACATCCAGAACACTTGATATTTATTCGAGGAACTGAACATTTAATCCTCAATACATATCATATATGCATTCAGGAACCCAATCTCATTAAATCCGGTTCGGTTATTTGATTTCAGGTTCACTAACCATCAATCTGCATAAGCTGTCGATCGACACTACCTTAGTGTCGATCGACACTTACTCTTCTGTTACAGTTCATCGAAAACCGATCAATCCAATTGAACCGGATTCGATAACCGACACAAAATTCCAATAACCGGTCTGTGTCGATCGACGCAACATTTGTGTCGATCGACATGACCAAACCAGATTCAATCTTCGATAACCGGTCAATCTAATTGAACCGGATCGATAACCGGTCAATCTGATTGAACCGGGTCGGTTTTGGTCTCTGTCAAGCGACACAACATTTGTGTCGATCGACACGAACCAAACCAAATCAATTTTGCGATAACCGGTCAATCCAATTGAACCGGATCGATAACCGGTCAATCCAATTGAACCGGGTCGATTCTGGTCTCTGTCGAGCGATACAACATATGTGTCGATCGACACGAACCAAATCGCTATAAACCGAAATTAACCGGTTTAATTGATTTGTTAACCAAGCGCGATAACCGATTCAATCCAATTGAACCGGTTCATCGTATGCAAGGCAGATACAGACGTGTCGATCGACACAACCATTGTGTCGATCGACACGACTAGGGTTCTTATGCGATTTGAGCAGTTCAATAACAAAACGATTTTTGCAAATTTAACTAGATCAAATTCGATTACTGTTCAACAGATTAATACGTTAAACCCTAAGGCTCTGATACCACTGAAGGAAATCGTACTAGGTTATCCAGATTAATCTCTATTAATCCACCTACGTTACAGTTCCTTTTCCTAGGATCTAGGGTTTGTAAACGAATAAACTGAAAAACTGGATCTCGATTATACCTGGAGTTTGCAGCGGAATAGATCAGGAAATCGAGATTACAAGCACTTCAAATGCCGTGCCTCTACCGATAGTCCACACGCACACAAATAGGAATCCGCCGGTATGCTAGTGCCGGTGATTCGGATCTTTAGGGATTCAGTGTTTCAGAGTGACGGCTATCAGAAAAGGTATCTACCAGGTCGTGCCTCATATCTCTATATATAGGCCCTGGAGAAAAACCTAATTATCATGAACCGAGTCAGAATTAATTAAGTCGTTAAACCGAAATCCCTATTTCGGATTTAACTCGTGTCGATCGACACAACACTTTGTGTCGATCGACGCACTCTTTAAAACACAAAATAATGTGTATCAAATACACATTATCTGGATCATTACATTAATGATTATTCCCATATAAAGCGCATCCTATTTGCTTAGGTGTGTGACCCTGTAGGATCATATAATACTAGCAATGAGTTCATAACTCATAGATCATCAGAGGTTTCTAGCAAAACGTCATGATCACCTAGTATCATATGAATGTCTAATCTCGACATTACAACTATCACTGGATTGATTACAAGTGTGATTTCAGGACATTCCCAACAGGAAGAAATGTGCAAACTTATGTAGAGGGGATTTTTGTCGGAAATCCTTCGGAAATCCGTCAATACATCCGACATAACACCCCACCAATCACATCGGCCACCGCAGACGATATGTCAACCATTCAAACTCTGCCGACATCGATAACCGTCCGAATTCCGTTGGAATGCCGTCGGAATATACCGATTGATACTGACCGTCGGAAATCCGTCGGTTCTTTCCGACGGTTGTCAGACGGAATGCCGACTGGAATGGCATTCCGTCTGAAAACCGTCGGTTATGTCCGACGGTTGTCCGAGGGAATCGTTTTGGTCGGCATGCTGTCTGAAACCCGTCGGAAAGCACCGACGGTTTCCGACGGAACAAAAAATTTCCGTCGGAATTTACAGTGTTTTTTTGTAGTGTATTTGGTTTTATACATTTGAGTTTCATACATCCGAAATCATGTTTTGAGTTCTTAGAACATGCCAAAGAGATGATATTGACGAATGAATCGATGCATAGTTTTTTTTTTTTGGGATAATGCATCCACCACCATCATGAGTTCTTAGAACATGTACAAGAGATGATTTATATAAATAACAAACTATATCATAAAAAATATTGTTGTGATTTTCTCTTATTGATCAAATTTGTGAGCTCTAAGTCAAACCAGACGTGTATCAAACTATCAATAAGCTTGAGCATGAAGAAATAATAGTAACGGAACTTTTACCCAAAAAAATAAAAATAAAAATAGCATCGGAACCCAACATAGAATAGATATCGGTTTAGATATACAAAGAAATATCGGTTAAATTCTTAAATCTACTTTTTGGGTTGGTTTAAAACATAAACCGGTTCGGTTTAGAAAAATTAAAAGAGATGATAAAATCACACTTCGCTTTTCCCAATACAAAAGAATCAGAAGCGGTGGTGACACAGATTTCTCCTCCGTCCAACTTTGCCGGCGATCTATCTCCGACGCCCGATGGACGCCGTCCTCCACGTTACTTCACTATACATCACGCGCCTACGCGCATCATCTTCCTCCTCTGCTTTTTCGCCGTCTCTTCTTCCGCCGAAATTTCTCGCCGTCCATCTCCGCCGCAAATTCGCTTTCTCTT
This sequence comes from Draba incana, assembly GCA_963576765.1. Lineage (NCBI taxonomy): Eukaryota > Viridiplantae > Streptophyta > Magnoliopsida > Brassicales > Brassicaceae > Draba > Draba incana. The sequence goes on along the minus strand of OY755212.1, from coordinate 2,598,354 downwards.
CCAAATCCCGATGTACTTCAGCTTCTTCCGCCGCCGGTGCAACGCTGATGGCGAATTCCTCTTCGGTATTGAATTTTTAGATTATGCATGTGAATTGTGATTGTTTGCTTCTTAGGTTTTTTTGGGGATTTTGGTAATGTTTCATGTGGTTTTGGCTCAGATTCTTGTTTCCGATTCTGTATAACGATTAGAATGTTTATTAGCTATTAGGATAGATCAGACCTGGATAAATTTCACATTTGATGAGATAGTGATTAGTGACTAGTTTCTGAATTGATACATGATTGGGAATTTGTGAATTTGAGAATCTGCTGGTTGAGTAATTGATTACATTCTTGTTCTAGATGTCCTGCATTAGGGGTTTTGATTTTTGAATTTTGTTGACTAAGGAATTGATTTCAGTCTTTGAGAGTATATCTAAGCCTAGGAAGTATTTGGATGTTTATGTAGCCAAAGAGTGGAGTGTATACTGTTGGTGAGTTCATGACACAGAAGGAAGATTTGCACGTTGTGAAACCTATGACTACTGTCGATGAAGGTAAGTGTTTGCGGATTATCGGATTGCTTGAAACGTGCGACGCTTTCTCTTCATGATCTCATTTTCTCCCTTCTCTGCAGCTCTGGAAATCCTTGTGGAGAAGAGAATCACAGGGTTTCCTGTGATAGACGAAGACTGGAAATTGGTTAGTATCTACTTTTGTATTGAGATCTTAAGTTTTTGGAAATGGAACTTGAGATTTAGTTAGATGCTTATGAGCAAGTGTTTTTTGTTGCAGGTTGGGCTAGTTTCAGATTATGACTTGTTGGCTTTGGACTCCATATCTGGTAAATGGGCCAGTTAATGTATTTGGTTTCCTTTGTCTTCAAGGTTTTTGGAAAGCTACTTGATCTCATGGTGGCTTAAAGCCGGAAAATATCTATGTTATGATGATCTTCTGTCTCATTCGTTTGCGAAATAGCACGCTAAATGATTCAAAAAGCTTCTTCTTCTCTCGTTCCTAAATTCTTATTTGCTTGTCCCTAATAGGTAGTGGAAGAACAGAAAATGCCATGTTCCCTGAAGTTGACAGCACTTGGAAAGTATGTGGCCCTCTCTCTCTTTTCCTATTAACATTTGAACCTGAATGTGTTTTTTCTCACTGTGCTCTTTTGCCTGGTTCACATTATCAGCAGTGGATACTGACATAGTGTGAATTGAACTTTACGAAGAATTTGTTTAGATTTGCGCAATTACCGTGGACAAAAATTCAGCTAATTGGATCTTGTGATTGTTATGAGTGTATGCACTCACCGTTATAGGAAATATGGATACGGTAGAGTTATGTTAATCCTACATTTGGTTCCCTAGTTTGAGTTGGACTTGTGTGGACGATAAAACCTTTTTTCGCATGTATTGTTTCTATATGTCTCTTGTTTTCGTATTTTGTAATGTTCTTGTGTTATTATATCGTATTGACCTGATAAGAACATATTGCAGACTTTCAATGCAGTGCAAAAGCTGCTAAGCAAAACCAATGGGAAGCTTGTTGGAGATGTGATGACACCAGCTCCAGTAGTTGTTGAGGAAAAAACCAACCTCGAAAATGCTGCTAAGTTATTGTCTTACCTTTATTTTCAGTGCCGTCATTTCTCTCTCTCTCTCTCTCTATCTAATTTAAGTTTTGTCTAACTTAAGCTTCTTATTCTGTTTCCCACTAGAATATTGCTCGATACTAAATATCGCCGCCTCCCTGTGGTAGATTCTGATGGCAAATTGGTAAGCGAGATTTTTACATTTGACCGGCCTCATACTTAATTTGAAATACATCGCTTATCCTTTTTGTATTTCCTTTAAATAAGGTCGGTATTATCACACGAGGAAACGTGGTTAGAGCCGCGCTCCAAATAAAGCGCACTGGTGATAGGAACGCTTGAGTGAAGTTAACACGAAAATAGCTTTATAGACAAAAGCAATGGTCAAACATTCTCCAAATGTGAAAATAAAACCCGAGTATTCGACATTGTACCACCATGTGTTAGAATAAGAGCCCTAACTTATATTAGAAGCTTTTCGCATCGAAGTGAAGAATCTAGAGGCATCAAAGATCGTATACCGCTCCCGCAAGCAACTCAGCTTTTGTAGAAACTATGTTAAGTGGTAAGTGCACTTCTTACTTTTCTTCTGAAGAATCAGCTTCTTATTTGTTTGATGTGTTAGGTTATCAGATGCTTTTGGTATTTGATTCTCTCATCCAAATTATGCTTTTGAAATTTTAATGTAATTCAAATATATATAAAAAAATGTTTCCTACTTTCTACATTTGGTTAACCACCAAAGTAACACCCTTTTTAAGGTATTTAATTGCGATTTTGGTTCAACTAAAAATATCTTTCCTTTACTTTCTTAATTTCCTCCGTACAAAATTATATGTTAAAACAAAAAATATATATACAAAACAAAAGAGTTAGTTGCAATGTCCTGCTCATCATTTCCTGTTTGAGAAAACTGCAAAGTAATCAACCTTTTGTGTTTATTAATGATCTTATTAAAGCCAAAACAACGTTAAATCTAAATTTTCACTGATTGAAAAAAAAAATGGATTTATGAACTGTAGAAACTGTTTGTAACAGTCGGTCAAGTTATATTTCTCTGATGTAGAAAGAAACACAAACATTTCGGACTAGTCTTTTCAAAGCAAGACCATAAGCAAGAAAATGAGTATCTTGCTGTCTTTGCCCCACAAGAAAACAGATCAGAAAACACAAAGAAATATGAAAGAAACGACTTTAGTAGTTAACGATAATAGAGATAGTGGTTAAGATCGGACAAGTTAAAGACCCACTTACCATATTTGTTTTGTAGGACACTCTTTGTCCAACTATCTCTAAAACTCTTTACACACATACTTTCTATTCGTCGTTGTGTTTCTATCCGATTTTTGTTTTCTATAACATCTAACTAGTACTAAATTGTATCTACTTATATGTGACATGTTCGATTACTCTACTTGTTAAAAGACGATCATAAACAAACTGAAATTTACTTTGTTATGCTACATCAGAAAAACCGAATCAAGTCTAGAAAACATATCGAAATGATCAAATTTATATATGATTCTTTTAACAAAGAAAAGAAAAATCTCTACTAAAGTAAAGTTTAAAAGGAGTGAATGAAAACTACAAATGGCAAAATCAATATAGTTAAAACATCATTATTACACTGGTAGTAAATTTAGTAATGGGTTTAAATATTTTTCTTATGCCTCATAAAATGAAAATTCCAAGAACTTGAGGAATTAAAAACCCAACCTAACATTGAAACACATTTTTAACTTTTGAGAATGAAAATGGAAAAATCAAAATATCATCATTACACTAGTACTAGTAAATTAGCTAGTAGTAATCACAAACTCAAGAGATGAGGAGGGTGCATGTTAGCAACCGCCGCACATAGTAAAAACAAACATTCTCTAATCTTCCACTTTGGAAGTAAACCAAAGTACGAAATCGAAAAACACCAAGAGATAATACTTTTTCTTCTTTCCTATTTCCTTCATTTTTCCTAATCTTCATCTGAATTTTCCGGGTCGGGTATTTTGTTCAAATCAACCCGTTCCCATGACCCGTTACACCTCTTAAACTCTTCTTTACTACTACACTCAATATTATGTTCATCATCCACGTAATCATGATTATCACCTTGATGTTGATCATGACGATGATTATGATTATGATGATGATGATGATGATGACGACCCCCGGCCGCCTCTAAAGCATCAACTTGAGCTCCAACCTCGGCGGCTTTTCTTCTTATATAAGCCGCCGACATATCACCATCGCCGCCTCTAGTCACCGTGATTCCAGCTAAAAGCTCAGGGAAGTTAAGACGAGCCGAAGGTCCACGGAGATAAAAAACCGCAGTGTCGTAAGCTCGAGCCGCGGCTTCAGGAGTAGAGTAAGAGCCAAGCCAGATCCTTGAACGTTTATTTGGCTCTCTTATTTCCGCAACCCACTTCCCCCACTTCCTCATCCTTATCCCTTTATAAGGCTTCTCTCTCTTCCTCGCCGTCGCCGCCGTAACCGCCGGGGTTGAAACCACTTCCGCCGCCGTTGCCGTCTCCATATGGATTTTCGCCGGAGATTTCAAAGAAATATAATCTTTTTTTTTTTACGATCTAGTGATTTATGTGAAAGTTGACGGCGAAGGGATTACATGCGGAGGTAAAGATTGATGAACACGTGGGCCAAGCAGAGGTGAGAGGAACACGAGACCGCAAAAGAAACCGCAAAAGAGAAGGTTTCAAAAATTCACCGACACTAATCTCTTAATAACTTTATTTTTGTTATATATATTTTTGAGACAGAGACAACAATCTCATCTTCCCTGACATTTATATATAGATAAAATAGATTTTCTTATAGTTTTTGTTTTTATTGTTTGGACGGAATTATATAATAGTATTAGTGTTATATAAAGCCTCATGCACCTTATATTATTTTAAGTAAAGCTCGTCGTCGGCTATTTCTATTGGACGGTTATAAAATTAGTTTTGATATACCATTGTTACTATTGTGCTATAAATATCTCGAGCTTAATAAAATAAAAGAAAGATTTTAATTCAAGCTTTAATATACCTCAAACTCGTAATTCAATAAAAGAAAGATTTTAATACTAATAGGTATATTATCCACGTTAATTTACTGATATAGTTAATAAAATTCGTAAACTGTATTCTTTATTCAACAATATAAGATGGGATAATATTCCTCTATGCCATTTTTCCAAATAAAAATGATTCATTATCGATGATGTCAATTTTAATTTTAATATTATCATATCGTCCTACGGTACAATCTACGATATAGCGATTTCATTTTTGAACCGGCTTTGTATCCCACCCGTTTTCTTAGTAATAAAATCTTTAAATGACAAAAAAAAAAAAAATTATTTCATGATAGATTTTGTATCATTGCTTTTAAAAATGCATGAAAAGGTCTAGTATCTCAATGATCTGTAAAATAAAAAAAGTTATTCTATAGATTAAAATTATTAATTTCGCTCGTTAGTTAGTTAAACTTTTAGTTAAATTTAATTTCGCTCGTTAGTTAGTTATACTTTTAGTTAGTGAATTCGAATATAGTGAAAATTTTGAGTTGAATCTTGGCCTATTTACTGTATGAATACTTGAAATCGTCAAATCGCCAATAAATTGCGAAACTCCTAACCGGAAAAAGTTGAAAAGTAAACAGAGGATATCTATTGATTGCATGGAATTGGAATAATATTGAGTATTGACGTAGGGAAATGGGTCGTTGTTGTGGAATTTGGGAAACAATAGTAAATGGGTTTTTATAACTGGATTTTAAAATTATACAGAAATGTTGAAGCAATAAAACGATTAATTTACATGTTTAGTAGTATTGTTTTTTGCATTAAAGTAGTATTTAATAGGGAAGAGGCGGTAATGACACGCGTGTCTCCTTCTGTTCTGGGGACAAGTTAGTGGGATTTCTGAGGTGCTTTGTCTTTTCTTATTTCCTATTTTTTTGCTTCTTCTTTTTTTACCACTATTACTTGTTTTCTTATTTTGTTATGTCAATTAGTTTATACGTTTCAAATGTTTTTTTTTTTTGAAAATTACGTTTCAAATGTTCAATTGTTAATAGTAACATTTCAATTTTTCTGACTCATATCATTTATAATTTTACCCTAAACTGTGAAATCGTCTGTGAATCATGAGAATACACTACACATTTACAAATGAAAGATTGTATAACCAATTCAAAAAGTAAATAGTAGTATAATGATTTATCCATTTTTGGAAATATTGGCAAGATAATATATCAATAAATGAAATTTAGATGTTGTGAAAGTAAATAAAATGAATGTGAGCCTATAATTTTAAATATAAAAGTATATAATTATGATTTTGTTGTTGTTGTAGTAGGATCTATTCTGCAATTTTATAATTAATATTAAGTAATAAAAACAAAAATCTATAATAGTTGTAGATGTTATAGCCAAATTTCTACCACTCTTTTCAACACATCCTTGTTTTTTTTTGTTACGATCTAAAACTTACTAATATTTTCAAATTTTCTTAATTGTGTTTATAATTAAATTTCTAAACCTTGTGTGGTGAATAGGTTATCCAACCTTAAAGCGTTAATTAGTTCAACTGAAATATGTCGTAATCCGAATTCCAATTGTGATTACTATCTTCTTCTTTTTTTGTCGTGATTACTATCTAAATAATTGCAAACACGAAATGTCAATTAACTCTCCAATTTTCTGTTATAAAAATAGAATATCTTCTCTACTTTAAATATAAACAAAATATGAAAATAAAAAAGGTTTAGGTCGGTGGTCGGTGGACATTTGTATGGCGTTGGAAATAGACGGTCCATCACGCAATAGTGATGTACTTTATTTTACTATAATACCCTTCTAAATATCGTCCTTTAATGAAGGAAGCTTAAGGCCAAAATTGTAGTTTTACTCGTTCTCAATGCCAAATTTATAAATTCACAACATCGGAAGACTAATTTGTAATTTGTTTTTTTTTTGGATGTTTTAAAACTTTTGGACCAAACTTTATATATTGGTCGAAAAATATTTATTTGTTTTAAAACAGAAATCGAACTAACAGATTCAAAACCCCACAAATTTCGAAATGTCCAATAATTCATCACTAATATTCTAAAACACACATTTAGTTAAGTGGTGATAATTTCTGAAATGAAAAACAATTATTCGAAAACAGTGAAAGTGTCTTTGGAGTCTAATGCTTCAGCCACACATTTAAAATAATTATATATCAAGCTTGAAAATTATAGATCGACTGTTCTATTGGAATCATGTGTTTTGGCGTGTTAGATCAATTATTACTATGGATATGATTTAAATGGTTAAATTAGAATATACAAAATACCAAAAATCTATGTAGAAGTAAATAATTTCTTAATAGTAATGAAATTGTCTGATGACATTTCTACAATAATCTTTTATAGCATACTTAATATTGTATATATAGATTTCAAAAGCAAATATATGGATATGGCTTAAACGGATATTTATTTAAAAAATCCGAATTTCTCATAACAGAATGAATTTATCTATTTCGTTATTTTAGAGCAAACTTATATAATTTGTTTAGCCAAAACGTCATGAAAAGCCTGTTTTTTTTTTGGTCGTGCTGAAAAGCCTGGTTTTTACGTGGGAGTAAATAGGATAGCTTGGATTCCTGTTAAAAAAACAAAATCCAATAATAAGAAATAAGGAAAATATTCATATGCAAAAATTCAATAAGAGACGTACGTAGGTCCATGTTGTACGTAAATATTATAGATGCGACCGACATTGAAGTCATGACAACATAAACCGTATAAATTTTCTTTGGATATATAAAGCCACAATATACACCACAAGATCTTACTTTTGCTACAATTATTTTTTCATTAGTGACCAAAAGTGTCCAGAGCTTATAACAAAACATTTTTAGTAAAGTAATTGTTTAACAAAAAGTTTGAGATCTTTAATGCATAAATAACTTTTTAGAGCCACAATTTTTTTTAATTACAAATAAAAACATATTTTCGAAATGGAACTTGATTTTGAATTTCGAAACGCTATAACAATACATTATACATCTCTAACCCGACGAACAACATACAATAATTGTTTATTTACTTATTAGACATGATTTCGAATTTACCTTTATTAACTTATTAGTTATTACTTGTTCTCTCATAGCTAAATAAATTTTATATGTTCTTTTATTCGTTTTCTAAAGTGTATGTGTTAAACTTCAGATGTTCTATAAAAAAAATGTAGAAATTAGTTTGGATGGTATTAATGTACTTTCCCAGCTTGATATAAAATAATATTTCTCATAAAATTAATAAGTTTTAACTTTTACATACTTCTATTTCTATATAGCTTAAAAAGTCTCCCATATTTTTATTATTTTTAAAATTTGTGAACCTTTGAAAAGAAGAAAAAGTAAAACATCATCTAAAATGAAACTGCACTGAAACGTAAACGTATAAATTACATTAACTAGTTTTGAAAATTTGAGGGTGATTATATTATTAAAAATGTGAGATTTTGACATTGATAATCCAGCTTTTGTCTGTGCTTATTAAACTATCTATTAGTATTATACGATGTGTAGATTAGTGTCTTATATTTTATCATTGTCTAATCTGCCACTTGTTACTTGTTTAGTGCCGGAAAGAGATGCATGACATAAAAAAGTAAAAAAAAAAAAAAAAAAAGAGATGCATGATATTTCTTATATAATATTATCTCAAATGACATTTCTTATGTTTCTCACATTTCTTCGTTTCAACAAAACAATTGTTCCTATTTCAAGGATATAGCCACCAGTCATTTCATATGCAACTCCACATTCAACTTAAGAATTTATGTCCCATTAGTTATAACTATAATTAAATGTAGATTTATGGCTATAGAGTTCCGCATAATTTTGTTTGGGTACAGCATACGACTACTCTGGAAAAAAAAAATCAATGTTTTGTTGGCCAATAAGAAAAAATATGCTCATGTCTTTATCTACAATTACTAAGATTACTCATCTGTAATAAGCTAGTTAATTACTCAATATACACCGTACGTTGTCACAATACGACTAATATCTCAACATCATTTTTCATTTTCATATTTTGGATGTTAGTGAATAGTCAACATTTGTTCTCATTACATATATCATAATTCTTGCTAGAATTAAGTGTATATCTTAAAATAATTATGCAGTGGAGATTAGCTGTGAAATGGTTGGCCGTTGGCACATGAACTTGCAAAATTACCCAAAATCCAAAACTTTTATTTTATCTTTTGGGAGTACATACAATAGAATTTTTCGAAGCAAACCCTTGTTGAATCAATAAGGGAGCACAGACATATCTAGTTTATGTACGTAAACGTACCTTATATTTTATTACATATATGCATATATGTGGATCCATAAAATTATTCGAAGGATAAAAAACGTCATAGTAAACGTAGATAAATGCACCTGAAGGTCAAAGTGCACTTGTGAAAATTAATATGACTCGTGAGGTGTAATTTTTTTAAAAATGTCTCTTTCGAATTCTTTTTTTATTCATAACAATTATTGGAGCTACATTTGTCAAAGGTCGTAGGTAAAATACATTTATAATGTCCAAAACCTGGTTATTCGGCGTTTTACTAGTTAAATTATTACATGTGACAAATGCATTATTGAAATTGAATTATTGATAGTAATATACATACACCTGCATCGTATTCCTATACATATAAAAACTCAATATACAATCTCTAACTTGAATTTTTAATCAAGTTTATTTTTATGTCCCTACGAAGACAGATGATAAAATAAGATTATCTTTCTCATAATCAGGGATATTGCAGGACCGAGTGATTCTAGTAAGAATCTTAGAAATATTTGAAATTGCTTTGAATCGACTCGAAAAATATGGTATCTAATCCAATTTATGGTGGTTTATTAGTTGATGTGTCAATATGTTAATTGGGGATTAGAGTTCGAATCATTCCATTATAATTTAATTCTCGTTGGTCACATGTGGACTCTTTAACTAAAAAAAAAAAATTGGCTTTCTACATATTCCGAGAGATTTATGTGAATCAAGTATGAGATTTAACAAAAGAAAAGAAACTAAAGGTGCATTGGACTATTGCTTAACACACTTAGAGTTGGTTGCATTATGCCCATATCTTCTTAGGAGAAAGAGTTTTCAAAGAGATTAACGAAATGGTGATTTCATGCCCACGTAAATTATGAATTATGCCCGAACTTCAAAGGTATATATAAAAAAAAAAACTTGTTATTAACTGTTGATTTATTCACAAAACTACGATGAAATCGATCCAGATCAAATCAAAAAAATTATCAGAACTTGTTATAAATGGGTTTTTGTCACATTCACTAGTAAAAAAAAGCCAAATACCCACGAAAATTCCGTGGGTAACAAGGAAGGATTTCGTGGGTATAACATCGTGGGTAGAAAAATTCGTGGGTTTTCGTGGGTAAAGATATTCCGTGGGTTTACCCACGAAATCCCACCAAATATTTCGTGGGTATACACAATTAATTAATTTTTATTTTATTTTTAATTGGGTAAATTTTTTTAAATATTTAATTTTATAAAATTTAATTAAATATAAAACTAATAATGAAAATAAAAATAAAATATTATACATAAAATTAAATTGTTTTACATTAAAAGTTACACATGTTTTGGAGAGTATAACCAATACTCATTTCAACTTTTGCTCCCAAATACACTGCAAATCTGTCTCGCAAACATGAAACAAGGCGCTATATAGATTTACAAACACTTGGTTTTTCTCCAACTCCCTCTTAGATTCACCCTTTCCTCTACTTTCTTTTCATATTACTTATACATATAGTTATATCATAAAATGGTGCAGAGTTCTTACAAGGTCACCCCCATCCTTCTTTTCAAGTGCAATTGGTCTCGTAGCTCGCAAGACCCACTAGTTCTGGTCCCTCCAACCGCACGTTGTTCTCAAAACTGTACCAATGGTTTACACGTTAGATGACTTTGGTCAAATTGTCTTCTAGGAAAATGTAAAATGCTTTATACGGTTGCATTTCATCTCATCATACCAACAATTATGCATAGCTTATCACTTGCACAGAAAAGCATAAAACTAAAAGAGTCTTTCTTAGCCTTCAATGCTTGAAAATGCAAAGTAGGCAAAAGAACTTACTTCTGCAGAGGAATGTGTTCAAAAGGTCCTTCCGTAGGAATTGTTCCACATAGATCATTGCCTGAGACATCACTGGCAAGATAATGACAAAGAACCCATCTTATTAAATAGAGATATGCAGTCACTCAGGTGAACGGAAAAACTAAGAGACTTGCGAGGCAGAGAACAGAGGCATAGTAATTAGCAAACAGAAGCGATACAGTGCTGGAATAGCTGGACTTACACAACTTTGAGGCTTGATATAGCCGTGAGTTCTCTAGGAATGGGACCGGTTAATCGGTTTTCGTTAAGCCGCCTGTCATATCAAGCAATTACTTAGAAAGCCATCCATCGCTTAAAGAGAGAGAGCAAACGCAAAGATAAGCAAGAAAGGCCTGCTCACTAACCACTGACAAAAATCAAAAGTGCATATCTTTGTGCATTTGAAAAGAACTTACAGAAAGACGAGTGACTTCAATTTTGCCAAAGAAGGTGGAATTTTCCATGTGAGATTGTTGTTGTAAAGATCCAAGCTGATTAGATTCTTCAGATTTCCAAATTCAGAAGGAATAGTTCCTTGAATCTCGTTTTTGTAGAGTTCACTATATGAATAAGAGGAGATAATAAAACAGTTAATCCTCTAATACATGATCAATCACATAATCAAAAGGCCAAAGAGTGAAGGCATACAGATATTGTAAATGGTGAAGCTTCCCAAGTTCAGGTACAAGATGTCCAGAGAGGTTTGAATTTCCCAAATCCATGCCAAAAAAAAATGTAGAATCAGAGAGAGCACAATAACCAAAGTGGATGGTACCTTCAATGAATCCAAATCCAAGGCCTAAACGTTGAATCAAACAACTGATTGTGCTGAAATCAAATTGATATGAGAGATATTCGATTTTGTATAACTAGAAGCATGGAGGAGGATCTTGCTTACAGTCTCGTTACGAGGTTGTGTTGATTACAGGAAACATGAAACCAGGTACAGGGATTAACAAGAGTTGTATCCCAGCTCTGGAGAACGCGGTCTGGATCGGATAAGCTCTGGCGAAGCGAGTAAAGAGCGTCGCCTTCGGAATTTGGCTCCGCCGTTTGAAGAAGAATCAAAGATAAGGTTATGATCAGAGAAGCTGCCAGTAGCTCCCGTCGTGCCACCATAGTCGCTGCTTCAGAGAGTGAAATTAGGGTTTCGTAATCTCACTTTCTCAATCCCTTTCTTCTTCTAGTTTTCGTGGGTATAATAATACCCTCATATACCCACGAAATACCCACGAAAACCCACATATACACACGAAATACCCACGAAGTTTTCCGTGGGTAGGTGTTTACTGTTCAAAGCGGGTTTTCGTGGGTATTCGTGGCTTTTGGTCTATACCCACGAAAAAATTCGTGGGTTTTTCGTGGGTATACCTCTTTTTTTTACTAGTGATTCGATAATAAACTTACGAAGCGACTTCCACATAATTGTTTAGTGATGGGCTAGTGGTAGGGCGACTTGGGTGAAGGGGTTCCCCCCACAACCCGGGTTCGATCTTCCTTCCTCGCTAATAAACATCACTTTGTAGAAAGTCTGTCACCAATTAGTTTACCTGGTAGTCAGAAATGCAGGTGGCCTGACTACCTCCTGGCATTAGTCGAAATGCATTCCAAATTCGGATCAGGCAGAGTGGTGGTCCTTTGGGGAGTAGTCCACTTTGTAGCACTTCGGTGTATTTCTACCGGGGTCAACCGGATCAGCCGATAGGGTTTATAAAAAAATGAACCAACACTACTGAATATTTTACAAGTTCATTTTTCATATCGGCCCAATATAAACAAATTGGGATCTTAGTAGGCCTATTATAAGCTTCAGTTATTTCTTGTACTCATGATTCTCGAGCATAACTTGGGTCCAGTAAAAATATAATTTTCTATTTCCTTTCATAAACGTGAAAAGTAGGATTATTTCGGATTTTGACATACCTCCTAAGCTAAGAGCCTAAGACTAAGAGAGTAAGGGCATGAGCATTCCACACTTTGAGAGATTTAATAAGCTTGTCTAAATAATATAAAATTATTAAAACATATATTTCTTTTTTTTTTTACTAAACTTTATACTTTTTCTTCATCATTTTACTCAACTTTTATTAATTTTATATTTAAACATTCTTTTTTCCTTTTAAGAACACTCTCCAAAATATTTAATTTTAGACACTCTCTACTCTCTTTACTCAAATTTTATTAATTTTATATTTCAATATACCTTACAAAAACACTCTATTTCTTCCTTTTACAACCATTTTAGTAATTTTATATTATAAAAAAACCACATTAGGTCCTAAAGGGTCTCCAATGCACATGCCCTAAGAGGCCATTACTTTTTTTTTATTTTGCTAAACATCAATAAGAGACCATTACTTTAGCTATTTGTAGGGTACAATTGGTAAAACCACACAGTGGTGTTATGTAAAATAGATAGTAATTTTTATGGAAATATTTTATCGAGCGAGTCTTAAAAAAAAGAATATTACTTAAAATATGTATCATCGAATAAAAATAACATTAAATTGGTTAAAAGAAAATCCACTCAGAAATCTCATTTAATCAAAATGATTTATATACCATATGAGTATATCTGTATATGTGTATGTGTATAATACTGTATATACATGTGGTTATACACTTTGGTAGTGCAGAGTTATTATATTTTGCCTTGTTTGCAAGTGAAAGCGAACCAATATCAGTCTCCACACCAAACTGGTTTAATTATTGTCTTCACACACACTAATTTCCTAAAACAGAACCGATCTCAATCTCTAAACCAAAAATTCTCCAAACCGAACCAATCTATAACATGGCGGGTATATGTCATTATCATGGGCCTCCAAAATAGCCCATTAACTAATTCTAATCCAATCATTTTAATTAGTTTTTCCCAAATTCTTGTACATCCCCACTCCTTAATCACTCGTAACAGTCATTAAATAAAATCATAGGTATTTATGAAAACAAATTAACACAATTATCATGTACTACCTCCATTTAATTGATAAACTGCCTTATTATTCCCCATAAAGGCATATATACAAATTGACTTTTTTAATTACACGACGAAAATTAAAAAAAACATCCCCTAATTTTTCTCAATTTGTAATGAAAAAAAAAAGATTGTAATCACCCAACAAAAAAACACCACGTGTCCATCGTTGTCGTTTTCCTCTGCTTCCTGCTTCGATGTCTTTGTATCGAAGCTTAATCAGAGAGAAAAAAATGGTTATGGTTGAAGCAAGAATCGAAAGCGATAATCGAACTGATTTCAAATCCGTGAAATCGAAGTAATCTTCTTTGTTAGATCTTAAGAAGACGAAGAAGACGAAGAAGAAGAAGGTCAACGAAAGAAGAAGAAGATGAAGCTCTCTTCGTTACATCAAAGTTACTTAAACCGCCGGAATAATAGTTTCAGATCTCCGACGACGCTCGATTCCTCCGGCGATAGCTCCGGGAAGTCTTCAATCGCCGTATTCTGGCTAATCCTTCACTGTATTTGCTGTATAATAAGCTTAATCCTCGGATTCCGATTCTCCAGATTAGTCTTCTTCTTCCTCTTCTCAACTTCATCAACGAATCTCTACTCTGCTCCGTTTCGTCCCGACTTACCGATTCGCACGATTAACCGGAATCTAGATCCGTCGCCGGTAATCGGAGTTAACGGAACGGTGGTTACGGCGGCGGCGAAGAGTTCTAGGGTTGTTGTTGGGAGACACGGGATCCGGATCCGGCCGTGGCCGCATCCGAATCCGATTGAAGTAATGAAAGCTCATGAGATAATCGATAGGGTTCAAAAGGAGCAGAAGATTGTATTCGGGGTTAAACGGAGCAAGACGGTTATCGCGGTGACTCCGACTTACGTGAGGACGTTCCAGGCGTTGCATTTGACCGGAGTTATGCATTCGTTGATGCTTGTACCTTATGATGTGATTTGGATTGTTGTTGAAGCTGGTGGTATTAGTAATGAGACTAGCTTAATCATTGCTAAATCAGGTCTTAGGTCTATTCATGTTGGTTTTAATCAGAAAATGCCTAATACTTGGGAAGATCGTAGTAGATTAGAAGTCTTTATGCGTCTTGAAGCGTTAAGGTTAGTCGAAAATTTTGGTTTGGATTTCGAATAGTGTAATCTTGATTATGAAAAGTTAATGTTCTTGATTTTGGTAAATGTGTGTAGAGTTGTCAAGGAAGAGAAGCTTGATGGGGTTGTGATGTTTGCGGATGATAGTAATATGCATAGTATGGAGTTTTTCGATGAGATACAGAACGTGAAATGGTTTGGTGCGGTTTCTATAGGGATTTTAGCGCATTCGGGGGAAGAGATGGTTATGTCGAGAGAGATGGAGGAGTTTACATTACCGGTACAAGGTCCTGCGTGTAACGCAACCGATAAGTTGGTCGGTTGGCATGTTTTCAATACTTTACTGTATGCAGGGAAGAACGCGGTTTATATAGACGATGTAGCTGCGGTTTTGCCACAGAAGCTAGAGTGGTCGGGGTTCGTGTTGAATTCGAGGTTGCTTTGGGAGGAGGATAATAAACCGGAATGGGTTAAGGATTTCGGTTCGTTGAATTGGAATGATGGTGTAGAGAGTCCTTTGTCTCTATTGAATGATCCTTCAATGGTGGAACCTCTTGGTAGCTGTGGTAGACAGGTTTTGCTTTGGTGGCTTCGCGTTGAAGCTCGCGCGGATAGCAAATTCCCTTCGGGGTAATGCCTCTTTTACTCTCTATAACTATTTTCGCAATGTCGGTCTAATTGGGTTTGATTATGTTGCTATGTTTATTTGTGTGTTTTGAGTATAGATGGATAATGGATACTCCGTTAGAGATAACGGTTGCGGCTAAACGAACTCCGTGGCCGGATGTTCCACCTGAGCCACCTAGGAAAAAGAGAGAACAAATGCCATTACCACAAGGTATGAACACGGTTGGGGTGATACCGAAGCAGCAGCAGCAGCAGCAGCAGCAGCAACAACAACAACAACAACAACAACAACATTCGAGCAAAATCCGAAAACCGAAACGGAAAAGTAAGAGAAGTAAACGCGAACCTAAACCAATAATGGATCCAACAACACGAGTTTTCACGACTTCATCTAAGCATCAAGAAAGAAACTGAGAAAAAAAAAGATCATGTTTGTACTATTATTCATTTGTTGCCAAAAGAGTTTTAGAGATCATCTTTCTCCTCTCAATACCGCAAATATTACGACTAACGGAGAGGAAAACGAAACACCGGGAAAAGTAGATTATTGATGGAGAGCTCTCAAAGGAAGGTATACGGGGTTTTCGGAGAATGGTTGATCATTCGTTTTTTCAGTTTAATCGGTTTTTTTTTTTTTGGTTATGAAACTTATCTTTATTAGTAACGAAGATTGTTTTTGTTTCATTGTTCTTTGAGGTTACGAAAAAGGTGTAGACAAAAAACTTTGGGTTGTATAGTTTTGTAAGCATATTTTCTCAATTCATTTCTGTTTCTTTTTTGTCACTTATGGAATCATTAACCTTCTCAAGAACACAAAACTTCAAAGTTCAAAGCTACTTTTATCGATGTTTTAAATACTTTTTTTTTTTTACTCTTACAAGCTTATATCCTAGAAATCAAAGACATTCGAACAAAGTTATAACACTAATGGTTTTTTTATTTGCAAAATTAGTGGATGAAATTTTTATAAATATAGTGATTTATTTATCGCGCATATTTTTTTTAATAACGTCTATTTTTAAAAAATATCATGTTATTTGTTATCCGATGATGCACTATTTTACCTGATATCACAATTTATTAAAACACATTTGATAAAATACACCACTTGTTTTTCAAACAAATTGGTCATTGTATGTTTTTACCAATTTTGTTCCTGTGATTTGTTCTTGCTATTTTTAGATGGGTGGGCGCAATTGAAACGCAATGGAAAGTATCTTTAAAATTTGACTTCAAACTCAATCCTTAAATATCATTTGACTCTTCTTGTATGAATTCAAATTATTTGGTCACTGATTATGTCACATCAATCTATCCATAGTTGGTTTGTAAATTAAGAAAAAAATAATTAGCAAATATCTAATTAGTTTTTTTTTTAGTCACAACTTTAAATTTCATTAGCAAATCATAAAACGCTTACAACGGTTTCAAGAACCGCTAAGGCTTCTTTGGCCAAAGCATCGGCAATTTCATTAGTTATGACGAGTGACGTTAACAACAAAAGAAAATATATCTTGGAGATGAAGACATTAGAAAAGATATCTTCATGAGAAAGAAATATTTAGGAAGAAAGTAAAAACAAAGAACAAAAGAGAATCATTTTGTGGAAGTAAGAGAAAAGAGAATCGAAAGAGAGACAAAGACTGCAAACAGATTCATAACTGAAATAATGGAGGAGAAGGCGGTTTTGTCAGAAATTCACATGTCTTCTTTAACTACTTGGTCGTATCAATGGCTACGTGTCTTTTGACCATTTTACAATTCGTATCGGTAATTCGGTATGAGTCGTTTTTTTCGGGTTTAATTAGGTTTGTTAAGACGTTTTTTTTATCATTCACTTCCAAATTAAAGTTACAAATCAGTACAGAAAATCTTAGAATTCTAAGACGTTCTTGTATTTTTTTCACTAATGAAGTTGAATGTTTAGGATAAACCCAAAAGTCACAACCTTTTTTTCCGATTTTTTTTCAGAGTAATAAATTATATGGCACATATATATAGAGTTGTATAATCACCTATTGTTCGAAGGGTTGACTGCGTAAAGCCCCCCCTACTTAACAAACTCAATCTAAATCCACCCAAACTATGAATCTCATTATAAAACTCCCCCATCTAACAAATTTGTGCTTGAAACCACCCAAACTATTTTTCTTTGCTTAATTCCACCTCCTTAATCGAAATCTTAAACATGTAATTAAATTATCTAAACTGCGTTTTAAAATTGTGATTACCCACCCGACATGATTCAAACACAAAAATCCAACCCAATTGAAAAAAAAAATCAAACCCAGAAAAAAAGGAAAAACACGTTGTGAAATAGAGGGTTTGGGGAAAACTAAATTATGAAAAGTCTTGTGTGTTAGGGTTTTCGTGATTTGCAGAAAGACGTCGAAACCGCTTTGTGTTTCGAGATCGAAGCAGAAAGCTTTTGCAACAAAATCTAAAAAGTTGTATTGGGTTCTTCTTTGTGAGCGAGGAGCAAATCGTAGCTGTGTAAAGTTCTTCTTCTCACTATGACACTTGTTCTGAAGTAAAAAATAGATATTAATTGTTCTCATGTTTGTTTAATTGGTGTTCGTGTGTCATATATCATCGTAATGAGATGAGCGACATGAAAGTGATGTTAGCATTTGCTAGTTTTTGTTTTTGTGTCCGGTTAGAAATTGATGTTAGCTTTTGTTGCTCATTGATGTGAACTCTAAAAATGACAGAGATGAGCGACATGAAAGTGAGCATGATGAAAATCATAATGAATTAGAGAATCGAGATCAAGTGGAGCTTGAAGAAAATCAGAACGAAGCAAATAATGGAGATGAAGTGGAGCCTGAGAAAAATAAAATGAATGAAGAAGTTGAGAATTTAGTGGAACGATACGAATATGAAATCGAAGAATCAGTAACTAACTTTGTTGATGAGATCTCTGTTGAAAGACATACAATTCCAGAGAGTTCAGATGAAGAAGAAGACGAGTTGGTATTGAGAGATAGAAGAATAAGAGGGAGAAAAGATGATAAGTTAGCTCTGGGAACTGCTTTCTATACAGGTTTTGAATTCAAAGAAGTTGTGTTAGAGTATGCTTTAAGCAAAGCGATAAACATTAAACAAGGTAGATGGGATAAGAAAAAGATTTTGTTTAAATGTGGCATTGGTGGAAAATGTAAGTGGATGGTTTATTGCTCGTATGATAAGTCAAGCCATAAGTGGTTGTTGAAGACTAAGTATAGCTATCACAGTTGCACTCCGAATGGGAAATGTAAGCTTCTTAAGAGTCATGTAATAGCAAGACTCTTCTTAGACAAATTGAGACAAAACTCTGATTTAATGCCTCAAGAAATCCAAGATATTATCAAGGATAAATGGAAATTAGTGTGTACGAGAAATCAATGCCAAAGAGGAAGACTTTTAGCTTTGAAATGGCTTGAGAGGGAGTATGCAGAACAGTTTGCTCATCTCCGCGGGTATGTTCAAGAAATACTCACCACAAACCCGGGATCAACCGCCATAGTTGAAACAACTCCTAATTCAGTTGGTGAAGATGTCTTTAATAGGTTCTATGTTTGTTTTGCAAACCTCAGAAACACTTGGAGAGGGTCTTGTCGTCAAATTATTGGACTTGATGGCACGTTCTTAAAGGTTGCCGTTAAAGGAATATTGCTTACTGCGGTTGGACACGATTCAAACAACCAAATATATCCTATTGCTTGGGCTGTGGTACAAGCCGAGAATACAGATAATTGGTTATGGTTCATCAAGCAGATCAAGTCTGACTTAGTTCTTCAAGATGGCAATGGATTTGTGATTATCTCTGACAGGTCAAAAGTAAGCATTTCTCTTTTTTTGTTACTTTCTCTTATAGTTACATTGCTTATGAAACCAATTTACTTTTGTAATTGCCAAATGCTCAGGGACTCATTAGCGCAGTCAAAACAGAATTACCAAGTGCGGAACACAGAATGTGTGTTAAACATATTGTGGAGAACTTGAAGAAGAAGCATGCTAATAAGGATTTGATAAAGCCAATGGTTTGGAACTTAGCTTGGAGTTATACGTTGACTGAATTTGAAGAGAATTTAAAGAAGTTAAGAGGTTATAGTATGACTTTATATGAAGATGTGATGAAGGAGAAACCCAAGACTTGGTCTTTGGCATTTTATAAACTCGGAAGCTTCTGTGAGGATGTTGATAATAATTCCACTGAGTCATTTAACTCCACCATCACTAAAGCAAGAGCGAAGTCAATGGTACCAATGTTAGAAACTAATCGAAGGCAAGCTATGGAGCGAATCACAAAGAGACATAAGAAGTCGAATAAGCATGAGGGAAGGTATTCAAAATATGTTGTCAAGTTGTTGGCACTGTTGAAGAAAGATGCTGAAAAGTGTAAAACATACCATGGATCCCATGGAGTGTACGAAGTTGATTTATATGGGAACTCTTACAATGTTAACACAACAAGGAAAACATGTTCTTGTGGAAAGTGGCAAATCACTGGTATACCGTGTGAACACGCTTACGGTGCAATGATAGATGCAAGTTTGAATGTTGAAGACTATGTATCCGATTGGTTTTCTACAGGAATGTGGCAACTTAACTACGATACAAATCTTGCACCAGTCAGAGGACCGCGGTTCTGGATGAAATCTGGTTTGCGATTGATAATCGCTCCTCCAGAACCTGTATTACCTGGGAGAAAGAAAAAGAAGAAGCAAACTAAGTTTCCTAGAATAAAAGGCAAGCACGAGTCACCAAAGAAAAAAAAGAAGCAGGTAGAAAAACTTGGAAGGAAAGGTCGCATTATTCATTGCTCAAAATGTAATGGAGAAGGCCACAATGCTGCTGGTTGTAAAGTACATCCAAAAAAGATGATGAAGAAGACACAAGAACCAATTTGAGGTGATCTAGATATTTTTGTGCTTCCGATTGGTCTTTTGTTGATCAGATTGTACTCATATTTGGCATGTTTGTTTCTGTTAATGCATTTTTATGTTTTGGGGATGAAAGTGACCTTCTTTTTATTGTTTTCAGGCTGCTTCATCATCTAGTGGGGCTGATACAATATTACTGACACAACCAAAGCAGTCAAGCAATGATCTTTGAGTTTGAATAACTCTTTCACTTTGGTTCATTTTTTCGTTTCTCTTTATGTTGCTTTTTGTTTCAGTACTATCACAATGTTTTAGATTTTGTTTTCTGAAGTTTTTTTAATCATATGAAAGATTGAGACCCTACTTAAACATTTGTCATTATCTCTAATTGTTGCTCTCCCAGTTTTTCTTGTTCTTTTTATTGTGGAAAGCTAAACAAAGTAGAGTTTTGAGATCCATCTTGTTGTGTATATGTTCCTAAAGCCATAATTTTTTTAGATCCATCTACATAATTGATTTGTTGTTATTGAACACAATTTTTCTTCTTATAGCAGAAGAGAAGAAACGTTAAGTTAGAAAGGATATAGAGTAGAAACATGAACCTATAACAAGAACTGATATGTCATGTTCATGACCATCACACCAAATTTCAGTCACACCAAATCTGAGCACAAATAATTTGCATAAAACTGAACTCATCAAAATACTTGTTTTTCTCACCGTCTTTTTCTCTGTTTCGTTAAGGTTCTCTTATAGCCTTTACTTTCTCTCGTCTACCACTTTAAGAATTTTTCCTGTAAACAAAACATCCTAAAAACAATTAACCTCAAACAAGTTTTGAACTTACTCACTAGCGAACCCCGACGAAGAAGAACCACCCCCTACAACCCTAAAACCCAACTCAATTTTTCCCCATATCGATTTTGACCCACTTGTGACTCTGTCAAACTCTCTGTTTCGAGTGTTTAATTTTTTTCTGGGTTTGATTTGTTTTTTCAATTGGGTTGGATTTTTGTGTTTGAGTCATGTCGGGTGGGTAATCACAATTTTAAAACACACTTTAGATAATTTAATCGCAAGTTTTAAGATTTCGATAGAGAGGTGGAGTTATGCAAAGAAAAATAGTTTGGGTGGTTTCAAACGCAAATTTGTTAGATCGGGGAGTTTTATAATGAGATTCATAGTTTGGGTGGATTTAGATTGAGTTTGTTAAGTATGGGGGGTTTTAGGCAGTCAACCCTTGTTCGAAAGTTAGTATGACTTTGTAACCGATTTGTTTTAAACGAAAAATAAACTAATATTGTAAAATCTAGATAGGCAATTAGAGTATGATTGTAAAAAACTTACACAAATCTACAAAGTTAGAACAAAAATATATTTATCGTTTATAACTCACACATATATTGTTAAATTTAAATTTAGTGTATATAATACTATTACGGTATTTGTATAAACCACTATGCTATATATAACGGTCTAACAAAACAAACTGATTTTTTTAATGGATATGATTAGTTTCTTTTAAGAATTTAATCGAAACGTTGATTATAACATACCTATGATATTCGTATGAACCACTTAATGCTACATGTACCGATCAAACAAGACAAACGAATTTTATTCGATGAAAATCGTTAGAATGTGATTGATTTACTTCTAAAAATTTAGTCGAAAATGAAATAGTTAATGAAACTTCTATGCATCATTCTAAGTTTAGCTTCCCATACCAAATGATATCCAAACTGAACAGAATTATGAACAGAAACGGTCACCTTTATTACTTGTCACATGTCAGAAACATGAGCGTGACACTTTGTTTCTTAACCCTTATCAAAAGCCACCACCACTTTCTTTGAATAACTCCGTTGATTAAAGACATTTCTTTGCCTCCCATTTCCTCCAATCACCATTTTTCTCATCTTTTATTTTTGTTGGTTATGTAGAATAAAATGTACATGAATATTGTGAAAATGATCAAATCCAACCCGTGCCGGTCCAATCACTTTGGATGCTTTACGTATATATGTAGAAAAGTGTTATTTTCGTACATTTTCTTATATTGTAAAAATAGTAATCTAAATAAAAAATATATATTAAAACTCCATTAAACCATTTATAATTCCAAATAGTTAGTAAGAAATAAAAGAAAAACAACAAAACATAATTTATTTTTGAAATATTGCTCTCTTTGTATTTTTTACCTACAAAATAATTAACTAAACTCACAGTTGTCGAGTTTTTCAGCCATCTATGTTGCAATGGATGTCAAATATAACATATTCAATCTCTTTTGTCACATGATCGACCGCAAATAATTTTGTTATTAGTTTCAACTTCGAATTGTAACTAATAATTTCAATTTTTTTTTTTAAATGAGTAGTTAACATGTTTGCTTAGAGAAGGGAATAAACATTACAAAAAAATTTGAAAATCAAAATCTTACGAATATTATTATTGTAGCAAAAGTTTATAATTTTTTTTAATTATAACTAAAGAAAAAATTTAACTAAAAATTGTCTTCTAAATTTAGGACCCTAAACGGTGGTTTCGTTGACTTGTTCTCTGGGACGGGCCTGAATCCAACAGTCACTTTAGGTCACCGACTAGTGACAAGAGAATCTGCCGTGAAATGGGAACATCACATCCACCCATATTCAAGATTCACTTCTCTTTCTTGTTTTCTTCTATGAATCTTCAATACATTTATTCATTATGAATCATAAACCTCAACAGAAATCTTCCTATGAATTATTGTGAAAAGAGACCCCACTAGAATCCAAAAGAAGAAACAAGAAATCAGACGTGAAAACTATCAAAGCAGACCACAGTTTTGTTAAATACCATAGTAATTATATATACATTTTATATTTAACCATTGAAATATACACTTGCTTAGTTTAGATAATTTCCGTTATGAACAAAAACTTATTTATGGCCTATATTAATTTTTAATCTTACATGGCCTACAATGAATGTTTAGGATTACTAGATTCATATGAAAATTATATGCATAGTGTAACGACCTAAACCCAATTTTTTGTAATTGGGAAGTGGGTGTCGATCGACACCATGGAGCGGTGTCGATCGACACCAAATTCAGGAGACTGGTTCGGTTTTGTGTTTAATCGTTCGGTTTTGCGTGTTGGGTTAAGGGAGCCTAGGGCTCAGCTTTATAAGAATTCTTGGCCTTTCATGGCCGTATTCCAGAGGAAGTCGGAGAGAAAAACTCGTTCTTAAGGTTGTTCGAGTTTTCGAGAAGAGTTTTGGTTCGATTCGAAGGACTTAGCGATTCGTTCGTTCGATTGATCGGGTTAAGAGTTCTGGTGGTGAAAGAGATTCGTGGTGCAAGAGTTCTCATCGATTTCCAAAGGAGAAGGTCTTGGATTCGTCGCTGTGTTCGTCGTTCTTCGTTGATCATCATCGTCTCGTTCCTTCCTCTTCGATTAGCGAGGTGAGTGCGTGATCGTGATACGAAATTAGATTATTAGGGAAGTTTGATTGGTTATTGCGTGGATTTGGTTTGTTTCCGTGATGTTTCTGTGTGTTTTGATTGATCTGGAATCGCGATAATCTCGTGAGATGAAACGAAACTCGAGCCGTGAGAGGATTTGGCTCGGTTCAGGTTTCTGCGAGAGGTGTCGATCGACACCTAGTGGTAGTGTCGATCGACACCACTATTTTAAGATCGTGAGGATCGAATGCTTGAGTGAAGCGTCGATCGACACCAAGTGGTGGTATCGATCGACACTCACTGTTGTGAATGATCGGTTGCTTGTGTGAAGCGTCGATCAACACCAAGTGATGGTGTCGATCGACACCCTTTGTTTTAAAATATTTAATGGTCTAAATGTTTAATGTGTTTAAATGTTTAATGGTTAAAATGTTCAATGTGTTTAAAGGTTTAATTGTTAAAATGTTGATTGTTGTTTGATCGCGTAGAATTGATAATCTATTTTCCTTACTATGTATCTAGTAGACGGGATGACCGCCTCACTGAGTATTTATGATAATACTCACGTAACTCTGTTTTTCCCTTTGAGTTGCAGGTAAATGAAAGGTGTATGATCGCGGAATCATGGCAGAGGAAGAGGATGAATAGGATGTGTTGTTTATGTGTTTGGTTTTGTAAAACTTCTGTTAGGTTGATAGTATGGAATTGTTAAACTTGGTAATTGGAATCGTTATTGAATGGTTTATGTTTGAGTATTTCCGCTTGTGTGTTTCACCCTGAGTTAGTCGTTGAAGATTAAATGATTATGAAATCATTTAATCCGGACTAATTATTTATTTATTAAAAAAAAAAAATGCGGTGTTACATTTTGGTATCAGAGCCCTTACGGTTCTAGGCCTAGTAGTGTTTGGATGAACTGAGACTATGTGTTTAATTGATTATGTGTGTTTAGTCAATTTTAGTCTTAGAATCATCCTCTTCAAGCCTTTAAAGAGATTCCGCGGTAAGTTTCCGCGGTAAGTTTTGTTGTGTTTGATTGTGACTTTTGGAGTGATAATCTATTGATCTGTGTTGTAGTGAGATGGATACTAGGAGTAGAGGTAGTGGCAGAGCAGGTGCCCGTGAAGGCAGAGCAAGAGCCCGTGGTGGCAGATTTGGTGGCCGTGGAGGCCGGGGTGGTCGTGGATCAGTTGCTGAGTCAGTAGAGAGTGCGGCGCAGAGTGTATCTCAGAGTGTGGCGACCACGTTAGAGCCCTAGTCGCTTAGTGCCAGTGTGTTGGCCGGTGCCGGTAGAGGTGCTGGGGGGGGGGGGGGGGGGTTGGTTCTAGTGGGCCCTGGTGGGGGTGTTGCTGCAGCTCCGGGTCGTGATGATCGGATTGTGGGATTACTGACACAGTTGTTGGCACGTTTTCCGCCAGTGGCTCCTGAGCAAGCTCCGGGTGTTCCTCCAGTGGCCGGGTTGCAGCAGAGGGTTGCAGTTGCTGAGCAGCCGAGGGCTGCAGTTGCAGCGCATGTTCTGTCATATCTCGAGATGATGGGTCAGATGCAGAGGATAGCTACGCCATTCTTCGAGGGCAGAGTTGGTCCTGAGGAGGCTGATGAATGGCGTCTGAGGTTGGAGTGCAACTTCAGATCGATCAGGTGTCCTGCCGAGTATCAGATCGAGTTGGCTGTCCACTATCTGAGTGGTGATGCCCATTGTTGGTGGCGCGCTATTGAGGCTAGGCGTGCGGAGTAGACCTGGGGTGAATTCTTGGCTGAGTTCAACGCCAAGTATTTCCCTCAAGAGGCTCGAGATCGTCTTCGGATGAGGTTTATGTTGTTTTCGCAGAGAGATCTGTCGGTGCGTGAGTATGACGCCGAGTTTAGCAGGCTGGTTATTCATTCTGGGCGTGGTTTAGAGGATAAGCGAGCTCTGGTGTAGAGGTTCTTGCAGGGACTCCGTTTGAGCATCAGGACTTAGTGCAGAGGTGGCAGTTTTGTCTCGAGGGTAGATCTTGTTGAGCTTGCGGCTTCTATTGAGGGGGATCAACATGAGCAGCCTGGTCCGGTTATCGTTCAGCCTGCTGTTGTTCCTGCCGTTCAGCCGAAGAGTCAGCAGCAGCAGCGTGGAGGTTTTGGTTCTGGCAAAGGCGGAAAGCCTGTGCAGGGCCAGAAGAGGAGGTGGGATTATCCTTCTAGGG
Source organism: Draba incana (assembly GCA_963576765.1). Taxonomy (NCBI): domain Eukaryota; kingdom Viridiplantae; phylum Streptophyta; class Magnoliopsida; order Brassicales; family Brassicaceae; genus Draba; species Draba incana. Next base: position 2,572,400 of record OY755212.1, on the reverse strand, counting down.
CGAGTTCAGGTGGCCACGACACTCATGGTATTTTTGGGTGCGGTAGTTCAGAGCATCGTGTGGCGAACTGTCCTAAGTCTTCCAGAAAGACTAAGGTTTGCTTCCAGTGCGGAGAGCCAGGGCATTTCAGACCGATGTGTCCCCAGTTACAACCATTGGCGCTTGCAGTGGTTCATCCGATAGCAGCGCAACCTTTGGCTCAGGTAGCGGCAGAGCAGCCGTTGGGTCAGTTTGGAGGAGCGCATCGTGGGCATGAGTAGTTGAGGATCAGGTCAAGGATTGACCTAGTTTGTTCCTTTTCAGTTTATTTTCAGTTTTCTTAGTTTTGAGCTTGGGCGTTATTGTTTCTGGATTTTAATGTATTTCGTTGGTGTTGAAATGATTTATATTTTTAAAAATTTATAAGATGGTGTTCGTTATTTAATTTCATTTGGTTTTGGAGATTGGTGGTTCGTGATGTGTTTTATCGTGCGGATTAGTGTCAGTTGTGTTTTTGAGGATATTCTGGCCAGGGAATATCGAATCTATACCACGTGAGGCGGCTCTAATCAGAGGAGAGGTGTGTTCTCCTGTGTGCTTATTGGGAAGCGTGTTCCCGGAATAAGCAGCGAGGGATGTGAGATCTCTTGCGGGGATGTGAGATCCCCAGATACCGTTGGCTCGAAGAATATGTCCCGAGAGTGCGAGCGGTATATTTCGTGTGTGGATTAGTAGGAGCTTCTGAGGTCAGGGGAGGATCATGTGTGGTATTGGCCGCGTCAGGCCGAAATTTTTGGTCCATGTTTAACGATTGCGGAACGAGCGGGAATCTCGTGCAGGGTTGACTGGAGTAGTCAAGTTTATGGTCTGTGATAGACGGTTCGGGAGGCTCAGGTTGTGAGTCGAAGTATCGCTGGTAAGGCTGGGCCTATGGTTGAGTTTGGGGAACCGATGTAGCATTCAGAAAAATCCAAATCTGGACTGGCGGATGGCTGTACATGTTCTTGTTTGATTGTTGTATAGTCAACTACCAGTTCTAGTTTGGGTTAGGTGTAGTCTGGACTGACGGGCGATTGTACATGTTCTTGTTTGATTGTTGTACAATTGACCGCTAGACCTGGACGGATTAAGAATGTCGCATCGCGAGTTCTGTATGAAACTAGGCAAGTATTGAACATTTTGAGTTGTGGTTATGCTTTGGTGTGCTTAATGTGCTTGTGGTAAGCACAAGAGTCTGCGTTGTGATTAAGGATTATCTGGACGCGTTCGTTATCGTATGCATAGTGGATATCTTGGAATTCTCGAGGGATCTTGAGGAGCGTGCAGTTCATGGTGTTTGGTTATGGAGATGATCTGGAGTAAAAGCTGGATGCAGAGTCGAGCAAATACTGTTTGAAGGGCGCCGGTTTGGTTGCGAGAAGACAGGTGGGAGTAGCCAAAGGTTTCAAGGTTTGTCACGGATGGCAATGCAGTGGTTTTTAAGGAAGTCTTGGTTAGTTGGTTATGGCGCGTTGAGAAATCCAATTATGGGTTTAAGGTTAATCGTGCATGTTTTTGTTTGATTGTTGTGCGACTAATCCGTTAGACCTAGTCTGGGTTAGGAGGAGCGCCAGGGCCTTGCGTGTTCGGCGCATGCTAGGTCGAAGCTAGCTGAGAAGTTTGTCCCTTCAAAGTTCGTCGCAAAAGTGTTTTAAGCGGTTTGTGCGGTTCAGGAGAGGAATCCGAGTCGTGAGTGGTCTTGAAGCAGTCAGTTCAGTTTCAGGTCCCTTCGAGCGGGACAGGCAAGGTATCGGCTGAAGGTTTTGTGCGCTAAAGCGGCATGTGTGGTTTAAGGCCCTTGTTGGGCAGTTCAGTTTCGGTGTTCAGTGCTCGGTATTTATTGCTTTAGGGACTGCGGTCCCGAATAACTTATGTGTTGTGAGGAGAGGTGAGTTTTCCTGTGTGTTGTGTGGGGATGTGAGATTCCTAGATACCATTGACTCGAGGGATGCGTCCCGAGGGTGCGAATGGTATGTGTTCCTGATGGGCTGTAGGATGCGTCCTATGGGTGTCAGGTGTAGACTGAGTTAAGATCAATAGATATCTGGGGCGTGCGAGGAGCTTGGGTTGTTAATGTGCTTCAGGGTTGTGGTTTGGATCTTCTGGGGAGTCGGTTGTGTTGGCCTTATGTTTGGTAGGAGTAATTTTGTTTTGCTAGAATAGGTTTGCTTGTTGCGTGTTGTTATCGAGGGAGGTATTCTTAGTTTTCGGATGCTTGTTCACGTATGTGTTGATTACTCTAAGGAAGTATTTTTCCATATTAAGTCAGAGGTTGAGGGAGACGTCCTGAGAGTGGAGTGGCATCGGCATCATTACCTCGAGGGAGACGTCCTGAGAGTGTGATGATGACGGTAAGTAAGAGTAATCAATAGCTGTCTGTGACATGAGAATGGAACGGAATACTGACCTCGATGATATTCTTGTGCGTTCGGTTTCAACGACCGGGATATCGGATGTAGTGTTTTGGTTGTGCATGTTCTTGTTTGATTGTTGCACAATCGACCGATCCAATTCAGGGTCTATAGCTGGTTGTGCATGTTTTTGTTTGATTGTTGTACGATCAGTTGGACAGACCTAGACAAGATTTGGAAACATTGCATTTTGATATTTCGGGCTAGGAACCTTGCGCTGTTCTTGTAGATTCTTACTGTGGATGTTAGTAGGCATTTTAGAATTTATTACAGATGACTCATGATCTGGAGACGGTGGTTTACCAGAGTTTGTATCGGGGACGGTGGTTTCATGTATACATACTGAGAGACGGTGGTTCTCTCCAGGAGACGGTGGTTTTCCTGTGTACTGATATTGGGACGGTGGTTTCCTTTATAGTACTGAGGGCCTATATTGGGACGGTGGTTCCTCTATAGTGCTGAGAGATGGATGTTCTTTCGAGGGGATGGTGGGTTCCCTAGAGTGAGTGTGCGTGTGTGGATGAGTTAAAACGTAATAAATGTCCTAAAATGCGTGTGTAGTGTGGGTTAAGTTGTGGATGTTGGGATTATGTGTGTTTTTCCCAGCGGTTTCGGCCGGTGCGGGCCAGAGTGGAGTCTCGGGTAGACTTGTGCCTTGGGATTCGAGGACGAATCCAGCGTGGTGGGGGAGAATTGTAACGACCCAAACCCAATTTTTTGTAATTGGGAAGTGGGTGTCGATCGACACCATGGAACGGTGTCGATCGACACCAAGTTCAGAAGACCGGTTCGGTTTTATGTTTAATCGTTCAGTTTTGCGTGTTGGGTTAAGGGAGCCTAGGGCTTGACTTTATAAGGATTCTTGGCCTTTCATGGCCGTATTCCAGAGGAAGTCGGAGAGAAAAACTCGTTCTTAAGGTTGTTCGAGTTTTTGAGAAGAGTTTTGGTTTGATTCGAAGGACTTAGCGATCAGTTCGTTCGATTGATCGGGTTAAGAGTTCTGGTGGTGAAAGAGATTCGTGGTGCAAGAGTTCTCATCGATTTCCAGAGGAGAAGGTCTTGGATTCGTCGCTGTGTTCGTCGTTCTTCGTTGATCATCATCGTCTCGTTCCTTCCTCTTCGATTAACGAGGTAATGCGTGATCGTGATACGAAATTAGATTTTTAGGGAAGTTTGATTGGTTATTGTGTGGATTTGGTTTGTTTCCGTGATGTTTCTGTGTGTTTTGATTGATTTGGAATCGCGATAATCTCGTGAGATGAAACGAAACTCGAGCCGTGAGAGGATTTGGCTCGGTTCAGGTTTCTGCGAGAGGTGTCGATCGACACCTAGTGGTAGTGTCGATCGACACCACTGTTTTAAGATCGTGAGGATCGAATGCTTGAGTGAAGCGTCGATCGACACCAAGTGGTGGTATCGATCGACACTCACTGTTGTGAATGATCGGTTGCTTGTGTGAAGCGTCGATCGACACCAAGTGATGGTGTCGATCGACACCCTTTGTTTTAAAATGTTTAATGGTCTAAATGTTTAATGTGTTTAAATGTTTAATGGTTTAAATGTTCAATGTGTTTAAAGGTTTAATTGTTAAAATGTTGATTGTTGTTTGATCGCGTAGAATTGATAATCTATTTTCCTTACTATGTATCTAGTAGACGGGATGACCGCCTCACTGAGTATTTATGATAATTCTCACGTAACTCTGTTTTTCCCTTTGAGTTGCAGGTAAAAGAAAGGTGTATGATCGCGGAATCATGGCAGAGAAAGAGGATGAATAGGATGTGTTGTTTATGTGTTTGGTTTAGTAGAACTGCTGTTAGGTTGATAGTATGGAATTGTTAAACTTGGTAATTGGAGTCGTTATTGAATGGTTTATGTTTGAGTATTTCCGCTTGTGTTTTTCACCCTGAGTTAGTCGTTGAGGATTAAATGATTATGAAATCATTTAATCCGGACTAATTATTTATTTATTAAAAAAAAAAATGCGGGTGTTACACACAGAGTCATAGACTTATATAGTATCGACACTTCTTCATAGTCATTACTATTTTTCTACATAGCTTTGTTCCGTCTCTTGTAGATTCTTGGAAATCGATGTAACGTAAATCAGAAATTCACAGACATCCATACGTCATTACACTATTCTCAAACCAATGTCAATGTTTGCATGTCTGTGAAATAAGGTTAGAACTTACTAAACAATATATAATAAGCCCACATATTCCACACTAGATCATTTGTGTATACACACAACATACACAAACTTAATTAATTCGACGTAAACTTAGAGCACGAAGAAGATTCATGCAGCTACTTGCTGTTTTAATGGTATTGTAGGAACAATAGCTACATAAGGGATAAGGCATAAGCCATGATACATATATATGATCACTCTATTATAGTGAAGTTTAATTATATATGTATGTGAAAGACTGATCTCGAGAAAAAAAAACGAAATTGTTCGACTTTAACAAGTTAACTATCATAACAAAATTAAATCGGGTTTAAAAAAATTTAATTGCACCATAAAAAAATATACTTCTAAAAAAGAAAAAGTAAATATCATCAGGCATAGATGTTGAGAGGAGAACGAAAAAACAAAATTACATCACGATGAATATTGTTGTGTTAATAATCAAATTGAGTGATTTATTGTAGGATAGATCTTCTACAATACGTTAGCTATATATGTACGTCAAACATGAATAAATCCATGAAATTTAAATATTTTAATACATACGCAACTCTCTCGTGAATGATATATGGTAGATGTAAAGAACAAAACCGCGGGAAAAAGGTCTTCTGTGAAAATATAGGAGAAATGTAATATTGCTGAGACGAAGATAACTACACAATTTACAAGACAATTCCGTCACAAAGTGAAGAAGAGAATAGTAAACTATTTAATTACAGGCGAATAGTTTGACCTCATAGATTTTAACTTTGAAGTTTGATTGTTTGGTGAAATAAATGACGCAAAAAGAAGCAAAATTGTGTTCCCTAGTTCTTCTTGGTCGCTTATCTCACAATTTTCTGCTTGGAAGTATGCTTCATTCTAAGTTATTATGTATTCCATATAAATAGAATGGATAATAAATTTAATCCGATTTGTTATTTCTGTAAATTCTTTTATGCATTATGTAACATAAAATGAATTATGTATATTTTTCTGATCGAAATATAACATAAAATGAATTATGTAGAACGTTAGAATTATCATAGGGAATTATGTAGAACGTATTTGATGACGTTAGAATCGTTGGAGAACCAAAAACCGTTTAATTCTCTATACTATTTTCTTGTTGAAAATTTGAATATACCAATATTGCAAAAATCGAGTTAAAAAACTTATGATGTATTTTCCAAACTAATAATGATTTCTATGTAAAATAGTGCGAGTAACAGATATATGCGTATGCACAAGTGAAAAGAAAAGGCTACAAAAAAAAAAAAGAGGCTCAACTGTCTTTTGGTAAAAAAAAAAAAAAAAGTCGATCGATTAAATGTTATATTTTGTAGATCTCTTAAATGTAGTTTCTTGTTATCTTGAAATACTATCATCTAAATAAAAAACTAAAATTTTATAATATTCCGGTCTTGTTATGTTATTACACTCTTATTGAATGAAAAAATGGAAGATATATTAAAAATAAACAAAAATCAGTTTCAATTCATATTTCGGATAAACAAATCTATTAGGCATGTTCAATGGTGACATTTTGGGATCTTATGAGGTGTTCTTATAATATAAAATTATTAAAATGGTTGTAAAAAGAAGAAAGAGAGTGTTTTTGTGGGGTTTATTGAGTGTGTGTTTAAATATAAAATTAATAAAAATTGAGTAAAAAGGAAGAGAGAGTGTTTAAAAGGGAGAGAGAGGGATCTAATATTGGATCTTTTGGAGAGTATGTTTAAAAGGAAAAAGAAGAAAGAATGTTTAAAAATTGAGTAAAAGGATGAAAGAGAAGGTATAAAGTTGATTAAAAGGAAGAGAAAGTGTGTATTTTAATAATTTTATATTATAAAAATACCACATAAGATCCCGTGAAATCTGCATTGAACATGGCCTTACGAATCCTCCCACTATCTTGCATGCCCATTATTACCTTTGTATTATAATAGAAAAGTATACCAACTTGAAATATTAAATACCAACAATTTGGTTATAAATACTTCCACATTTTTCTCATCCCTTCAAAATCAAACCATCTCAACTATCCAAGTACCAAAATAACAAAACAAATATGGTTTCCTCCTCTAAAATCCTCTCTTTACTTCTCTTATACGTCGTCGTTTCATTAGCCTCCGGTGCAAACAACAACAACAATCTCAAACTTCCATCGGACCGTTGGTGGAGAACCAATGAAGAAGTAAGGTCCATCTATTTACAATGGTCCGTGGAACACGGGAAAACTAACAACAATAACGGTATTATCAACGAACATGACAAAAGATTCAATATTTTCAAAGATAACTTAAGATTCATTGATTTACACAACGAAGACAACAAGAACGCTACTTACAAGCTTGGTCTCACCAAGTTCGCTGATCTTACTAACGATGAGTATCGGAATTTGTACCTCGGGGCAAGAACCGAGCCAGCCCGCCGCGTCGCTAAGGCCAAAAATGTTAACCGGAAATATTCAGCCACCGTGAATGACGTGGAGGTTCCGGAGTCGGTTGATTGGAGAAAGAATGGAGCCGTAAATGCCATTAAAGATCAAGGAACTTGCGGTATTTAACTTACTATGCTATTTTCTTTCTAATCTAACCTATATTTAAACTACAAGTGTTTAACGTCAATTCATACAATTATACATGCAGATATTTACATACTAATTAGGTTTATAGTGCAATCTTGAATTCTTGGTTATGGGCCATAATAGTTTTGAATAGGTCCTAAATTTACATGCTAAATAGTATATTTATGTCAAATATATGATTTTATTTCTTTTTTGTCAATAAATAATTATTAACTTTTTTTTTCAAAAACTTTACAAATTTTTTCTCTTTCTTGTGCTTAGAAATTGCAAATAAAGTTTACTAAAAATACTAAACTGTTCTGTTTCTCGTTTTACTTTTAGAATTTGCAAATGATTTTAACTAAAAACACTAAATGTTATCATTTCATCTGAAAAGTAAACACACTAGCTAATTTAATATGTAGCACATGAAGTTGTGTATTGTGAAAAGACCTTATATTTTGTGTTTTGATTGATGTAAAACAGGAAGTTGTTGGGCGTTTTCGACAACTGCAGCAGTAGAAGGTATAAACAAGATTGTAACTGGAGAACTCTTATCTTTGTCAGAACAAGAACTCGTTGACTGCGATAAATCCTACAATCAAGGATGCAACGGTGGTTTAATGGACTACGCTTTTCAATTCATCATGAAAAAAGGTGGCTTAAATACCGAAACAGATTATCCTTACCGTGGATCCAACGGAAAATGCAATTCTTTCTTGGTAAACAAACAAAAAGCAGAGTCACTCTGGTTTTTCTTTCTTCCTCTTTTGAGTAATTACAAAACTGATGATTTTGTTACTTTGTGTGTTTGTAGAAGAATTCGAGAGTTGTGAGTATTGATGGATACGAAGATGTTCCTACGAATGACGAAACCGCACTAAAGAAAGCTGTTTCACATCAGCCTGTGAGTGTTGCCATTGAAGCTGGTGGAAGAATTTTCCAACATTACCAATCGGTAAGCGAACCGACCTTAAACCAGGAGGCTGATTGAAAAACGAATTTCAAACTGACCCCTAGATTGTGCTAATATCGTTATTGTGTCACTATTTGAATTGAAATGTACATATTGGATATTGTAGCCAAGAAACAAACGGGTTTCGAATTTTTAGTAATCGGATTAGTTTTTTTTTTGGCTGGCAGGGAATTTTCACCGGAACATGTGGTACTAATATGGATCACGCGGTGGTTGCGGTCGGGTATGGGTCAGAGAACGGCGTTGAGTATTGGATTGTGAGGAACTCTTGGGGTCCACGTTGGGGTGAGGATGGTTACATTAGGATGGAAAGAAACTTGGCGGCTAAGTCTGGTAAGTGTGGGATTGCAATTGAAGCTTCGTACCCGGTTAAGTACAGCCCAAACCCGGTTCGTGGAATCAACAGTGTTTGAAGTCAACAATTCAATGGAAGTAATGAACATTTGGGAGTTTTCTAATTGAATTCAATCTCATTATTATTGTTTGTATGTATAGTACCTAAAAAAAGTATTTGATTCACCATAAGGATTTAATCTTTCTAAATCCCTATGTCGATCAATTCCTTTTATATTTAAAAGAAAGATTGCTTCGTTTGTCTATTTATAAGAAAATATATAATAAAATAATATATTTCTCAAGAGCATTGGTTTAGTGGATTCACATTTTCTATCGAAGTACGAACAAAACCAAATCGGTTCGATGCGAAATCAACGAAAATGTACTCAAAATCGATTAAACTCTTGCGGTATACGTTCAAAGTAAAAAAACTGTTTATTCAATAGTACAGTGTGTTCAAATTAAAAACTAGTAAGCATAGGTAGGACAAGGAACTTATTCAAAGGTGGAAATGCCTCAAGCCAAAAGTTTATCCAATTAACAGAGAGGTAAGTTCCTTGATAGGATTAGTAGTAATCACTGCAAATGTATCTAAAAAAAACTCATCTTTATCATCTACTTCACCTTACCTTATGAAATCAGAATTTGTTATATTTGAAATTTATATGTTTTAGTAAAGTCAAATGTGGAGATTATCTCTTCAACATTTGGTATCCAAAAATCATTTCAGTTTCAATTTACATGGTTACTCTTACTATTCTTGTAAGATGAAATCACAACAAAGAAACTTAATAAGTTTCAAAAATCTAAAAAAATAAAGAAACTAAATTATAGTTCGGTTTCTACAAAAGTGATCGTATTTCGGAATAAATTGTAAAATCCATAAATATTTAACGTCAATATTTACACAAGCGTCACATGTAAATTTACATAGAATTGTTCATAATACATATTATACACAATGAACAGTAATTTTGGATATTAAGTAAATTATAATTTTTTTTTTGTGTTATATTTGTCAGTTTCCCTTTATTGTAATTGTTGCCTAAATTTTTCATGTTGGTAGACTTATACGTTATATTTTTGTTGCATTTCTAAACAGTTGATCGTGTTTGGAACAAGTTACACTTCTGTTTAGTTTGGTTCGAGTTTTATGGTTTATGGATTTTTAAAATATATATTTCATACGGGACCAAAATAACATAAGTCATGAGATCCTATGTCTAAAACATTTGGCAAATGCGGTAAGCTCTATGCATTTGTTCCAGCGTCATTTATCTGCAGATGGAAGCAATATAAGAACAAGACAGAGAGAAATGGTATAATCCCATAATATTGAGAAGGAGATGACATGGATTAAGTTTGGTGAAAACTGATAAGAATTCAGAGAGAATATTAAAACGACGTAGTGTTTACGAACATCTTAGGAAACTGTAATGCTCTCTCTACACGCGTCGTATATTTACCGAACTTTAGTGGTAAAATTAATTATTCACATAAAATATCAACGTTAGTTAGTTCTCTACGATTGCTTTGTTTTTTTTTTTTCAAACTTGTTTGTTTTCCTTTTCTCCAAAATTAATTGTTTAGTGCAGATCATGGATCCGAATCTTTGATTTTACTCGATTTTTCTCGTTTAGATTTACATAAAACAAATAAAGGAAATAATCAAATCTATAGTAGTAAACAAAATGGAAGAGTTAATTGGTTCAATTACTATAAAAATCAAAATTTACAAACTTAAATCTAAGAGTTTGAAATTTTGCCACATAGTTAATCCAATATGGAAGATTTTTTTTGTATCCTTTCCGTAATTGGCTTTAAAACTGAATCTGAACCCTTGATTTTATCCGATTTTCTCGTTCACATTTACATTAAAAAAAAGGGAAATAACAATTAAACAAATCGATGGTAGGAAAAAAAGGAATTATGAGTTTTTTTTATCCTTTTCTTAATTGACTTTAGTTAGAAATGGCGATATATATCTCTGTGGAACACAATCAAACTTTAGAGAGAGAGAGAGAGAGAATTAACTCTTAAATTGGTTTTTACTCTGGTTTCTGATGGCTTTTCTGTTGATCATATATATATGAGCGCTCCTTGTAAAATTGCTTTGTATGTGACTTCTTCTTCTTTAATTCGTCTGCGTATAGTAGGTCTTGCTGATGTGTTTTGTTTTAATATAGGGTCTAAATCTTACTGCATCAAAAGAGGGTCTCTCTCTATGCAGTTTCTAAGCTCTTCCTTTCAGTCTTGCGCTTTTTTGTTGAGTTACGAGACTTGCTGTTTGATGCTATTCAGTTCTGCATATATGTATGATTCTGCATCTCTGCTTTTCATTGGTGTCTTTCTTTTGCGTCATGTACACGGTCTTTTTATTTGCTGGCTCTGCTTCGCTATGTCCTTAAGCGATGGCTACTAGGATCCCTGCCTAGTTCTTTGCCAGAATCAAACATCTTTTGATGCTTTTGTTATCCTAAATGTACTTTAAAATCGATTTGATTGAAAATGATACAACTTTGGCTGTGAATCTTAAGAGGATCCAACCTTGAACATTCATAATAAACTGTTTTTATTCATTGGAAACATGTAATAGGCAGAGAACAACCTTGAACATTGAACAATGTGTTCAGTCAAATCCACTACAATAGGCAGAGAACAAGTTACAAGAAAAAAAAAGAGTGAAAAACATCTGCCTCAAGCCAAAAGTCTATCCGATTCCTTTTTCTAGCAAATCTTCAAGAAACCGAAACCGAAAAGAGAAGAAAATGGAACCAAATCAACCAAACAAATTGTGTGTCGAGGGAATGATCACTAAATATCTTAAGAGGATTCAATGTGCTGACCTGAAGGAACAAGTTTACTTCCTTGAGGTTTCAATCGCTGTTCTCCATTGACGGTGTTTTCTTCCCGTATCGCTATTAGAAACAAAACCGAGTACGGAAGTTAGAAACCGTATATCTAAAAGTCGGTTTTTGAGGAAGAAAAAAGTAACAAATACCTGTTTCCCAAAAGAGAAGGGGACGTATCTATACTTAATCATATGTTGAATTTGTTTCCTCATAGTGAGGAAGAAAAGCATCACCCAGTAGAATAGTAGTATTGGCCAGAATACAGGTACATCAAATACATCAAAGAACGTCATTAGAAACCCGATCACAAAAGCCCTCGTTATCGATAACCTGCCAAAAATCAAAATTACACATTCTTCATCAAAGAACCATAGTAGTAACATAGGCACTGCAAATGATAACGATTCTTCTCTACTTCACCTTCCGTTTACCGAATCAAAAATTCGTGTTCTAATCAAGTGAGATTCGGAGATTATCTCAACATTCGTATCCAAATTTCAACTTACATTGTTAGTATTACTCAAATTCTTGCAATATGAACTGATATGAATCTGAAGAACACTATCTATATCATTCAAATTCCAAATTTCACATACAATTCATCAACAGATTCAATCACTAATCCAAACCCTTCGAAATTCCAATGAAACTCTAAAATCGAAAACCTAAGAGAGTATCAAATTTCACAAATCAACCTAAGAGATCAAAATTTCAAAGGAATAGCGACGAACCAGAATTTGAATTCAGGAAGACGACGAGCGAACGGTCGAAACTCATCGGATCTACGAGTAGGAAGAGTCCCACCTCCATTAGAAGCTTCTGGATCTTTCTGAGGAGAGAGGAAAGCAATAAGAAGATTCAAAATGTAGATTCCGATCGCGTAAGTGATGATGTAGAATCCTTCCACGAAGTAAACTCGAATCGCGTAGACCAAAACGACGAAGAAGCACGAGATCCATCGGTACAGAACGTGAGGAACGGTTTTATCAAGAAGATGCTGTTGCCGCTGCGATACGGCGTGCGTTAATCGAGCAACAGCATCTGCCGGAGAAGACGACGGTGATGAAAATCCACCGTCCGATGTTGCAGCAGCGGTGGTGGTACCGGATTCCATGGCCGCACCGCCGTAAATCTCTCTCTCTCTCCGATTTCGTCTCTGAAACTTCGGCGAAGGAGACGGAGAGAGATCGTTGATTTGTTAAAATGTCTTTTGGGGTCAAAATAGATTCCGGTTTACGTCTAATTTGTTTAATTTTAGTAAACCGGATTAAATTAAACCGTTTTTGGTTTACTGATTTGGGAAATCGAATTATACAATAGTTGACAAGAAGATTAAAATTGACTAACTAATAATTGTAGTAAAAAAACTTTAGTAATTTCCGTAATGGAAAGATGGAGATTTAACAACAGAGGGATTATTAGGGAATCTTTCAAGAACAGCTAAAGATTCCTTCATGGTTGGTCTCTTTTGAGGAAATGGAGATGCACAGTTATAGCCTAACTTCAAACAACTTAGTAAAAAGTCTTCTTTACCCTCTAACTCTCCGCGGATCGCCACGTCAGCCATTCTCAGTGCGCGGTGTCCGTCCTCTACCGTCAGTCCGTTTCCTAGCCCGATCTCTTCGGCTGACACGATCTTCCCCGTGAGAAGCTCGAGGAGGATTACTCCGAAACCGAAAACATCCCATTTCGAACTTGCTTTTAGACTTCGGAAAGACTCGGGAGCGCAATAAGGCGATATCGGGCCTATCGAGCTCGGACTCGGGCTTGGTATAGGCCCGATGGACGCAAAATCTCGCGAGGACATCGTGGAACGTCTACTACTGAATATCCGAGACGACCCACCAACTCGGCTATAGCTCGTTTCGCCCGTGAGAAGCCTTTCGAGTCCGAAATCGCCTATCTTGGACTCCATGTCGTGGCCCAAGAGTATGCTACTAGGCTTCAAGTTTCCATGCACGTGCTTCTTCTCGTGTAGGTAAGCCAACCCACGTGCGATGCCTTTTGCTATCTTGAGCCGAGTTTCCCACGCTAGATGATACGGCGAAGAAGACCCTCCTCCTTTTCCTGCCCAAAACCATACACAAAATCTCAATACATGCGCAAGATAGCACTAAGAAATATAAGAGTATGCTAATGTGCGCTACTCACGGTAACGGGGATTGACGAGGCTGCCGTTAGGGACAAAATCGTAAATGACTAACTTCTCGTCGATACCCCAATAGAACCCGCGGAGTCTAACCAAATTCGGGTGAACCAATTTCCCAATTGCTCGAATGTTCGATTCGAAATCCTTAAACCGGCGTTGAGTCAAACCGTTCTCGCCGAGTCGACGAACCGCGAAAACCGTACCGTCTTCTAAAACCGCTTTATACATTATACTTGTACCGGTCGCTCCTAAAATATAAGCGGAAGCTTTAAGCAAAGTCTCAATCTCCATTTCTTTCTCTCCATCAACGGTCACTAACGTCCCTTGCTTGTTCTCTCCGTTACATCCTGACCGTTGATCGCTTTCTTTGTCTTCTTCTTCTTCTTCATCGGACGGTGTCGTTTCGGGATCTTTTCGTAGACATGACCATTTAGTAAATCTTCTTGATTCTTCTTCTTCTGGTGAAAATGTGATTGTGTCTGATTCTAATGTTTGCTTCTTCTTGTTGTTGTTGTTGTTATTAACAACGTTCTTGTTCTTCTTGCATTTGTAGATATAGAGGAAAATCAATGCGAGGATTCCGATGCCGGCGACATCTCCGACTACGATTCCGATTATGACTATGGGACGTAAACCGGTTTTTCGATTCGGGTTGGTTTCTTGAGTTGTTGGATCGGTAACCGAGTTTGAACCGATTGTGTTCGGTATAGCTGCGATTGCCGGTGTAGAAGTCGGTACATCGGCGGCGTCGGAGATGTTTGACGGCGAGGAAGGGATGAGACACGGGTTCCGGGTCGGTTCACCGCATAAACCGGGGTTACCGGTAAAGAAATCGGCTTCTTGGTTAAGGAAAACCGGAATTGAACCGGTTAAGTTGTTGAAAGAGAGATCAACAGTGACGTTTCTCGGAAAATTAATTCCGATCTCCGGCGGAATTTCGCCGGAGATTTGGTTAAACGAAACATTCAGATACCGGAGACTATCGCCGCCGAAATCCGGCGGTAAAGAACCGTTGATAAGATTCGACGACAAGTCGAGAAACCGAACAACTCTCCATCCGCCGGGAATTTCGCCGGAAAAGTAATTATTCTCCAAAGAAACAACCGTTAAGTTTCTCAAAGTAACCAAATTAGCCGGTAACTTTCCCGCCAAGGCATTATCAGAGAGATTTAGGGTTTGGAGATTGTGAAGATCGCCGATTGCGGCGGGGATTTCGCCGGAGATCATATTACCGGAGAGATCGAGTAACCGGAGCTCTCGAGCGTTGAAAAAAGAAACCGGTAACGGTCCGTTAAAGGAATTATTTGAAAGATCAAGATTTTGAAGTGTTTGAAGTAAACCTAAATCAGAAGGAATTGAACCTAAGAGCTGAGAATTAGGAAGAGATAAAGACAAGACTTTAGATTCGTTATTACAAGAAACACCTCTCCATAAACATGGAGTTTCGTGATTGTAATTCCATGTTTGTAACTTAGACAAAGGATCAAGAATAACAGAGGATTTGAACTTTAACAGAACTAATCCATCAGAGTTTAAACCAGAAACAGAACAGAACAAGAACAAGAAAAAAACTGAAATTAACTTCATTTTTATGGTATTTTCATCACTATGGTGTGAAAGAGAGAAAGAAAGAGAGAGAGATAAGAATGAGAGAGAGTTAAAGAAACAGCTCACATAACCAAACACATCCACTTCTTGCTCCCTAAATGCTATCTCTCTGTCTCTGTCTCTGTCTTGCAAGAAAAAAATAGTGCAGAGTTTTCTTTAATTCTATAATCAATATGAATACACACTTCTTGTTACAGTCATGTTCATTTATTATATATAAAAAAGATAAAATCTCTTAACATTTAGACCAAAAAAAAAGAAGATAAAATCATATTTTTTTGTATACAACTAATATATGTACTTTTTCTCTCTCTTTATTTACTTAACCGAAGAAACGAGTAGATTCTTTAGAATTAGTATGCTACAAGACATTATATGATCAGCAGTTAAAGATTTGCTAAAAGTATTTATATTTTAATTTTCTTGAATTTTTTGACTTTTTACACTGATGTCTTATTATGTGGTGTTCATGCAGCTAATTTTATCAAATAATACTTGGTTCTTTTATTAGTTTTAGAGATGCATGTTTTGTTTTCTCTTTTTTGAATATGGTTCTAATGTCTCTTATTTTTTTATTTTTTATTTTTTATTCATTCTTGATGATGCTTTACAAGTATTTTCACCTGTAAATGGCTTTCATGTGCTGGTTATTAGTATTATTGTTTTTCATCATTTAATTGCGATTTTTTTTTGTTGTTAAAAAAAAAATTGCGATTTTTCGTAGATGTAGTTATTTTCAACTATCCGGAAGATTCTGCATTCAATTTCTGTACGAGTTAATGATTTGTTTTCAAGCTATATGATTAAATGGAGGGAAAATCAAACACTTCATAAATGTTAGATATGTATTCACATTCTTTATATGATTAAATGGAGGGAAAAGATGGAATTATCCATGATTTAGAAAGGCACCATTTAAAATTATTTACCGAAATCATGGATAATTTCACTGTCGGTAACAAATTATGTAGGGCAGTGAAACATGACAATATTTGTGAGGACTTTCACAATGACTAGTTGAAATCCGGTTTTTGCCATTGAAGATATCTATGAATGAATTATTAACCGAATAACACAATAGTAAGACTCGAATTCTGTCAAAACAAATATTTACAGTGAATCTTTCAAACATTAGACTATCATCATTTTATTATTTCCAATATCTTGAATTTGGGTAAGCACATTGGTTGTTTCAGATATTTTGAGTTTGGGTATGCACAAGGTGAGTAAATTGTTATTATGGGATCTTAAAATGATGTGTATACGTATATGTTTTCAATAATTGGTTTTACGAGTGCACACATGGTCCATATATATCCCATCATTTTATTCTCTCCTCATTCCCCTTATCTCTTTCTTTCTAATTATTTTTAAACAGTTTCTTTTGTAAAAGTTGGAGGTGAGCTTTACCCACTTCTTCATGAAAATACAATTTTTAAGTTGAAAAAGATTCAGAAAAGGTAATGAGATACACTTTAATTATAATGAGTCCAACAGTAAAAGCCACAAACCCAGCCTTGTTAGTTTTGTGGTGGGCCAATAATTTTCATTAGATTAATTATATTTTCTGATTTCAGAACTTACATACGAATCTACAATCTTTAAACATGACATAGAGAAAATTTCATAACTAAACCTTAATTAATTCAATATTGAAAGATCAAAGGATAGGTGTCAATGTGACAATGTATCATATTAATATGAATATATGATAAGCTCTAGTCTATTTGGTGTTTAGGTTTAAACTATCTTTCTGATTATTATTTTTCGGCCAAGAGTAATTTTTGTATTAAAAGAGATAACAAAAAATCCTATTTGTATAATGAAACTAAAATTTAATCATACAGTCAATCATAATAACCTTTAATTATATGTTGCAAATAAAAATTTTATAATTCACGATGAAGAAATTTAAATCATGCACTATTTAAAAACACACATAACGGGTACGCAAACGATTTCATAACATATAGTCCCCTAAAATTGTACTTCCTCCGTTTCATATTAGTTGTCGTTTTGAGAAATGTATCTGGTTAGTAATTGGGTGTATTTAACTCAAAACACATCCAGATATATTTCAGATACATTTTATCAAAACGACAACTAATATGAAACGGAGGGAGTATAAGATTTTCAGTTGTAAACGGCTATACAACTTAATGCAAATATGTAAGAAATAACTATGAGAAAAAATTAAGTGTAACTCTTTTGACATAGTTGTTGGCATCATTTCTTGTGATTGGTATAATATAAACCTTAGAAATTGTAAAGTAATTATAAGTTGTTATCAATCAAATACATAATTTCACATCATCACACAAAAATTCCTATGTGAAGGTGGTTTTGTGGTGAACTTATGTTTCGTAGATATTGCGTTCGTCAATGCTTCTAGGTTAAGTGGACATAAAAGTAGACAAACATGGAGTCAAATCAAATTATTTATAATTTAAAGGGTAAAGTATTTGCTTTAGCAATTCAATCAATGCTAGTTGGTCTTATTTTCCTCTTCAACATTTGTCTTTTTATATCTTTTTAATCATTTCTTCAACCATTACGAAAATCATATATGTTCATTTTCTTTTCATTTATATACCCATCATTCGTAGCTCTTTTAAGTATTAAAAAAGATTATGCATGTACACAAAGTATCTATCTTTTTGGAGGTCCACATGTATCCCTATCCAGCTTGACTTATAACATCAATAACAAATATAAAAGGTAAAATTGACTCTTGACCTTGGAACTAGGGTTTTCTATTGCTCGCTCGAAGCAAGATGCAGAGTAAGTGTATGAATTCCAACCTTAACTTTTTGTCTAATCCATGGATCATGTTCCTCCTCTATACGTATTATGGTTTACGTGAAATCGTCAAAGTTTTCTTATAATCGAAGTATCTTGACCAAAATATTAGCTAATATTTAAAACATGTAATCGCCGTACGTGTAGTGTAGATACTAATTGGTGATACTGATAACTGATGAAACAAAAAAGTGTTGCCAAATTCCTCATTCTTATATTAGAGATAGTCATATTTATACGGACTATTGATAGTTTTATATATATATATTGGTCACTTCAGATGATTTTGTCCAATTAAGGGGGTGTATTGGATGTGATATTTTAGTGGATTTGATGGTGTTTCTAAAATCCTCTGTTATTCAACTAGTGATTTCTAAATCCGTTTCCAAATCATGTGTTATTGAACATAGAATTTATGTCAAATACATCAAAATAATATACAATCTCGTGTTATTCAAACTGTGATTTGTTAAACCCATATCAAATCTCCTGTTATTCAAAACTCAACAATGTTTTCTAAATAGAGGATTTAAAGTGATTTGAGATTCATTTATAGTTATAAATTAGGCATAACAAATCACACCTCTAAATGTATGATTTATGTGTCATTTGGACAAAACATAAACAAAATATATTTGATATTTTTTATTTTTCTTTGTGGTCTCTTCCTGCTTCTTGTTATTTTTTTTTCCTTATGCTCTTGTTATTCTTTTTCTTCTACGTGATTACAATCATATTTTACGTTTGATTTTTTTTTTCTTTTTCTTCTTTTTGAAAACATTATAATCAAACTAGTTATTTTATTTTGATTTTTGATTAGTTTGTTTTGTTGGTTTTTAGATATTGTTCTATAGTTCTCTTTATTTTTGTTTCTAGTTTATATGAACTACAAAGAAATAAAACTAGAAATGATGTGATAGGAAAAATAATCATGAATAAAATGAATATCAAATCACTACAAATTCTCTCAAAAATAAAAACGAATCACATTAAATCAATCAAAATCCTCTACAATCACACAAAAGGATTTGCTATTTTTAATTATTTAAAAATCAAAACTACAACAAATCCTCAAAATCCACCTAAATCTCATCAAATCACAAACTCCACCAAATCCACTGAAATACCATATACAATACACCCCCAAGTCCCACTTAATGATAAAAATACGATTCCTTTGAATCTCATGGTAATGTTACATACTAATATGTAAACTTGTTAACAAATTAAACAATACTGATTTTTTTTTTTTTTTTTGTAAATTATGATTAAAGAGCAATTACATTGGTAACTTATGCTATAATCATTAATTATTTAGCTGTAAAGTTGTCTATGCAAATATAGCTATATAGCCTATTTTTTCCCGTAGTTGAGTTGAAAAGAAGAACTAACCTACCGTTGACTTTTCAAGTTGACTTGAAATTTACCATCAATTATATTAAATTCTGAAACACGTGAATACGCGTAGTCGCGTACATGTTTTTTTTACTTACATCTAAATGTAATTTCACTGTAAAAGAAAAATGTTGTCTATTGTATCTCGGCCGTCATCAATCTATTGAATTTATCTTTATCTAGTAGTATTGAACTATAGCAAATGTATGATTAACCATAGTGAGATTATCTATATTTAGTAGTGAATTACGTACATATAATTAAAAAAAAATTACGTACATAGCAATTAACATATTTCATCATTTCTCTACAACGATACTCTAATACCTTTATCATGTATATGTTGTTCTAATATGCAAATAGATTGATGAGGGCCTTAACAAATGTCTCAAGCAATGGATAAAACTGAACAAAACGTTTGTTTACATAAGAGGCCAAAATATAATCTCAAATTCTTGTAGACATATATGGCTGAAAGGCCCAATTGTTCATTTTTATTAAGAAAATGTGGTAGTTGCATTCAACCTAAAAAAAAAAAAAAAAAATTGATCAACTCCAAATTTTAGGATCCCGTTCTTATAAATGTCCAATTTCTCACTACAGATTTTGCAATTGCATCCTCAAGCATGTTTTCCCTTAAGGAGAAATCGGAAAACCATGAAATAGAACAAAGGAGTAGAAATTTTAATATCTTGTAGTATCCCAAAAATTTATTTGATTTGATTATCGACTTTACATCTCGGATTAAAAATTAAGAGTCTAGAAAACGCATAGATTTGAGATTAGTTTCGCTCGAGTTTTGAAGAGATGTCATTCGCTAGCAAGGACCTCGGCCGTTAGAGGTGAGCTCTTTGAAAGTGTATTATGATTGAGTTTTAAGAATACACTAGTTGAAGCGTCTGAGGTACATTCTGAGTCAGTCCAAAGTACCTCAGGAAGCAAGTGCAGACTGATTGACGTGGAACAAATGGCTGACCTGGACAAATGAAGATAGGAGCTGAATTGGACGATCTTGGATATTCTAGAAGGCTTAAGGATAAGCTTGTAGGAGATCCTTAGCTGGAAGATTTGATCGAATCACTTGGAGAGAAAATCAAGGGATTCGATATCTTTGTACCAAGAGATTTAGTGTTATCTCTATTTGGTTAGTTATCTAGGGTAATATGACGTCCTATTGTGTATAAATAGGAGTCATAGGTGTTTGTAGACGTCAACCCCATCATGATATAGAGAAAATTCCTAGTAAGGGTTTTGGGGGGTTCTTGTAAGAACACAAAAATAATGGGACTTAGGGTTTCTCTTGAGAGGTTCTTGGATTGTGTATAAATCCTTGAATATGTATACTAGATAGATTGTTTTAGGTGAAACTTGTAAGTGCATCTAAAAGATTTTCTAGTAATATTTTCTTATGAAGAAACTCATGTGCCAAGTTCTGTGTTACTTTATGTGTTACTCATAGTTCTCGCATTTTCAATTGGTATCAGAGCGGCACTTGTCCGTATACATACAAGTGAGATCTTGTGGAGAAAAATGGAGAACCATGGAGATCATAAGTCAAAAAAAAATCACGGGGAAATATGACGCAAAGAACAAATCTGGTTTAGGCTGCGCTTCATCAAACTGCATCAGGAAGTAACTCAGAACGAGAAAAGAGTCCAAGGTGCAACATGGCTTTTTTTTTTTTTTTTTGTTCGAACCAAATTGATTAAGAAACTTCAAAGTTCAGCTACAGGGGATGTATGAAGGTTTTTTAAAGCCTCCTTTGCCAATACATCGGCTGGCACATTTGCCTTGCGAGAGTTACTTGACTCTGGTTCTTTACCACCCAACCTAACCCGCACTCTAAGGAGGCCGAGTCCCAAGCTGCATCCGTGAACCAGCTTATTCTGGTGTGGTTGGGTTCTTGTACATGGCGTTGTGGGTTAGCCGTTCCGCTTGGTTGCTCTCGTTGCTGTGCTTCTTGCCATGACCGAGCATCCGTAATACTTTTAAGACACACCTCATATTCCTCAAAAACTCTGTTTTCAAAAAGCAGAGTGTTCCTTGCTTTCCATAATTGCCATAAAATCCAAGGATATAGTGGGACGTGGAGGCCTACCGGTGGAAGAGATATCATCTTTTTTGCGCTAACTAGCAAAGCATCTATGGAATCAGTATCCTCCACAATCGGTTTTAGCATAGCAGGGATCAAATTCCAAACTCTTATTGCAAACGGACATGTCATAAGAATATGTAATTCATCTTCATGTTCTCCGCATCTCCTGCATCTTCCTGCCATTATGCCTCTAATAGCTAAATTTTCACCAATTGGGAGCGCATGATGTTTTAATTTCCAGAAGAAACTCTGAATTTTAGGGGCTGTGTTTACTCTCCAAATGTGATCCCACCATTTAAAACTAAAATTGGCACTAGTAGTGCATTGGGAGATCATGTGATTGTAGCCCGTCTTTGTAGTGTATCTCCCTGAAGTATCAGGTAACCAAACCAATGAGTCTTTAAGCCTGCATGAACTCAATTGTATTTGTCGTATGTATCCCTCATAGTGAGGTAAAAGCTCTCGTATCTTAGTCACATACCAAGAATTTGATGTACGGTGGATAAGGTCACTTACCTTTAGATGAACATCGTTCCGGTTTGGTGGTCCTATTGGTGCTTGTGGTGAATGTGTCGAGAGCCATGGTGAGGACCATAAGCTGATTTGTGACCCATCCCCAACAATCCAGCCGAGACCCGCCACTAGTGTTTTCTTACCCGCCAACACACTTTGCCAACCATGAGATGAGGTCTTTGGGATAGTACAATCAAGAAAGGATGTGTGTACTCCATATTTCCCTAATAATACACGGCTAAGCAGAAAGGTTGGTTGATCAAATATCCTCCACGCTAGTTTTGCTAAAAGCGCGTCATTAAAAGCCACAATATCTCGGAAACCAAGACCGCCCAAACCTTTTGGTAAACAAAGCTTCTCCCATGAAACCCAACTAATTTTTCTCTTTCCCGGTTTATCGTCCCACCAAAATCTAGCTAGAGGGGATTGAATACTCTTGCACAGAGAACCGGGGAGCTTAAAACACGACATCGCGTACGCCGGCATTGACGCTAGGACCGTTTTAAGGAGAATTTGTTTTCCGGTACTAGACAAGAACCGGGTGGACCAAGAGATGGCTCGTTGTTGAATCTTGTCCACTATCCCGGTAAATATATCTTTTTTCTTTCGCCCGAAATGTTCGGGAAGGCCAAGATATTTTCCTTAGCCTCCTTCATTGTGTATCCGAAGCTTCTTTTGAACTCTGCGTTTAACACCCACGGGGACTTTCTTAGAGAAAGTTATGGCCGATTTTCTCACGTTGATTACTTGTCCCGATGCTTCCTTAAATCTCTTAAGAATAGACGTGAGCTCGTTACAATGCTTTACACCAGTTCTAGTAAAGAACACAGTGTCATCGGCGAAGAGAAGATGATTGACGGGAGGACTTCCGTTTGCCACTTTAACTCCCGGGAGAGTCCCTTTAGCTTCTCCTTGTATGCACAAACCCGATAAGACTTTCGTACAAAGAATAAAGAGAAATAGTGAGAGTGGATCCCCTTGTCGTAGCCCTCTAGACGGTGATACTTGTCCTCTTGGTGCCCCGTTAATTAAGAAAGAGTATGAAACCGTCTTAACACATTCCATTATCCAATCAATCCAAATTTCATGGAACCCAAGACGTGCTAGAACCGCCTTTAAGAATCCCTATTCGATTCTATCGTAGGCCTTGCTCATATCCGTCTTTACCGCCATGGAGCAATGAACGCTCGCCTTCGAGGTTTAGAGGTAGTGTAGGATCTCATGTGTAATAAGAACGTTATCGGAAATGGCTCTTTGGGGAACAAATGCCGATTGATGAGGAGATATCAAGTCGGTAAGGAGAGGTTATAATCTCTTGGTGATGATTTTAGCAATGATTTTGTAGTGTGTGGAGCAAAGGGCTATTGGCCTATAATCCGCAACTTTCTTTGGTGAAGAGATCTTTGGTATTGGGACACGGATGCACACGTCATACTGCAAAGATGCATGGAAGTCTACATACCGTGAAGCCCGGAAAGAGACTGAATCTTCCAACGTGAAGAGAAGAAATCAAGCAACCAAGTAGGGGGAGAAGATGTGCAAATTCAATGAAAAGCAACAAGCTCGATGTTATGCGTTTAAATGGGAGATTGAAGAACATCAAGGCTTGTGTTGAGTGAAGTATTGAGTGCATGCTTGGATTCTAAAACTCAGTCAAAAAGGGGGAGATTGAAAGTGTATTATGATTGAGTTTTAAGAATACACAAGTTGAAGCGTCTGAGGTACATTCTGAGTCAGTCCAAAGTACCTCAGGAAGCAAGTGCAGACTGAATGACGTGGAACAAATGGCTGACCTGTACAAATGAAGATAGGAGCTGAATTGGACGATCTTGGATATTCTAGAAGGCTTAAGGATAAGCTTGTAGGCGATCCTTAGCTGGAAGATTTGATCGAATCACTTGGAGAGAAAATCAAGGGATTCGATATCTTTGTACCAAGAGATTTAGTGTTATCTCTATTTGGTTAGTTATCTAGGGTAATATGACGTCATATTGTGTATAAATAGGAGTCATAGGTGTTTGTAGACGCCAACCCCATCATGATATAGAGAAAATTCCTAGTAAGGGTTTTGGGGGTTCTAGTAAGAACACAAAAACAATGGGACTTAGGGTTTCTCTTGAGAGGTTCTTGGATTGTGTATAGATCCTTGAATATGTATACAGGGCCAGTCCTGAACTTCGGGGGGCCTAAAGCAAAAAAAAAAAAATTGAGTTTTTAAGATACATTTTATAAATTTGGGGGCGTTTTCTACAAAATAAAATAAATTTGGGGGCCAATTTGGAAAAAAAATTGGAGGCCACAAGCGAATGTTTCATTTGGCTTGCTATAGGGTCGGCCCTGTATGTATACTATATAGATTGATTTAGGTGAAACTTGTAAGTGCATCTAAAAAATTTTCTAGTAATATTTTCTTATGAAGAAATTCATGTGCCAAGTTCTGTGTTACTTTATGTGTTACTCATAGTTCTCGTATTTTTACTCTTTTGTGTGGACACCTTGATTCACTCTGGTCGACTTTGATGCATTACTTAAGTGTCTTTTGAACACCTGCCAAACTCTGTTCTTCATTCAAGCTAAATTGAAACATCATATTCTATAAGGAAAAAAAGTTGATGTATGTACTTGAAAGGACGAAACTACGACAAGTAACCAAACAAAAATTGCCCGAAATATGGGTTTTTTTAAGCATACAATATTCTCTACAGTCTTTCCTTTTTAATTATAAATTTACTTTGATTCTGAGCACTACAAAAGTTCCTACTTTTCCTAAAATCGTTTTTTATATAAAAGAAATATGTTTAATATTCATTTATATGTATGTTAGCTATAGCCAATGACGACATCCGACACAGTCAGTGTCAGCTTTATTCCCAAAATTATCTATAATTTTAAGTGGACGGTTTTGTTTAGCAGTGGTTGTAAATTTCAAAGCTAATGAGATGCTCTTCTTTATGTTGATAGCTACGTGCGATATTTATTTTTATTCAGGTTTCATGCGATGAATTAGCTGTGAGTACACTTTGAAAATTGTTGTAAGTCGACATTTATGTTATATTAAATACGATTGATCCAACTAGTTGTTTTTACTTTGTTTTACTAACGACAAAAAAAAATTACAATTTATGTAAAATGCAACTTAAATAAAACCAATGGATAACAAAAGCAATAGATCACACTAACCTTGTTTAATCAACTAAAATATAAAAGGTTCTTTATAAACTACTTCGGCTCGAAGCATTCTTCTCTTGTGTATTTTTTTGTTTTTTTAAGTTTCAAACGGAAAAGGCAAACCAAATAACGTGATACTTATTATTAAATTTGACTTCAAATCTTCAACTATATAAAAATTTCGATTTATGCTATATATATCACTTCTTCTTTTCTTTTTTTTTTAATTTTGCAAAAGCTATATCACTACACTCATTAAAAAAAATTCGATTTTACATTGTATCGTTAATTTCACAATATACTACATATAGTATTACATTTTAAATATTACAGAGACATTTTGAAATAGTTTCAAAACATTCTGAAACCACGCATATATTCAAAGTTTATAAACTAGCGGAAGCATTCATTTTATGGCATTTTATCAGTGTTAATTATATTTACAAAATCATTATATATTACTGTTTGATGTCTGCAACGAATATTTCTTCTATGCCATGAATCAATCATGATGAATCGTGAACGGTCTAATCTAACCACGGACTCGACACGTGTCGAAGAATGATGAAATAAGTGGGCATGTATTCCACGTGCCTTTTTGCCAACTTAGCAGTTAGCAATAATTCAGAAACACACACTGACTTTGGATCTAAAAAATAGTGGCCGGTGTGGGTGAATTCTTTGACTAAAATATGAAAAATAAATTATGATTGTGATATTTAAGTTTTTTTTTTTTTTTTTTTTGTCAACGATTGTGATATTTAGGTGGGGTATTGGATATGAGAATTTTAGGGAATTTGATTGAATTTAACTATCTCTAAAATTCTAGTGTTATTCAATTAGGTGTTTCATTAATTTCTTAAATTCTTGTGTTATTGGATTATAGGTTTTTTTCATTCCTCTAGAATACTTTAAATTCTTGTGTTATTCAATTGGTTGATTTTGTATTTCTATTAAATATAGGTGTTATTCAATATTAGATAGATTTGATGGCAATTTGATTTGAATGAAATTTAAAAGAAACATTCATTCATAAACCTAAAGAATCAATTCTCACCCAAATAGGTTGTCATTTGAAAAGAATCATTTCCTCATTATTGCTGCCGTAAATCATTAGAGCATATGTTGCTGCCGTAAATCATTTCCTCAAATCATATGGTCGAAGTAGATGTCAACATATTATTTTTAAATAATGTATTGCTGCCGTAAATCATTTCCCCAAATCATTTGAAACAAAATACTTGCCATAATATGTATTGTTGTATTCAAATCCTTATAAAATAGTATCACAAAATCTCTACAAAGCATATTTTAAATTATAATAAGTCATTATAAACTCTAGTCAACTATATATAACAAGAATCCCTAAAAATAGTATTTATCCATACTTGATTTTTAAAAATAAAAATTAGCAAGTTACATATAACTTGTCCTATAAATTATGTGTCTTCTCAAAAAATAAAATCATTCACTGGGAAAAACAAAACTAAGATTATTAAACTTTCTTTGTGTGTGTCAAAGATCAAACTTTTGTAAGTGAAGTGATTTGTTATTTTTCATATTTTTAGGTTTGCACATATAGATGTATGTTTCAAATAGTTTTGTGTCTTTATCAAATATTTATATGCATACATGCATGTGAATTATTATGTTCACATCTATATATATATATATTAATTATTATTAGAATGGATCCCGGAGAATCGTCACAAAAACCAATACGCAAATACGGTCTATGGACATCCGAAGAGAGTCAATGGTTGAAACATTTTCTAGTTGATGGTGTGGAAAGATGCTATAGAATTTGAAAACTAGATATGTTTTCAGTTTTGCATTTAATAAAATTGTTGCAATTTAAAATATTATAGCAATAGTTTTTTTTGTTTAGAATAGTTTCAACTTTTTGACTACATATTTTATTTAAAATTGGAAATAATTTAATAAGATTATTTTGTAATCATTTACGACATTTTTAGTTGCAGTAATTATATTACAAGATTTCAAAGGATTTGAAAAAAAAATTACAAGATTTCAAAGGATTTCAAAAAAATTCGTAACCTTTTAAATTACCTTAAATTCTGCTGTATTCTATTAAAAGCTAGAAACATAAAAATGTTGAATTCCTGCTTATTACATTAAAAACCCATACAATACTTGAAAATCTCTTGATTAACTCTGCAATTGAATTCTTGTAGATTCATTTAAATTTTAGATCCAATACCACCCCCTTAAGTTATTAACCCAATGCATATTGTTGGATAAATTGTTATTCTTTTTGTTTTGTTGACGCCAAAAGAAAAATTAGTTGTCTCTTTATTTCAACTTTCAAGCATTTTAGATATAGTAGATCAAATGACAATTATAAATTTGTTTTGAAAAATCTACATTGGGAACTTTGAGTGGTCCTTTCTCAAAAAAAAAAAAAAAATTTAATGGTTTTAAGAAAGAGAGATAAATATTTTTAGCATCTTGTATATGAACTAAAGTTCAACAGTTCGATGTCCCGTGAACTGGGATGTGCGTGTTGAGTTGTCGGTGGTCGGATATGTATTGTCAAAAGCCTCGGCCAAAGTTTTCTTCTTTCCGCATTCGGTCTCCGTTTCGGATTCAAAACTTGGCTCCCTATCTATTTTGGAGGAGATTGCAAATAAGCTTTGTAACTCTTTTGATTCTATCTTGTCTTTAATGTTGTTAACTTTATGCTTATGTAGTGTAATCGTGGTTGATGTAATCTCGATTGTATCCGTTTCGGATTCGAACAATTTCCCCTTGTGGGAGTGTAACCGCGTAATCTAATAGAAATCCAAGTGTTGAACAAAAAAAAAGATAGCCGAAAACGAAGACACAAATAACAATATGATGTAAACTATAAATGAAAGGAAGTTTAAAAAAATAAAGATGTAAACTATATATAGAACCATACAAGAAGTTTGGTACATTTAGCTATAAAGCTTCGCACTATCGAAGTTGTTCAAAAAATAAAGTGACTAACATGGATTACGGGAAAAAAAAAAAGATCTTGTTATGGGATCTATGCTATATATGTAAAATATCTTGTTAAGCAAGAGAATACAATTTTGAATTTGGGAAACTATAGTCATACAATATATATATATATATATATAGGCCTTATTTAATTTGAAAAGGTATTTTTGCACTGTTTTCTAATGACATACCACAATTACTGTAAAATTGCTTATATCAAAATTAAAATAGAGTAAAACTAGAAATAGTAACCAAAACTACTAGACAAATTTATACCGATATTTGACATAATTGACTACAATAAAAAAACTCACATATAGACGAAATACATTATAGCCCCGTAAAAAAACTTTGACCTCGCCAAGAAATCACACGTATCAAGTATTCGTATCAGCGTTTGTTAACCAAAGAAGCCACAACGAACTTGTGTTGACTTTTTGCATTAGGGCATAAGTATTCTAAAATTAATATTATTTAATTATAAAAAAGTTTAGACACTTTTATTAGAACATAGCATTGGTGACACCGAATGGTCTAAAAAGGTGTTTTTATAATATAAAAGTATTAAAATTTGAGTAAAAAAAAGAAAGAAAGTGTTTTTGTGGGGTATATTAAAATATAAAATTTGAATAAAAGGAAGAAAAAGAGTGTTTTTGTGGATAAAATTAGATCTTTTGGAGAGAGAGATCTAATATTGGATCTTTTGGAGAGTGTGTTTAAAAGGAAAATAGAGTGTTTAAATATAAAATTAATAAAAGTTGAGTAAAAGTATAAAAGAGAAAGTATAAAGTTGAATAAAAGGAAGATAGAATGTGTGTTTTAATAATTTAAAAATCACATTAGACCCTTAAGGGTAAGTATTGGACATGCTCTTAGTGTCACCATTGAACATGGCCTAAATTTTCGTGTCTACACGGTGGTCAACCGTATTGTGTCAAAACAAAAGTTAACAAATAGTCGGTGTATAAAAATACTACAAATTAAGTTTAATAATCACAGTAAAGTTGTAAGTTAATAGCTCCGAATGGTAACCTCGTTTGGACGCAAGTCCGTTTGCAACCGCCTCAATTATCAAACGGGCGTTTATATTTTTTTTTAAAATAAAATATTTTATTTTTTATTTATGAAAAATATATGTGTATACTTAACTTTAATATAAATATATAAAAATCAAACTAAAAAATTTAAATTATTATTTCTATTTTAAATAATATATAATTTTTTCAATCAAAAATTATTTACTATTCAACTGCTCCATTTAAACGGAGTGACCAATCTGACCCAATATGCTACAAATTTGTTTACCCGTTATTTGCGATAGCACAAACTCGGAGTCTCTATACTATAAACAACCATTAGAAAAAAAAATTATTTTGTTTTTGACTTATTTTTTCCAAGCTTTGATCAGAGTTTCTTCGAAATGTCGAGTAAAATGATCTTATGTAAACGTTTCGAATCTCGGTTCAAAATTTTGTTATTATTAACCCCGTGGCCGTAAATCATCATAAAACCGTAGATTAAGATTATTTTTTCAAATCAATAAGTTTGGATCATAAGACAAATGAAGTAAATAGAGAAAAAGATGAAAAAATGTGGGTGGGATCAAAGTTTTCACGTGTGTGTCGTATCAATAAAAATTCAACAACCATATCAAAAACGAAGATCTCTTTTTTAGTTCACGGTTCCAAGATTTCATAAATCTTGGAAATTTACATTTATACCCTTCCGTACCACGCCAAAGTATACGACTTTCGTATGGTCAAATTTGTCCGCTTAAATTTTAATTCCTTTTATTTTATTTTATTTTTGTCGGAGCGGTGGGAAGCAAGTCGCACGTGTGTCTGCCTAAACCGCGTTTTCGCCGTCACGTGAAAAATCGTTCCTCGCACGTGACTTCTGCGGTTGAAAGTGTTGATAAGTTAGTTTTTCTTTGTTTTTGGAAAATTACTTGTGATAGCAAAATGAAAAAATATTTAGCGAATGATGACAATTCTCAATGATTTTTCCTTTTTTTATTAATCGACCATGTCATTCCATGTGGGAAATTTGTAGGCACAAACCAGTAAACAACAAGCATATAAACTGCCGTTTAATATAAGTTGGTGTTTTATTTGTTATACTATAGGCGTTAAGCATATTTATCCAATAAAACAAGAGATGAAAAAAAAAAAGAAGTTTTAATAGGTTCTCTTCCAAATAAGACTCAAACAAGAAACTTTATCGTCCACCCATTAACATTGCTTGTAACACTACATACATGCATGATGAATCGTAAGTTCACTTCCGTCGAAAACCGCAAACTAAGTAAATTCGATTACACTATTTTGAAGTCTTCTACGCGTCGAAATATTATGTCTTCTCGTTCAATGGCAACTTTTATAAAAATAATCGGTGGAAATCATAGGAATCATAGTTTCTTAAACAAATATAAACGGTCACCTAATGATATTCCATTTCACTCGTGTATCGTTATTGGTTAGGTCCTAATTACGATATATTCCAGACAATATCGTTGCAACAAATCTCTGATTTTGGATTACTAGATTTACTAATTATAATTATAGAACTAATATGCATGAACATTCATATATATGATTGGTCTCAAAACACTGAACCTGGAACAAAGTTATAATTTTATAAGATTAAGCTATTTTGGGGAAATTTCCATTACAAGGCAATAATATACGAATACGATTATATGCATTTTTTTGGTCACATACGACTCACATGCATTATTTCGGGAAAAAGTTTATACCACTTTGTCACCTTATGTTTTTGTTAACGCTAGTTAATTCCAAACATATATGGCGTTTTTAATAGCTATGCAATTTAAATTTTTTTTACAGTAATTGCTTTCACAGCATTCATAAACCGAGGTTCCAAATTATGATATAGTGCTGAATACTTCGGATTTACAAAAATTAATAAATATACATATATATATATATTGTTATATTCGATCGAGGAATATTTTAGTATGTACTACTACTTTTTCAAAAATTTACAAAATCTACCATAATTTGAATTTTCTTATATTTGAGTTCCGCATTTTGTCTTTTAGTGAGTGTCAATTAACAGAATTACTATTGATCATCTACTATCTATTTACATTTGGTCAACGAAACCATGTTTGTCCACCGATTCTGTTTACACCCACCGTCGTCTTTGTCTTTGACCACCATCGCCGCCGTGTCTACGGTCACGTCCATCGTCTCTGTCGTTGTTCACGATCATTGTCTCCGTCGCCGCCGTCATTCACCGTCTCTGACATCATCACCGGAACCATTTCCATTTTTTTCATGTTGAGAAGAGAAAAAAAAAGAAGGAAAAAGAAAAAAAAAGAGCAGGAAAAAGAGAAAGAAGAAAATAAGTGGATAAAATTGTTTTTTCAAATATAGGTGTGGTAGATTTAATAACGGGTTTGGAAATGTGGTAGATTTTCTAAAAAAATTAGAAGAAATTGGTATGAGATCTAATTTTCTCATTCGATCGTGTATATGTAAATTTTTGTTATTATTTGGTGCAGGACGTACAACCGATTCGTTCTTATTTGAAGCCAATTACATTGGTTTGGTTTGGTTTGACGAGATTAAACTAACACCATTAATTACCGTTTTGTAACCTATGTCTACAATATTTAAAAACTCTAGTTGATTCAATTTATTCAACTAATAAGTGATTAGTAGAATTTAACAGCAAAATAGTAATACAAATTAGAGAATAAATTAGGTAATAGGTACATCGTACCTAAAACGGAAGATCTCTTACCGTATCTCCATTAATTACAAAGTTTTGTCTATATGTTCCCCTTTACACACCCAATTGATCCATCTCTTAATAAACAATTTGGATTCACTAATTAAACAATTAGCTCTGACCGAATCTTATCCTTTTTTTTACTTTCAATGCTTAAATCATACTACTAAATTAATTAATTTTAAATCGAGTGACAAAAGAATTAAGGAAGCTCACAAGAAATTGCCATTAGCATCGGAAGCATGTGCCTCGTGCTCTGCAGTACACGGCTGGATTAGTGTGTAAACGGTGCCGTACACTTGACAGATCCCAGTTTTAATAATTATTTATAGATTATTTTAAAAATGTTTTTGAGTATATTCATGTAATTAATTACTGTGTTTTACTGTGATCAGTTTTGGTTGAGATAATGCGATTACAATGTGAATGGATAGATTAATGGTGCGTTACTACTGTATGCTAATTGACATGAGACTATTTTCCTATCTTCTCTAATATATCAAGCAACCTTATAGTTTATTAAAGTGACATTTTCAAGTGAATGTGTATATGTTTGAAAAATGTAGCAATATTTATGTGTCCAAAAGCTTTACCCATTATCTTTTTACCACTCACATTGTAGAATTTCGACTCATATCATTTACGTTCGATGTTTTCCAAGAAGGTGTTTAAGCAGTCTAACCGAGTTACATTCTCAATTATTTCACTATTCATATACAGATATACTGTATCAACTAATTAATACACGTACAATAGCATAATTTTGTTTGGACCATGCATGAAAGAGCTTCTTTAGCGAAAATGCTACTGCTACATGTAATGCGCAGGCGTGTTTTTATTATTTCCTGTGTTTTCTAACGTTGGTGGTTGATCTTTCTTTGAATGCATTTCAAATCCATGTTAAATTTATGGTTAAAAATGACTTCTGAACCGTTGGTTGGTTAAATATTCCACTTAGGCAAAAGAAGAAATGAGAATGCATTTAATATCTTATATTCGAATACAATTCTACGCTCACTAAAACAGACATAGTTGACTACAACTTGTTCCAATTTAAAACTAACGTGTCCTACTAAGTTTGTAACATATATTTTGAAAATATTCATTTTTACTTAAAACTCAAATACTATTATACGTTCTTAATATCATATTGTTGATCCAAACTTGTATAAGAACTTAATTTATTTGAGTTGATTTCTTTCAGAAAAATTCCAAACCAAAATCTACACTAATCTTCCGAAAGTCATATAAATTAGAGTTTCCCTACCACTTAAAAGTTAAAAAGTGTATCCGAGTGGCTTATGATGATAAAACTAATTATACAAAAGCCTTGACAACAAGAAAAGCTAACTATGCACAACCCTTACATGTTTAATTTATCAAAAATGCACAAAACATTTAGGGTTTTGTTCGAAACAAATATTTATTATCTTCTCTATTACATCATCATTTATGAAATCTGTAATAGAAATAAATATCAGTCCCATTTTATAGTCATATGCTGTGGTATCTGAAAACTCAAATTCATATTTATGATTTACAACAAAAAGATATCCTAAAAAAATAGAATTACGTACATATCTGAAAATAGATTTTTTTTTTATGACTAACCACTAAACAAAACTATTTCGTGTACCACTAAACATCCAAAATATATTGTGGATTTCAAACACAACTTCAAAAAAGAATAGCGAGCTAAAGACTATGTAGTATTTATAAATAAACAAGAAAATAAGAAGGTGGGTGGGTGACCGGCAGGTGGGGAAGTGGCCGTTAAAGGGAGGCAGAGATTTACAGCCTGTTTTTTTCTTTCTTTTCCTTTTGATTTTAATTATATATATATATATATAATTTGTTTTTTTTTTTGTAACATCAAATTTTAATTATAGTGGTAACGATCAGCCATCCGATCTATCTTTGTCGTTTTGCGGCCCGTAAGCAACTGTCTCTTTTTGGCCTATCTTTTTCTTTTTGTTTTTGAAGATCGGCAAAATATCCAAAAAATAATCGTAGTAATAGTGATATAACTATTTTAATAAAAATAAAAATACTAATAATGCCATACAGGCTGGCTTCCTCAGTCAAAAAGTCACCGAATCGAACCAAAACCTCTTACCTAACCGTTAAATTCATCCTTATCTTCAGTTTTATTTTTCATTACTTTAATTATATTTAACATTCTTTTACCATAAACTTAATTATTTGTTGACTTCATATATGTTTAGCTCAGATATCAACA
This sequence comes from Draba incana, assembly GCA_963576765.1. Lineage (NCBI taxonomy): Eukaryota > Viridiplantae > Streptophyta > Magnoliopsida > Brassicales > Brassicaceae > Draba > Draba incana. The sequence goes on along the minus strand of OY755212.1, from coordinate 2,538,358 downwards.
GTTTGAGCTAGTCAAAACTCCAGATATGTTTACCACACATAACTACTCGAAAATAGTTTGGACGGTAATTAATTTAGAGATAGTCATTTTTTGCTTACAGTTTTCTAATATTTGAATCTCATATGCGTAAAGAAAACAAATATGCGAAGTTGCATGAATATCTAAACAGATATTTATGTATAATTTAGATATTTTGTTGTATTTTAGTTCGTTAGGTTTTTCTCTTTTTATTCTGCCAATTTACACTTTTGTGAAAAAAGCAAAAAATAAAGTTACAAATCCTGTAAAGTTTGTATGACTGTATATTCCAATCGCGCGAAACTGGCACGTACAATTCAATTTCTATTAAGATTTTTTTTTTTTTTTGCTAAAAAATTTCTATTAAGATTAGCTCTAAGTTATAACCAGTTTATACAAATATTTTGGTTTGAGTAATTAAGTTTTTTTTTGTTGTGTGTGAACATTTAGAGTAATTAAGTTAACTATTTATGCAACTATATTCCATTTATAAGTTTAAAAAAAAAACTATATTCCATTTATTTATTGCATGCATATTGTACATGTGACACGATTTACATGTTAGACAAAATTTAGGAAATATTGGACCAGTGTGTAAATATAACCACACATATCAAACACACAAGAAAGTGACATGTAACGAACAATGGAAAAATATTGAAAACAATTCACAAACACTTTAATCTATAAACAAAACAAACTTACTTTCGGCTATTTTTTTAGACTTGTGACTAGTCTTTTTTTTTCCTGCACTCATATTCAAAACCTATGTGTGTTTCCAACATATTCTCATTTTTGTTGGGTTACTTAGCTAAAATACGTAATAACTTAAGTTTTTCTTTACCAGGGATACTACATATAAAAGTTTTGCTGATAATAACATAAGTTTTGAAAACATTGCACAAAAATACACGATACTACATATAAAGAAAAATCGTGACGATAGTATTTTTTTGTAAGGAAATGGTGTATTTTTATCCTACATATATAAAAGAAAAATGAGATATTATGTATAATAGCGTATTATCATATAAAATTACTTGATTTTTTTCTAAAATTCATAAAATCTATAAAAATACGTCTTATTTTGTAAATAAAATATTATAATATGTATAATACGTCTTATTTTGTTGGGTTACTTAAAATATTGTACTATATAGTAAGGTCACTGAGCACAATTACCCTATTTTATATCTAAACTTTTTAATACACTGAAAATTCATAATTTTGTTACAAATGACATTTGAAAAGAATTCTTCTATCGAAGTAAACAAATCTCAAAAAGAGAATGAAAAACAAAAGATCATAGAGAAAAGAAAAAAACGTAGAAGTAAACAATTTTGTGAGTGTCACTAGTTTATGCTTTTTAGATGAATATGAAATGATTGGGTAAAAAACGCTCTACCTGTAAAAAGGAGAGTGGAATAAACGCTCCAGTGTACGAGCGTACTATATAAAGAAAACAAAAAAAAATCTCTGAAATAAAGAGCAAAAGTTAATAAATAAAATTATTAATATTCTTGAAAACAAACACAAAATAAAGCAAATCTCAAACTCAAAGTACATATACTAACTTGACATGTGTCATTATACAGCTGTATCCCAAATCCCCAACCGTTTTTCCTGGAAGATTCTCTCCTCTCCACGCCCGATGTTAACCTCACACAAACGCTGTTTTCCCCAAACGCCCTTACCAATCGCAGACGTGTTTTTTATTTGTTTAAAATAATATCTAATAAATCAAAGTCCAACGTTCAAAATGTTTAAAACGTCAATCTTACCGCTTAAAACCTATTTATAGACATATAATATTCCTTTCCATATATATAACGATTTTTACCGTTTTTTCGTAGTTCAGTTTCAAATATTTGACTGTAATATAATCTTCTTCTTATAAATTAATGACTTACCTAAACAGTTAACTAATTAAACGTATAAAGTAATCAATCCATAAAAATTTTGACTGAATTAGTCAAAAACCGTAACAAGTAACGACCATATATATACTTATCCGTTTAACACTGATAAAAATCTCTATTATTAATAGACAAAAACCGTTTTCTTTGTTTCTTACAAAATAAAACTATAAAAAAAAAATTTGTTTCCGAATATAAAGATTTTCAGTTATATTCATTGGATTTAAACTGACGAGTTTAACTATATAATTAATTTCTGTTAATAATTCGATAAGAAAAAAGATTAACCGGTTGAACCGGTAACCCTTTTACTACTCTTCCTGTTCTCGTATAAATACTCTCTCTTCTTGCTCTTATCCTCTTAAAAAAAAAACCCATTTCTTCTCCAAAAACTCATAACGACCAAAAAAAAAAAACAGAGGAAGTTTAAAACAGAACATAAAATCTCCGGCGATGTCGGGTCCGACGAGGAAGAACATGGAGAGGATTAAAGGTCCATGGAGTCCAGAAGAAGACGATCTATTACAGAGGTTGGTTCAAAAACACGGTCCGAGAAACTGGTCATTGATAAGCAAATCAATCCCAGGTCGTTCCGGCAAATCTTGTCGGCTCCGGTGGTGTAACCAGTTATCACCGGAGGTAGAACACCGTGCTTTTTCGCCGGAAGAAGACGAGACGATTATTCGAGCTCACGCTAGGTTCGGCAATAAATGGGCGACGATCTCTCGTCTTCTTAACGGAAGAACAGATAACGCAATAAAAAACCATTGGAACTCAACGCTCAAGAGAAAATGTAGCGGATCTGAAGGGCAAAGTTGTGATTTCGGTGGAAATGGAGGGTATGATGGTAATTTAGGAGATGAGCAACCGTTGAAACGTACGGCGAGTGGTGTTGGTGTTGGTGTTGGTGTTGTATCTACTGGTTTGTATATGAGTCCAGGAAGTCCATCGGGATCTGACGTCAGCGAGCAATCTAGTGGTGGACACGTGTTTAAACCAACGGTTAGATCTTCTTCATGTTCCGGTGAAGATCCACCGACGTATTTAAGCTTGTCTTTACCTTGGACTAATGAGACGGTACGAGTCAACAACGAGTCAACGCAAGTAAACCGGGAAAATCCGGTTAACGATGTTGATGGTTATACGGCGGAGCTGTTTCCGGTTAGGAAAGAGGAGGAGGGAGGTGAAGAAGGTAAAGGAATATCTGGAGGATTCGGTGGTGAGTTTATGACGGTGGTTCAAGAGATGATTAGAACGGAGGTGAGGAGTTACATGGCGGAGTTACATGGTGGTGGTGGTGGTTCGTGTGTGCCGCAAAGTGTGAATAGCCGTCGTGTTGGGTTTAGGGAGTTTGTAGTTAACCAAATCGGTATTGGGAAGATTGAGTAGTTATAATGATTATAAGAGAGTTCTTTAAAATCTTTTTTTTCCCTCTGTTTCTCGGGAAAATAAAAAAAGTTTGAGGCTTTTTTCATGTATAGAAAGCCAAAAAAGCCAGTGATGGTTTTAGAGAAACGAAAGAGAGGAAGCAAAATCATAAAAAATGTTTTGTAATCATATGATCTTTCATGATTCAATTTAAAAAAAAAAAACACAAATTTTATTAAGTTGAAGCGAAGTCGAAAATCATATAATCGAAAATGAAACATATATACGATTTTGATGTTTTTATGAAGGATTTGGTCACACATACAGTTACACAGTTTTATTCATGCTGTAGCATAATTAGACAAAGAAAGTAAGTTACCTAATGTGCAGGCTCTAGAGAGTTTAAACTGTTGTTGATGCTACTGGTGGATTCTTGTGAGCTTAGCTTGTTGATTAGATGAGATACATCTTGTTTCCACGACCACGACGGATCGTTTAGACCCCGTATTGAGTTTAGGCACACGAGAAGAGTTCCGCCTTCATGTAGAAGCACCTATGATAAACGACACAAAAAAGCAGATTCGTTGATTAGAATCGTAAATTACGGAATAACAAAGCTTTTATTTAGTCTGTATAAGCTCGTGTACCGTCAACCACAACGGAAGAAATCCTAAAACGGAGGGAAGAGCGGCCAAGAATATCGATGTTAATGCAATCGCAACGTTTTGCTTGACCTGTTAAATAATAAACACTTGTTAAATATGAAATTGGTTAAGAACAAGGACTTCTATTTCTTTCATTTATCTACCAATGATGTTGTTTGGCGGGATTTAGCGACACAGAACGGAACGCCGGTGATGTTATCCCGAAGCAGTAAGATATCAGCAACAGCAATCGCGGTGGCACTCGCACGTTGAGCAAGAACAATCCCGACTGTCGCAGCTGCTAGTGCTGGACCATCATTAATCCCTTCTCCTACCATAATTAACCCTCCACCTAACAAACAATCACCGAAATCTAAGTGATTTTTTTTTATTTTAGTGTTGACTTATGGTGAGAGTGATGATTACCTGCATCTCGAGCGATGTTCTTTACGTGATTAAGTTTATCCACTGGCTTAAGGTTACAATAGACTTCGGTAATACCAACTGCGTTTGCAACTCTCCAAGCACTTGAATCGTGGTCCCCTGTTAACATCATTACTCGGAGTCGGGCCCAGTCTTTAAGTTCTGATATAACTCCTGATACTCCTGGACGAGGCTGATCTTCGAGGTGAATCAATGTTACCTGGAAAAAAAGTTAGTTGCACAAGGCCCATAAATTTCAGTGATACAGAAGTTTTTATGGACCAATAAATGGTTAGATGAGAGAAAAAATTACTGACTGTGAAGTAGGAAAGTTATTTACCGAAATAGAAGCGTACCTTTTGATCAACAGAAAGAGCGGCATGAACGAAATCCTTTCCGTACAAAGAGGCGTTTACTGCATCCTTGATCTGTTTAGATTCATTTTCTGATTTGAAGAGTGAGGTAATGAACTCTATAGAACCAAGTGATGCTTTACGTAATCTACTCTCTTCAGCTACTGACTATTACAAAGCCAAATAAAATTTGGTGAGAGCGAGAAATGTAGACACATCTCAGACACTGTAAGAAACAAGCTAAAAGAGAAATGGAAATTTATAAGAATTTAGTATATAACTATATTGTACCTCAACACCGTTTACAGTAGCAGTAAGGCCTCTACCAGGAAAATACTCGAAGCTTTCGACAAAAATAGAAGGGAGATCCTTCCCTACACTGTGGTCTACCACAGCTCTGCAGCAAGTTCAAATGTGTTAGAAACAGTAGAAAACAGATGACATACACGTTACATCTCAGTTTCATTCCAGACCAAGTATCATTCGTGGGCTAAAAAATAGTCTAAAAAAGAGAAAGAGAGCTTCATACTGCTAAAATTGCCTTATACACCTTCCTTTCATCAGCTTGTGGTAATGGAATAGTTAAATAAGAATAAAATTTCTAGATGTAGGACGAAAATGTTTTACATCAACATATTACCCGAATTGAATGTATCACCAAAGTTTAACTAATAACCATGAGCTATATATATATCACCATTCCTACTAGAAAATTTTCAATGTGAATGATAAGTTGCATAGTTTTGGAGTTTGAAATAGTTAAGCTGTATACAGCATTTTAAGTTTAACAAGTAATCATACCTTCCAATAGGATGCGTGGTGCCCTTCTCCATAGCAGCAGCAACGGCAAGGGCTTCTTTTTCACAATTTGGAACGCAGCAAGTTGTTACACTTGAATTTCTTCCACCTTGGTGCCCATAAATGGGTTCGATTGCTTTGCAAGAAAGGCCACCGGTTGTTAAGGTCCCGGTTTTGTCAAATGCAACAGTATGACAAGAAGCAAGAGCATCTAGAACTTGTGCACCTTTCAGCAATATTCCCTGTAAAAGTGCACAAGTGTTGGGTTACACATTTATACATGAAGATACATTAATTGCACAGCAAAAAAAAGATGACAATAAACTTCAAGTTTCAACTGAATTATGGAACAAAAGGGAACTAAATAGTCGCATACGTACGCATAAGACTCTTTAGGTTCTAAAGCCATGAACTTAATTTGTTACAACAGAATCTATACAAACAAATGATCAAACTGCAGCTGAAGAACAAGGCAAGAACAGCTAGAAATCTCAATGTAGTAGGTAATTTCATTTACTCGGCTATGATCACACAAAGTACTTGCATGATACCTTTCTTGCGCATGAACTAATAGCAGTAGCATAAGCCAGTGGAGCAACAGCCAAAGCACATGGTGATGCGGCCACCATAAGTCCCAATGCCCTGTACACAGATCCTCTGCACGCTGTATCATTAACCAGCAAAGAAAGTGAGCCCACCAATTTCCCACACCAAGAAAAGAAAGCAAAAATCGCTTTTACCAAACCAAATGCTTCAACAATGAACAGTTTGTTACATAAAAAATGATTCACAGTCTGTAAATTAATGGGTATATATATGTTAAAAAGCGAGAACGTGTTTTGACAGCTACCTGTAGTACTGAGAAAAGGCCACTTGAACAAAACTGGACCTAGGAAGGCAATAGCAAGTGACAAAACAACCACCACCTTGCTGTAATTCTCGCCAAATTCATCAAGCCATTTCTGAAGTTTGGGCTTATTAGAGTGTGCTTCCTCGGTCAGCTGTACAATCCTGTTAAGCGTCGAATCATTCCATGCCTTCGTAGCCTGATTTCAAAATTCCATTAAATAAGGATAATCTTTTAGTGTCTCAAATTAAGGTTAAGCCAAAGCAATATGCATACGATCAAAATACCTTCACAATCATTCTCCCATCCAAATTTCTTGCACCACCAGGCACTCTATCTCCAGCTTTTGCCTCCAATGGCTTGACTTCCCCAGTCAAATGCTCAATTGTTACGGTAGCACTACCTTGGTAGACTTCACAATCTACAGGCACAATCTAAATACCAAAAAATATTCCATCACTTAACAGCTATGATTGTAACACCACCATAATGAAAGCGAATAGTAAAGTTTCACAGACCTCACCAGTTCCAACCAAAACATAGGATCCAACTTCTACACTGTGCACCGGAACGCTTTTGTACGACAAATCCGAAACGTTTGGAACATTTCCGTTTTTCACTTCGATCAACAACGCAGAATCCGGATTACTCTCCTTCAACTCCTTAACATCCACCATTGACCGACTCGTGAAGAACTCCTCGGCTGCAGAAAAAAACGACAATACAAACGCTCAAAACTCTCGAGCCATGAAATCAAAAATAGTAAAACCTCTCTCGAGTTACTAACCGATATGAGCAAGATTGAACATAGCTAAAAGCAATCCTCCTTCAAGAGCATTTCCCATAAACACAGATGCAAAAGCAGCAAGTGCCATTAAAACATGAATGTTCACTTTTCCTCCAGCTATATCCATAAGTGCGTCTAGTGATGCTGAAACCTAACACAAACAATCATACAAACCAAAAATTCCTTGAATCATCTTAGCTTAATTTAACAAAAAGAGCTTACATAGAGAGAGAGAGAGAATCCTTACTCCAACAAGAGGGAAACCAATAATCATGAATGCGTTTTGAAGAGATTTAATGTAAGGTTTAGGAGCAAAGTAAGGACAAATCGCTGCAGCGAGGAACAATACGGCGGAGGAACAACAAAGATGAAGATTCTCCCTGAGGAAATTCGCTAATCGAACCCATCCGATTGCTTTAGCGAATCCGAATAATAGTTTCTGAGATTCACTCTCCGCTTTCAATTCTACAGAAGAACATCCATGTTGATGATGATGGTGATGATGATGATCGTGATGGTGATCGTGAACAGCACGAAGACGAATCGATCGTCGTGGGAGATTTAAGGAAGACGATGGTCCGATACGGAGAGAGAGAGGTTTTTGGCGAAGAAGAAGAGTTTTGGATTGGAGAATTGAGAACGAGTTGACTCGTGCGAGTCGGAGAGTAGCTAAATTGTGACGGTAAGGGAATCTAGTGAGAAGAGAGGAGGAAGAAGAAGGACGAGTGAGAGCGGTAGGTTCCATAGTCGACGGATTTGAGCTCGATCGTCTTCTTCAATCATACCACCATTGATTCTCTGATCTCGCGAAAGAGACAATGTATAATTATTCCGATAACATTAGCCACATAAATAATCTCATCTTATATAGACTTTATACTTTTATTTTATTTTATTTAATTTTCAACTACTGCTAGAATTACACCAAATGCTAATAATCCAATTGAATCATCAAATGAAATATCAGGGAGAGGAGGTTTTATACATTTGAGTCTACTCAATAAATAAGCGTGAAGCCAAAAATATAAAACTAGTCATATTTCTTTTTTTTTTATGTTTTTTTTTTTATCATTTATAATGGAATTTGAAACTCAATCCGTTCTTAGTTTTTACAAACAAAAAAAACAAATACATATATGATCAAATCACTAAAAGTTTTGTTCACAAACACTCCAAAAGATAATTAGATAATATAAATTAAAAAGAAAATATAATTAAATGATTTATATCATTTCTTCTAGCAAACCAAAATAATATTAACCAAGTCTTTTGAAAGAACCAAAATTTTCATGTATGGTTTCTTCCACTTCCATCTCATCATATTATGCTGACCTTTCATCTCTAATTTCTCTTAAGAAAATGAAAACATATAAACGAAATTATGAACTTTCATAAACTTTCTATTATAGTCTCACATGATACATGAGAAAGTTTGTTTTCTTCATCTTCGGTAAGCTCATGAAATGTTACTTGCATAATAGCCCAAATGGAGAATGCAAATATATGCGGACAAGCGAGTTAAAGCTTCAATAAAAATCTACTTCATATATGTTGTCCATGCTCCAACATAAACAGTCAATCCACCTTGAGACCCTACACTTTCTATCGGTCATGTTGTAACAACATAGTGAATTTATTAGGTTTCACAATAATTTGGTAAGGATCTAAGTTTTGGATTAACTATTAAATTTATGTAGTTACAATTTTGATCATTGACATATTGTTACTTTATTTGAATGTTTCCCTACTTTAAGTCAACATGTAGAGACTTCTGAAAACCATTATCGACTTGAAAAATTTGAGAACTATCACGATTATGCAATGGATATAGCATGAAATATAAGTCAATAGGAACACCAATAAAATACATAGGAATATACGACTGAAGAAAATTTGCAAATTTGTATGAAAAATTTTAGACAATAAAACACTTTAAAGTTTGATGAGTCTTTTTTAGTCATTATCAAAGAAAACATATTGAAGAGAGTATATTGGCCAAGAAGTTATATATTATTTGTTTACTTTATACATAAATGAATTAAATTGTAACATATATATAGAAAAACTGTGACACATTTTTGGTACAAAATATCTTTAACTATTTTTTCGGTCGACCATAAACTTAACATATGTTGAAGATTGAATCAGTCCTCCAATAGCAAGATTGATGATTTCAAATTCTTTATTTACTCCTTGAGGCCCATCATTCATAGCGGCAAGATATTCATTATCCACTCCATTGACCACAACTTGACGAAATTATCACACATCATTTGTAGATTTATCATTATCCCTTAGCAATGTTTCGACAAAAAACATAATCTATATTCATATTACAAAGGGTAAAATAAGCATACAATGCTGGTTTGTGAGGGATTAAAACATTTACGCAGTGAATGAAACATATGTAACCTTTTAATACTCATCGAGTCCAGGTAAATAAGAATAGGAAATCGTGGTCAAGCGAAAGGGAACCTAAGGGATTTTAATTTGAATTACTCTCAGAGCCTGGTGATGGTGCTGGAAAAGTTGACAATGATTTGATCGATACTAGCACGACTATCAAAGACAAAGCACATGTTGCTTTAGATTGTTTAGAGTAAAATTTCTGAACAGGAAAATGTTTACAAGGGGAGATAGTTTGAGAAGTAATGTTTACAAGGGGAGATAGTTGGAGAAGTAAAATTTCTGAACAGGAAAGTGTTTACAAGGGGAGATAGTTTGAGAAGTAATGAATTCTACTGTCTCAATGGAGCTCTCTATTGATTGAGCAACTAGAACAAAAACTAAGGAAGCTACTAAAATTTCTCGACAGGAAAATGTTTACAAGTGGAGATAGTTTGAGAAGTAATGAATAATTTCTAACAAACCTTGTTGGTCATCTGATATCAAAAACTCGGACCTTGTTTCACCTTCTTGGTCGTCTAATATCAAAAACTCAGACCCTAACCTGACAAAGTGGTGATTTGAAACAAGGCAGAATGAGTAAAAAGGGAAATTCACAAGCATAAAAGACTCCTAGAGCTATTTCAAGCAAACAAAATATATTCTCTGTTGATTCACAAGCAACTGGTTACCTTAATTTCCCTCCTCATCATTGATCACTGCCGCCATCAGATTCCTAGACACTTGAGTATGATAAGTCATCAACTCTTCATTATTATCGTCCATCGCTTGTTTCAAAAGATCTTTTTGTGCCTGAAGTGCATTGAAGTTTTCTTCACTAATCCCTGGATTTGCTATTCTGGACTCTAAAGCCTGGTACCAAATCTGCGGAAATTACTATTAAAACTACGGATTAAAAAAAAAAAAAAACTGAAATTCCACTAAATACAAAAAGTGTGGTATTATTATTAAATATACTAAGTTTGAAATACTAATTTTTATCAATGTATGTTTAATAAATTATAATATTTGATAAAAATTAATATTTTTCAACTAGCCAAATTTTTTGGTATTTATTGTGAAAATGTTATGTAAATGTTTAAGAAAAGGTATTTTAAATAAATCATTTTACATTTTTATTATTATTTTAAACAATTTAATTATTCAACTCGGTAACATTTTAATTATTCTGTTACTCAATAATATGTTAGACAGACTCCGCAACAAATCTTCAATAAATTGTCATATTCTATTCACCAAATTTTTTTTTTTTTTTTGGGGTCATATTCTGCATTAGGTTCCATAGTCGACGAATTTGAGCTTGATCGTCTTCTTCAATCATACCACCATTGATTCTGATCTCGGGAAAGAGAATGTAATTATTCCGATAACATTAGCCACATAAATAACCACATACTTTTTATTTTATTTTTTGGTTGTCTTCTATTGAACAAAATAACATGAACATGAACCAAATGTTATTTTTTTTTCATATTCAGCTACAAATATTAGAAAATGTAAACCTTACAATTATGAATTCAATCAGAAAAATTTAAAGGAATCCTAAAATTACAACAATTCGACAAATTTCTTCAGTCGTCTTTGTCTTTGCCTTTGCCTTTACCATCTGAGACCTTATCAGATTCGTATACAGATGGTTGCAAGAAAGTGCTTTGATTCTTCTGAATGAACCTGTAATAAAGGTTTTTAAGAGTAAATTACGAATTCAACAGTTAAAACCGAGAAAACGAAATGGTTAGTGAAAAGGAGATTACTTGAGGAAGTCTAATAGTGTTTGTTGTATGCGACTCCATGTTTCTTCTTCCATGTTTATGTATGCAAAAAGCTCTGGTAACTTCACTGCAGATTAAAAGAAAGAAGAAGCCGAAATGTATAGTTAAGATTTCAGAACGTTGAACTTTATTGTTTAAATAAGAACTTACCAAAGAGACGAAGCAAATGCTCGGCGCCATAAACAGTTGAAGGTGAGATATCATCCACGATTGCTTCTTGGTATTGTCGCCGCTCTTTCTTGTATAAGAGCATCACAGGTAATGCCTTGTCGAAATAACACCTTATGCCTTTCAAGATTTCACCGACCGAATCAGTTAACCTGCACAGAAACACAAAATTTGCTTACATTGGATTTCTGAGAAGTATTGTAATATATGTTAAACTCTGAGTTCGAATAAAGGACTCACATTTCATCCTTCTTGGTTTTGAAATCAAGGTACTTGGACAATATCTCATCGACATTAGGTGAACGTGGAAGTTTCACAACCTATATAACTCATTCAATTACAAAATACACACTTATGTCTATCAAGTATATAGTTGATGCAATAACAATTCTAATCATGCCAAAAGTATCTGCAGAAAACAGAGTAGATGGATGTTACCTTGTCCTTCTCCGTAATATACTCCCAGTCGTCAACAAGCTGTTTTTGAAGCGTTGCGGGAATTTGGATTTTGATTAGCTTCTCTGCTGAGGCGTTATCCTTCTATAGAGATCACAAAAGTATACACTTATCGATTTTAGAACCCCTGAAAAATTGACCATGTTTGTATATGTATGTATATATGCATCACACCACATCAGCCATCTATAATGTGTTATCAAAAAAAATTCTTAACAGCCACCTAACGGGTACGTACACGATTTTGGTTTAATTTTATTGATGTGGAGCTAAAGCAAGAAAACTAGAGAAGTGTACTAAAATGGATAAATACGATGAGAATCAAGTTTTTTACAAGCCTAACCTCATTCCCTGACTCGTTCTTCCGCTTTTTCCCTTTTGCAGCTGCAACAGATAATATATTCATCTATACAGAAGCTTAACTCAAATAAATTTAAGTTGCATCTAATTTCAACTTTGTTCCACAAATTCTACTGATATCAAACCAATTCATCGGAAGCTGTGAGGAGAAAACTTTGAGTTCCAAAGTGAACGAAAGAAATAATATGCAGCCTACCATTGTTTTTCGTGTCATCTTTCTCTGCCTTCGTGTCTGCAAGATCAGAAAAAACATGTTTGACATAGATGACCATTTATGTATTGTGTATTCTCTTAAGGGTCAATGTAAGGGGGGATATGTAACCAACTCAGTTTATGAACATGCAGGCCTCTGAGCCAGTTAAAGATAATATTACTAAGGATTCTTCTATAAGCATCAACAAAGTCAAGCCAGCAGAAATGGGGATTTTCTCATAATTTTGTTTTCACAACTCGCAAACTTTCAATACCGTAACGGGTGAGTAAGTAGGTTAAACTCACCTGCAGAGCTTCGAGTTTTCGTCTGAGCAGAACGCCCTGACTTAGTACCCTTTTCTACTCCTTGCTTTTTATCTAGAGCTTTCTGTTTCAGAAGATTGGCCTCGGTATATTTCAACAACCTATCCGCGCTAACCCATTCATCCCAACTGTTTTGCCAAAACATTCATGTCTAAGTACGGTTTTTTCGCTACATAAACCACAATAGTCATACGAGTAGAGAGCGATTATACTCACTTTTTGTTCCAACCCTGCATACACACATATCGGTGTATCACAAAAATGAAATAGCTACACTTTGAAACATGCACTAACATTGAAATGAAACTATAGTAGCTCAGAGGAAAGAGATCTCACAAGATAATGAACAAAGTACTTCCATTCCTTTTTACGAAGCTCGACTTTTTGAACCTGCAATAGAATGTGAACAAATAATACACAAATTCAAATTTCATGAATCCAGTAGTGCAAGCACAGACGAAACATTCAAATTCAAACCCAATTGACTCAATTTTAGGATCTTCTTCGTTTCCCGATAACGAAATCTACCAACGTAACCCTAAATTCAATCCCAATTCCAATTCCGATAAACCAAAATCCAGAAAATTCCGTAATCACATACAATCAGAACCACGTGAAATGCAAAATCAACACGAACAAAGATAATCTCCAGAATTCCAATTCATGCGAGTATCAAACGAAGCATATATATATATATATATATATATAGAGAGAGAGAGAGAGAGAGAGAGAGAGAGAGAGAGAGAGAGAGAGAGAGAGAGAGAGAGAGAGAGAGAGAGAGAGAGAGAGAGAGATTTGGTTTTGCCTTGGCTCCGTAGACGCGAGGACCATGGTAAGCGAGAACACGTTCGCCTTCCGAGAAGATTCCGCCGTCGTTTGACGGTGATGCACCACCACTCGCCGTCTCTTCTTTCGACGAGCTTCCCATTGCCACCGAGAGCGAGAGGCAAAGATCGATCTTACATCACAATTGGACTGAAACTGCAGAATCTATGAGATTTGAGGCTAATTTTGTAATTACTTAACTTTTCAATTGAATCCCTCGACTTTTCACAATTGTTTAATTAAGTCCTTGATGTTTTTCTGAATACATTTTCGTGGAACAGTAGGAATTGTTCATTTACCACTCGAGATTTTTTTCTTTTCTTTTCTTTGGGGTGAAAATAATCATTTTATTACTTAAATCGAAATCGTCGACAATTCAAAAGAAGAAAAAGCTATTTTCGCTACCGAATCAACCATAACATTGGCCTTTTGTATAACAAATAAAATTTTTTTTTGCAAAAATGGGAAACTACCATCATAATCTCAAAAGAAAAGTTATGAATCTCCCTATGTGATTTTTTTTATTAGTAGATTAATTGAATCTTGTGAATCCGAACATACATGCACTAATTCAAGAGCATTTTGCAAATATATTATTTTGGAAAATATATAAATCATATTCACTTTGGTTAAAGTGTTTCTTATTACATTCGAATCGTAAATTAAATAAGATCATAGTCTTGTTGACCAATCCCGAAGTTATTATTACATGATACTATATCAAATAAATTTAGATAACTAACAAAACAATAATCATATTTGAGATATCAAATTCTTGATTTGTTCCAGTCTTATTCCCTAAGTATGTAATGAGAAAAAAATGAAATAATGTTTTCGACCTAGCGGGGGATGGGCACTTTAATCGTCCCGGTTTGAACTAAAGATTGAGAAGTTAGTGACCGGGTCCGCTTGGGCTTGGACCGGAATGTTTATCAACTCGAAGTGTATCACTTCGGTCAACGAACTTATGACCTTGGCCTGGACTTGGACCTGAGTCTTTGATCGAACCAAGTAATAAGCCATCAAAAAAATCAGCCACGAGCTTCTTCTCTTCAGTCTTGGTTAGACCAAGTGGCCGAGCGTCAATAAGAACCGAACTGATCAACATGAAGAACAGAATCGAACTAAGAACACCTTTGCTCATCATTATATTTATGAACTCTTTTAATTTAACTCTATGTTTATATAAAATGTTTTTTTTGGGGGTTCTCTTTAGAGGATAATAAAATTTGTTGTGAGTGTATTGTGGACTTAGTGTATGATTATATAGTAGTGTTCAAGAAGATGCAAAGTTTGAATTTTAATTCTTGACTAAGTCTTAAATTCAAAAGAACGTGATCACTAAACATTATATAGGCTGCTTCCTTGGAAGATTACAACTTGTTTTATTGAGCGTTCAAATTTGTGTACCAAAGCCATCATTGAGGAAAGGGATAAGAACTTGTATTTTAGAAATAAATGAATTTGAATGTTATCATAAATTTAAAATGGTGGACCAAACATAATAATGTTTTGATTGTTTGAAGCATACGGCAGCTAAGTTTTGACGTAGATTCGTAGTTGTAGACCAAACATAGTTTGACTTTCAAACTTGGGATAGTATATAAAGTCAAACATACCGGTAACCGGTTCGGTTTTTTAGCGTTTTATTATATAATATTAATCATATAAAGCTTGGTTCAATATTTTGAGTTTAAATTCAAGTTTGTTTCTTCCAAACAATCGAGGAGCCAACCCAAGGATATTGAAACGATAAAGAAATATATGTGAGAAGTCTTGTGTATTAATCAAATTACCTATTTTCCCCCCTAAAAATACATTACATATTTATACAAATTTTAATCAGTCAAATAAATCTTAAAATATATGAAAAAATTCCTAATTTTAAATAATTTTCCATTTTTCATGTGATATTTTCATTTTTTTCTCGGAGGCTGCTAAGTCGGCTGGCCATCGTGTGCCTAAACCGAACTCGTCTTTGTAAGTCTGGTTTATATGCTTTTCTAGCAAAATTTTGAGTCAATTCATATATGGGTTGAGTCTTGACGATAGGTGCACCCGGTACCATCACTAATATTTTGGAGTAAAAATGAAAATCAAACTGTCTGAATCAAAATTTGGTTTGCTTATGGAATAGAGTTTTTTCCCGGTTCGATTTAACTAGCTGATTTGGAGACTAAAGACTTAAGGAGTGACATAGCTACTTTGACTATTAAAATAGGATCCCATACACTTGTTGAATTGGTGTTTTATAATATACACCAAACCTACTACTCAATGCTTTTAAAGTTCAAACACTTTGTTGCTATATTTCTTGCACGACCAAAAATGGTTCTTCTCACGTGGTTTTTCTTTCAAAAACATTGAACAACCACACTTCACTAAATTTCAACATCTAATTTATGATTTTTCTTAGGTAGAAATCTATCCATTGAAAAGAAAAACCATTGGTATTTCTGTCAACTCTTTCTGCTATATTGTGTTGAATTTGATATCTTTTCAAGACTTAATAAGAAAACAGAGCTTTGCAACAATGGTGAATTGAAAACTCTTGCATTAACTGAAATTTAGGTGGTCTCTTAAATAGACATTACAACCACAAATGAAACTTACGCCACTACTTCTACTCTAAGTGAAACTGAATCAATCAACAAGAACGAGTTTTTCTCCGACACTAACGGAGACTTATTCAACCTTTAAATTTGAAACAGATCCAAAATTGCAGGCCCAAACGTAATGGGCTTCTATTCTTCATTCCCTTCCTTAAACTGGAACTTCATCTTCTCCAGTTTACTCTTCCTTGAGCCGTACTCCCATTCTCCTTCGAAGTTCTTCGAACACGTCTAGCTTCACAGCCTTAATCATAATGTTTGCAACCTGATCTTGTGTTGCGCAATAATCAAGTCGAATTGCTCCTTCTTTCACCAATTCCCGAAGAAAGTGGTACCTTACATGTATATGTTTGCTTCTTTCGTGTAGCACTGTGGGGGTCGAAACCAACACAACTAGAATTTGTAAGAGTTCTAGGGAAGCTTGTGAGATTTCTATGGTAAGCTAGGGTTCAAGAAAGATATCAAGAGATTGTTTATTGCTTTGAAAACGTATGAGTACAAGATTAGGTGTGAAATTCCGGATCCCCTTCGGGTTTGTACAAAAGATCTATTTATACTATGTCTAAGGCGGCTCAGCCTCCTAAGTCTTCACGGAGTCGATTTGCATCAATGCGGGCTTCGTGTCTAAATCGGGCCGCCTTGGTGTTGTTGGACCGAAGGCGGTGTTGGACCAAGGACTGGATCAGCAACTGGGAGGAGGCCGTGTTCGCTCATGGGCCGAAGCCGTGATCGCCTATGGGCCGAAGCCGTGCTCACCCACGAGACCGAAGCCATGGTCGGCCTCAAGACCGAAGCCATGGTCGGCCTCAAGACCGAAGCCATGGTCGGCCTCAAGACCGAAGCCATGGTCGGCCTCACGACCGAAGCCATGGTCGGCCTCACGTCCGAAGCCATGGTCGGTCTCATGGCCGAAGCCACGGTCGGCCTCATGGCCGAAGCCACGGTCGGCCTCACGTCCGAAGCCACGGTCGGTCTCATGGCCGAAGCCACGGTCGGCCTCATGGCTGAAGCCACGGTCGGTCTCATGGCCGAAGCCACGGTCGGCCTCATGGCCGAAGCCACGGTCGGTCCCCAAGCAAGGTCATGGTCGGTCGAGGCCGTGGTTCGTTGGGCCGAACACACCTCCATTCGTCTATTCTAGGATGGTCCTCCCTTCGATCCAGACAACTCCCAAGACTTCTGGCTTTGCTTCGCGTGAGGACTTAGGCGCCGTTATGCCTTTCTTTTCAAGAACCCGGAGGGCCATTTCTTCAGTCAATTTGTATTTGAACGTTAATGTTGAGCGGGTGAAAACCGACCCCAACAGTTAGCCCCCCAGCTCGGTAGTATCAGAGGTGATAGTGCCGAGTTTAAAAGATGTGTTCGATATCGGCGTTACCGTTCAAAGTCAAGGTGTTGGCTTATCCTTTCTCAAAGTAGTAGAGAATGACTTCATACAGGAGGTTTTAAGACTCCGTAAACGTTCTGAAGATTTTAAGACTTCATGCTTCCTTTGCTGAAGCTGCAATGTTTTCTGCAGAAAAGTTTTTGCTCATGAATGAGGCTTTATTTGCTCATAAATGAGGCTTTGTTTGCTCATAAATGAGGCTTTGTTTGCTCATGAATGAGGCTTTGTTAAGGCTGTGAAAACGCAAATGCGCTCACGCTCTTTATCTGCCAACGTTGCCGTTGGGCTTTGTAAAATGGTGCTGCTCTTCTAGACACGTCTGTCCGAGAGCAAGTTCACTTTGAGTTCGACCAGCGCTTGTCCTGGGTTTCAGAGTGACACGTTCAAGTATAATCTGAACGGAGGTCACTAGCAGCTGCGTTACCAACGGTGTTGTTGGGTTTCGGAGTGGCACGTTCAAGTATAATCTGAACGGAGGTCACTGGAATTTATATAGCGCGCTGTATCCGTTGTGGATGTCATTGTGTTCGTATCTCTACACTATTACTGTGGCCAGCAATAATAGATGTAGAACGACTCTACTCGAATAAAGCTTTGATCAGTCCGTAGAGGACAAGCTGTTCTCATGATGAGTGATGTGGCGAGTGTTTGTTGTGTGACGATGAGGTTGTCACTGGGGTTGGTGTCGTATGAGCTCATCCGGAAGGAGGCTGAAGTGAAACGTAATTCCCCCCCCTTTTGATGGAGGGGAGCAACTGAACCTATCCGAAGACAGGCTGCCTACGTACCCTTTGCAGGGATCAAGTCGCTTCGTAGTTCATTGCAAGAGCTTCTAAGAGGGTGGTGGTGTCACAGCGGACTGGATGGGCTCGTCCGCGTGCTTGGTTTTCCCGCTCCTCTTAGCACGAACTTCTTCTTCGCTTCGAGCGAAGTCTGCAGCGCGGTGGAGAGCGTCTTGGATAGTCGCAGGTGGGTTGACAGTCAACTCCTGCCAGAATGGAGAGGGGCATCGAAGCGCTCCTCTCAAGGCCTCCAGTGCGGACGTGTTGGTAACACAGTCCACTTTTGACAGCGTATGCTTGAATCTTGTCACGAAAGACCGCAGGCTTTCGTTCTCTCCTTGCTTGTTTGTCCACAGCTCCGCATCATAGATCTTTCTTTCAGCGAAGATGTTGTAGTGCTGCACAAACATCTCTGAGAGTTGATGGAAGGTGTGGATTGATTTCTTCTCCAGCTTGTAGAACCACTGGAGGGCAGGCCCTTTGAGGCTCTCTACGAACAGCTTGCAGTAGCCAATGTCCTTCTCGGCTTCTGTGAAGTTTGCCCTTCCCAAGGCGACTTCGAACTCCATCAGATGTATAGCAGGGTCAGTGGTTCCTTCATAGATTGGAAGCTTGATTTTTCCGGGATCGGAGATTGGAGTTCTCGCGACCCTCTCAGCGAAGGGTGTGTTCCGTGCTTTCTCGAGCACAGAGGCGATCCCAGGAGCCTTCGCCGTGCTCCGGTACATCTGTAGTTGGGTAGCCTTTAGGTCAGAGGCGACCTGGTCTAACTGGGCTTTTAGCGCAGCGACCTCTCCATCTCGGAAGCCTTGCGGAGCCCTGCGCTCTTGTTCCCTCCTGTAGAGCTCCGCTATGATCGCATCTCCTTCTTCTGCGGCCGTAGCATGGTCAACTTCTAGGTCGACTCGGGCATGTCTTCGAGGAGGCAGATCCTCATCTGATTCGCCAATCATGCGCTCGGGAGTTAGATCGGATTCCCGACGAGGCGGTGGTGGAGGCAAATCCTCCGGATCTGTGCGAGCAGCCCGAGGTGGTAGCTCTTCGTGTCAAACCCTCCGATTGGTTTGAGGCGTGGCGAAGCTGAGGCGTGTCGGACAGACACAGGACCTCCTGCGCTTCCTTCTCTTGAGCGATTGCAGCTCGCTCGCTGTATGTTCAGTTTTCTTCATCAGAGTCTCAAGCATCTGCTTGATCTCCGCGAGATCCGCTGGGTGGTTAGCGGCGCGAGGCGCGGTGTTCTCCATGGAGTTGTTTCTTTCCTGGTCGTGCTGGTGAGACAAAGATCCTTCGTTGCTCGTGGTATTGCTTGACATCTTGGTGGCGTGATGAAGAAACCCTAACTCTTGAGCGTCAGAAATTCTCTGTGTACCCTTAGTCGGCGCCAAATTGTGGGGGTCGAAACCAACACAACTAGAATTTGTAAGAGTTCTAGGGAAGCTTGTGAGATTTCTATGGTAAGCTAGGGTTCAAGAAAGATATCAAGAGATTGTTTATTGCTTTGAAAACGTATGAGTACAAGATTAGGTGTGAAATTCCGGATCCCCTTCGGGTTTGTACAAAAGATCTATTTATACTATGTCTAAGGCGGCTCAGCCTCCTAAGTCTTCACGGAGTCGATTTGCATCAATGCGGGCTTCGTGTCTAAATCGGGCCGCCTTGGTGTTGTTGGACCGAAGGCGGTGTTGGACCAAGGACTGGATCAGCAACTGGGAGGAGGCCGTGTTCGCTCATGGGCCGAAGCCGTGATCGCCTATGGGCCGAAGCCGTGCTCACCCACGAGACCGAAGCCATGGTCGGCCTCAAGACCGAAGCCATGGTCGGCCTCAAGACCGAAGCCATGGTCGGCCTCAAGACCGAAGCCATGGTCGGCCTCACGACCGAAGCCATGGTCGGCCTCACGTCCGAAGCCATGGTCGGTCTCATGGCCGAAGCCACGGTCGGCCTCATGGCCGAAGCCACGGTCGGCCTCACGTCCGAAGCCACGGTCGGTCTCATGGCCGAAGCCACGGTCGGCCTCATGGCTGAAGCCACGGTCGGTCTCATGGCCGAAGCCACGGTCGGCCTCATGGCCGAAGCCACGGTCGGTCCCCAAGCAAGGTCATGGTCGGTCGAGGCCGTGGTTCGTTGGGCCGAACACACCTCCATTCGTCTATTCTAGGATGGTCCTCCCTTCGATCCAGACAACTCCCAAGACTTCTGGCTTTGCTTCGCGTGAGGACTTAGGCGCCGTTATGCCTTTCTTTTCAAGAACCCGGAGGGCCATTTCTTCAGTCAATTTGTATTTGAACGTTAATGTTGAGCGGGTGAAAACCGACCCCAACAAGCACCGGGTTCTTCGATAGCTTTATCGTGGAGCTATTGTCGCAAAACACAGTTGTTCCACTTTCTTGACCAAAACCAACTTCTTCTAGCATGTTTCTGAGCCATACAACTTGACACGCTCCGTAAGCCGCCGAGACAAACTCTGCTTCGGTCGTGGATAATGTCACGATCGGTTGCTTTTTTGATGTCCAAGAGATGGCTCCTCCTCCCATCATGAACACATATCCAGAAGTGCTCTTTCTATCATCAACATCTCCGGCATAATCGCTATCCACATAACCAATTAAAGCCTTCTCTTCACCACATTTGTATCTAATTCCAAACCCTTGTGTTCCTTGAACATATCTTAGAATCCGCTTGACCGCAAGCATATGTTGTTCGTTGGGACTTTCCATGTACCTATTAACCATATTTACAGAGTAAATACGATCTGGTCTTGTGGTAGTTAAGTACCTTAAGCTCCCAATTAGTTGCTTGAACTCGGTTGCGTCAACTAGATCTCCACTTCCTGCCTTTGTAAGCTTGTGACCTGGTACTATAGGATTTTTAACCGAGTTGCATTCCTCCATTCCATATCTCCTTATGATCTCTTTTGCATACTTCCTTTGGTTGATAAAAATACCCTTTTCATCTTGTAAGAACTCAATTCCCAAGAAGTATGACATTAGACCCAAATCAGTCATAGAGAATTCTTCCATCATTGATCTTTTAAATTCTTCAGCCATCGACATCGAACTTCCTGTGTAAATGAGATCATCTACATATAGACTCACTATCAAAATCTCGTTTCTCACCTTCTTAATAAATAGCGTATGCTCGCAGTAGCACTTTTCGAATCCTTCCTTCTCAAAATAACCTTTAATTCGGCTATACCAAGCTCTTGGAGCTTGTTTTAGACCGTATAACGCTTTCTTTAATTTGTAAACCTTGTTTACCTCTTCTTCTACCTCAAACCCCTTCGGTTGTTCAACGAAAACATCTTCCTTTAGATCTCCTTGTAAGAAAGCACTCTTAACATCGAGTTGGAAAACTTTCCATTCTTTCTCTGCGGCCAAAGCGAGAATAAGTCTGATTGTATCCTATTTGGCCACTGGTGCAAATACCTCATAAAAATCAACTCCATGTCTTTGGTGATATCCTTTTGCGACCAACCTTGCCTTGAATTTATCAATCTCGCCTTTCTCATTGAATTTTGTCTTGAAGATCTACTTTAAACCAATCACCTTTGCTCCAATAGGCAGATCAATTAACTCCCAAGTGTTATTCTCTTCTATTGAAGTGATCTCTGCCTCCATAGCTTTTCTCCACACTTCCAATTGGACTGCCTCTTCAAAACTGTCTGGATCCTCCGAACTAACAAACATAGCAAGTATTTTGTCACCTTCTTCTGCTATGAGAATTCTTGCATTTTCTGTGACATAGTCCTTCATCCATACAAGCTTTTGTCTCGGTCTTCCTGCTCGTAACTCGATAGGTTGAGCACTTGGTTGATTTTCTTCTTCCGGTTCCTCCGTAATTTCATCAGGAACTTGTTGCTCTTCATGATCATTCTCTTGACCCTCTTCTTCTCTTATAGGCTAGGTCACAGAATCTTCCCAAACAAGTTCTTTCTCAAGCAATTTATCTTCCCATTCCCATCCTCTGCTTTCATAGAAGTGAACGTCTCGACTTATCAATATCTTTCCAGTCTCTGGTTGGTAGAGATGATACGTCTTAGATTCTTTGCTTATTCCAAACATCACGCACTTCGTACTTTTCTCATCAAGCTTGACTCTTCTTTGATATGGCACAAGTGCATAAGCCAAGCTTCCAAATATTCTCAGGTGATCAACCGAAGGCTTCCAATTACTCCACTTTTCCTCCGGTGTAATATCCTTCAAAGCCTTTGATGGACTCCGATTCAGTATGTACACGACATATTGAACCGCTTCAGGCCAATACTTGTTCGGAACTGACATCTCCATTAGCATACATCGTGTCATATTCATGACAACTCGATTCTTTCTCTCCGCGACTCCGTTTTGTTGTGGAGTGTATGCTGTCGTAAGTTGTCTTTTGATTCCAGCTTCTTTGCAAAATTCTTCAAATTCTCTTAAATTGTATTCTCCTCCTCTGTCTGAGCGTAAGCATACAAGCTTATGCCCGGATTCCCTTTCTGCTTCAGCTTTGAACATCTTAAAGAAGCTAAATGGTTTCAATTTCTCCGACAACAAATACGTCCAACACTTCCTACTAAAGTCGTCTATGAAATTGAGTATGTACCTTTTTCCACTTTCAGACGTCGGATTTATCGGTCCACATATATCCGTGTGAACAAGTTGTAGAACTTGAGTCGATTTCCACAAACTTTCCTTTGGAATCGATTCCCGAATCTGCTTTCCCTTCAAACAAACTTCGCATAGAGCTTCTTCTTCTCCATGAATGAATTTTGGTAACCCATTCACCATCTCTTTCTTAGCCATTGATCTCAAACCTTTGTGATTGAAATGTCCAAACCTCTTGTGCCACAAGTTATCTGATTTTCCAATCACTTGTAGACACTTGTTTCCTTCCATCTCTCTTGTTTTTCTGACAATTGCGAAAATCACAAACATTCGATTTTTGGTCATTGTTGAGTGCATCACCATCTTCTTCTCTTGTTTGTGCTATACTTCACAGTCATCATCTTCGATAATGATTCTTAAACCTTTTTGCTGCAATTGCCCAACAGAGAAGAGGTTATTTTTCAAACCCGGAACAAAGTACACGTCCGAGATCATTTGTGTTCTTCCATCGATCTCCAAACGCAGCTTGCCTTTGCCTTCTATAGCCATTCTTTGATCATCTCCTAGCTTTACATTTTGCTTAAAGCCATAATCTAGTTCGATGAACCAATCCTCTGTACCACACATGTGGTTACTACATCCTGAGTCAAGGAACCAAATTTGTTTCTCCTCCGTTTGATCATGATTCACATGAGCCATGAGAAGCAAATCTTCCTCCATCTCAACATAATTCGCCTCTTTTTCCCAGCTTGGACATTCCGATTTGTAATGACCCATCTTATGGCACTTGTAACATTCAATCATGTCTCTGCTTGTCTTACCTCAACCTCTTCCTTGAGGAACTCCTCTGCCCCTTCCTCTGGTTGGATAGGCTCCTCTGCCTCTACCTCCGTCAGGTCGCCAATATTGGCCTTCAACTTTCAACACCTTTTCTTCAGGCTCATCTCTAGTAAGATTAAGCTCATGAACCGTCAATGAGATTTGTAATCCATCTACGGTCAGCGTCTTGACATCATTCGACTCTTCGATCGCACAAACGACGTGTGCGAACTTCTCCGTAAGAGTTCGTAAGATTTTCTCCACAACCTTAAAATCCGGCATCTCTTCTCCAAGATTTCGCATGTCATTAGTGATCTCCATCACTCTTGAGACATACTCCTCTATCTTTTCTCCTCTTCTCATCTCAAGAATCTCAAAATTCCTCCGCAACCTCTGCAATTGCGCACTCTTAACTCGTTCATTGCCTTGATACTTCTTCTTCATTGAATCCTACAACTCCTTCGAGGTATCTTTCTTCATGATGGTTTTGAGAATCGTCTTATTTATCGAGGCAAACAGATAATTCTTCACTTTATCTGTCACAACTTTTTCGGCTCGCTCCGTTCGTTGTGCACCATTCAGAATTACTCCTGGCTCCGGTTGCGTAACTTTCTTCGATGAGATCCCACCACTCCTTGGATCTCAGCAAATTCTCTATGAGCATTGCCCAATGCTCATAATCTCCATCAAACTTGGGTATAATCACTGAATCGTTTCCACTCATGATCGTCTGTCTCTCTCGTACCAGGCTTGCAAAAGGCTCTGATACCACTAATATCTTTTCAAGACTTAATAAGAAAACATAGCTTTGCAACAATGGTGAATTGAAAACTCTTGCATTAACTGAAATTTAGGTGGTCTCTTAAATAGACCTTACAACCACAAATGAAACTTACGCCACTACTTGTACTCTAAGTGAAACTGAATCAATCAACAAGAACGAGTCTTTCTCCGATACTAACGGAGACTTATTCAACCTTTAAATTTGAAACAGAACCAAAGTTGCAGGCCCAAACGTAATGGGCTTTTATTCTTCAGAATTAAGACCGTTATTTTGTTGTTGTTGTTGTAATATTGGAGAAATTGAACCAAAACACATATATAATTATCCAATTAATGTAGTTTCATCAAAAACTTATCTCAAACGAGATTAAAATTAGGACCTAAATAACACATTTGTGGATGAACCTCTGTAGCACTACTAAACTACTACTCACTTGGTTACAAGCATAATTTATTACGATACAAAATTATAATGTATTTTCCGTCCTAAGTTCATCCTTGATTTTAAAACTGAATTCATGATGAATTTATTTTTATAAAAAATTGGGATAGATTTGCGAATAGGTTATTGATGGCAGCCATAATGATATTTTGTTAAATTAAAATAAAGTGGAATATCATCTCAAAACAAAAGCGTTCCTTTATTTCCGCAGTTAGAGTAAGACAAAGAAACCAAATTGCATAGCATAAGGAAACCCTTTTCCCATATTTATATAAGCCGAAATCACTCATTCAAATTATTTAGATGATTTATAACCAAATTACTTAGAATCCGGTCCACTGTTTCCTCTCTTGGAATAATATGAAAAATTAATCAGTTTTGGTTTGAAAAAAGTAATATAGTTTATTATTAGTGGCGTAAGACCACACCAGAATATAACAGGGAGAAAAAATGTTAAACTATTTTTAGTTCGGACATGGTAGTCCATTAATATTGGAATCAAGTTCTACAATAATAAATTCATTATATAGATTCCAGTCTTTTATATTCCGTCCAATTACAAGAAATAAATATAATTCTTGAAATAATATATTTGATTAAAGAATTTCACTTAGCACCTTGATTTACTTATATCCATTCCAAAAGCTAATCTTAATGAGTTTCTAAAAGTTTACTACTATGCATATATATAATCTAACAATTACATTATCCTCCACTTTCTGAACAGATTGAATCACTCGGTTTGAAGATATTCTGGTGAAGTATGTTGTTTCTTTCTACCCAGGTAGGGTGCGCATTGCCTGACAATCAATGCAGTAGTTTTTTTCTCATTCGGTCATGTAAGTCTTTGCATGTCGAGGATATTGTCAATCTACCTTTCATCTAAAAACATGTACATTCCAAAAAATCGAGCTAGAAGTTTAAAGACGCATAATTCTTTAGAAACAACCCGAAAACTTGCCGCTAACCTAAAATCGACATAGTCGAAAGAGTACTTAGATATTCACGTAATGACTACGAATTCCGAATTCAATTTGAATGGTTCTTTGAACTCGATTGAAAAAGAAAAAGAAAAATAGATTCGAAGATGCAAGATTGATAATGAAATAAAATTGAGGGTACATGTGGGGGAAGTGACGTTTAAAAACAAAAAGGAAGAAAAGAGAAAGAAGATAGATAGATGCTTATTTAATATCATGACAACTATGAAGAGCAAAGTTAGAGTCCGTCCATACAAGTATTTTGTGTGTGTACCACCGAATTTGTCTGTCTTTGTTACTATCTCCCTTCTTTCCTCAATGTCCAGGAGCCACCATGACAATTATGTTTTGTTCCATTTTTTTTGTGTAGAATTATAATTTATATATTTATGCTGAATTGTGATTCATATTTTTAGTGAATTCATGTTTCAAACATTAGGTGAACGATAATTCATGTTTTCTGAGTTTTTTTTTTTTTGTATATAAATTTTTTTATTGCATCTAAATTTAAACTTTCGATGTAAAGTTTGGATACGACAGAAAAATTCATAAAACATATTGAAAAAGAAAATACAAACATATTTGCACTGCCTTAGTGAATTGAAACTAATCTATATATATATATATATATATATATATATGTTGTTTCTTTGTTTTTGCAAGTGTGATTCTCGAACCAAAATTCATAAAAATAAGCGAATATGAATTCTAGCATTTTACAATGACGAATGACTATACGTTACTAAGATTTTCCGTTCAAAATAAAAATAAAAATCTAACGTTTAAATCATCTCTATTTGTAGACTTTTACGTATTTTTTTGGGTACATATCTATATTGAAAACTCAACGAATTCATACAATCAAAAAATTGTGCAGTTAAAATTGACAAGCAAACACAGAGAAAATTATAAAAACTTATTTTGATCTAAGACGACAAGTGAAACGTTCTTCTATGCAAAGCAAGTCTCGAGGATTCGCACGGTCAAATTTATTCCGATCAAATTATTCGTGAAAGCGTGAGATAAAATACGTACTTTATCTCTCCCTTACCTCCTCCTACGTCACATCTACGCATTCGTGCCCTACCTTCATAAGCACTCTTCCAATTTCTCAAGTTCATAGATCCACGACCGTAAATTTTAATACTCATTTGTCTAGTTGTAGTGTTGTACTTTCATTTTGTCCACTTTATACTCATTTGATGGGGATTACTAACCTCCCTGTCGGTATAAATGCTTGGATCATATAACCATGTTACACAAAATAATGATATGATTTTTCTTGCCTAACTCCACTAACAAAAAGTTGACAAAATTTAAATTACTAACTACTACTACTTGAATTTTGATTCGGGAGATTTTGAATCACTGGAATCGTGTGTGATTTCAGTGATTCAAAATTAGCATCGAAACAAATCCCACAACGTAATATTAAGACCAAATTTCATTCAAAATAAAATAATCAATGTTTAATCTAAAGTATAGAGCAACAAACTTGTAATTTCAATATGAACTTACAAATTAAAAATAAAAATTAGCTGGTCAAATAAACAATTAGCACTTTTGGAAAGGTGCACTTCCAAAGAAGCTAGAGACCGTCCTTTTTAACTCATTCGCCTGCACCATCCCCTAATATTGAGGGTCTAATTCTACATCTTATTCCATTTTATATTCCCTAACCATTTTTATTTATTTAATATTATTATATTTCTAATGAAAACTCCTATCTTCCTTCCTCTCCATTCTTTTTCATCCACCTTTGAATCTTTTCCTACTTGTATATATAAACCTTTACTTCCTCCTCTACTACTCCTTTTCTATCAATCACCAAAACACATTCATTGTCTTAAACCCTAAACCCCAAGAACTGAACTACCACACAAAAAAAGAAAGATGAGACCCTTTGGCTTGATCTTTACGGTCATGTTCTTGGTCTCGGCCTTTTCGGAATCAAGAACTGCCGATTGTAGAGTTCTCCTTGGTGGTTCGTTGGAGAATATCGATCAATCTAGAAATCGTGGGATTGATTTGCGAAGTAAAGAATTAATAGGGGTCGTGATACGTGGTTGTAAGAAGTTACGGTGGCTCTCCTCGACCGGAGAGAGGATGCACACAATGGCTTCAGGTCCGAGCAGGAGAGGTGCTGGTCACTAGAAAACTAACTCAAGACAAAAACAGAAACTCTTACATTATATTCAATATTTATTTAGATCAGGTTATTTAAAAGTATTTTCATTTGTTATAGATTATTATATTTATTCAGTCGTTAAAGATCAATGTAAATTTAGTTTAGAAGGGATATATTCTTTGATCATACAATAGTCGGTTACCTTCTCATTATTAAACAGTCATAGTTCGTGAGCCAATAAATTCATAGTATTTATTTTGGATCGTATTTACACAAAAATTTAAGATCTACACTAACCGCGAAAATTCGACATGAACTAATTATATAGATTCATGAGATGTTATTGACCATTATGGTGGAATACAATTGATAAAAACCCTTGATTAGTTCATGTTTTTTACTACATAGTTGGAAATGAAAATAAAATTTGGTCGTCGCATATTACATAATCCATGATTCGAATTTTCATATGATGCAAACTTATTCTGTTTCTTGTTTGTTCCAGATGTTGGCCTTTGGGGTATTAAAAGGACATATTTTTTTTTTATATTGAATTGTCCTTCTATAGGAGCCGGATTTGGAAAGCTTCATATGCACACTGTTCTGAGTAGGGTCCAATTTCGACGTTTATTAAACTGCCATACAGCTTTCGAATCCCCGAAAAAGTGTGGTAAATACAAAATTAATAGAAACTTGATCAAATATATGACAATTCAAAATTTATATAATGAAATTTTTGTGTGCACGGCGCCTAAACATTGTATAATCTTTGAAAAATGATGTATTCGTCATATAGTACTATTAATCACAATACTTATTGGGTTGGAGAAACTGATCCAAACTTACATTTTTCACCGGAAGAATTTATAATAAGTTTCATACACAAGTCAAAATTCAAAAAAGTTCTAGAAAAAACAGACTTACATTTTTAAACCGGAAGAATTCAAGGCCGAAACTCATACTGATCTCCCGAAATTACAGAAATCCAAGTTTTTTTACTATATAATTTCTACAAATGGTCAAAGATGATTAAAATTTGTAACGCTCCGACCGCCCCTCCCATGGGCCCCCGTCCACTCTATGGCCCGTGGGCCCACCATGTCCGACGATCGGTGCGTTTGTCCAGGAGGCTCGGAAGTGATCTTGTTTACTGACCCTGCAAATCACCACGCGATCTTTCCCCGTGTTTTGACCTCACTCACACGGTACTGAAAATGACTTCCCAGTAGGTCACCCATCTTGAAACTAATCCAGCTC
The DNA here is from genome assembly GCA_963576765.1 of Draba incana. Taxonomy (NCBI): domain Eukaryota; kingdom Viridiplantae; phylum Streptophyta; class Magnoliopsida; order Brassicales; family Brassicaceae; genus Draba; species Draba incana. The sequence goes on along the minus strand of OY755212.1, from coordinate 2,508,925 downwards.
AAGCACGCTTAACTCTGAAGTTCTCTCAAGACCTGTGACCGAAAAGATAAGTGCACTTTGGTGATATAGGTAGCCAAATCAATTCTTTCAAGCCTCTCCGCATATACCATATATGCCCTGAAACTGGGGTGTCACAAAATTGCAGTAACTCAAAACTGATTTACATATACAATTATTATTATTATTCTATTTATTGTATTTCCTAGTCTAAAAATAAAGCCACAACGTTGTAGTTTTGTGTCTTTTTTCCGGTGTAGATAATTTATGGGTTAATTTGTTAAATTACGAAATTTTTTTTAATAAACAATCAAAATTGGCGTATGTAACAAAATCATGATCATTAGATTTAGGACATTTTGTTAGGTTTTTAGTTATGTTGTTGGTGTCGACTAAAAAAAAGTTATTTTTTTAGGTTTATTACACATAATTTCCCATGATATAATACTAAATTAATTTCCCAATTGCAAAAATGCCATTTTTGAATTATTTTTTACAAAATTGCCACTTTTGAATTAATTCTTACAAATATGCTACTTATAAATGTGTTTATCTCAAAATTTCTAATCTTAAAAAAAGTTTTGATCCCTAAAATACATTAACCCAAAAAAACTAAATCCTAATATAACATAATCAGTCCAAATATAAATAATTTTAAAGTTTGAAAATAATAATAATGACATTTTTGCAAAATGACATGTCAAAAGTTGCATTTTCTGAAAATTATTATCTTTTTATTTTTAGTTAATGGTAATATGTTGAACAAAAAAAAAAAGTTAATGGTAATATAGTAAATTACTATTAAGAAATAACAAAATAATAGTATATTTGAATACAATTTATACGATAAGGAGAAAATTAAACAGAAAGCCCATTATAAGCCCATTTACATTGTCTTTTAACACCCACAACCAAAAAAACTAGTGAGCTAAAAACTATTCATCTTTTGAGCTATCATCTAATTTGTCCCTTTGAGAGCAAAACAAATCTCTTAAATCCCTCTGTAATCTTCATGTCTCTCTATTGTTTAATGAAATTGGAATTGCCAAAAATACCCTTATTGTAATTGAATTAAAACAAAAAACAAATTAATTTAAAACAAAAATTTTGGAAAAAAAAAGGTCGACGAAGCTCGCACGGAGCTCTCACCTCGCACGCCGTCAACACGAGCTCCTCCTGCGCAGGACCGGCGCCTCCTCGAGCCTCCATCGCCTCCGGACCGCCGCCACCACCGATTCATTGCTCTTAGGTAGGTATTTAACTTCAATGTAGCTCAATCTAGATTAGGTTTTAGCAAATTAGGGATTGATTGGATTTGGGTCATTATTGATGCACATTGGGTGTTTTAGTATGAATTCTGGGTCGATTAGGGCTATAAAGAGGTAACAAATGTATTTTACTGGTTCAATCCTACTGAATTGGAAGTAGATTGGATCCCCATTTGTGTTCTTGCGATATGGTAAAACTAGGTAAAACAAGTAAAATTGTAAATATTGTAAAACTGGTAAAACTGAGAATTATGAATTACGTATAAAACCAGGATAACTGTGGATAACTACTATTACTGAGTGAATTTTTTGTATTGTTTTTGACAGGATACGATGAGCAATGAAGTGGGCATATTCTTTAAATACCAAGGTCGCATGTATAGTATAATGTTCAATACATCAGTGAGGGAGATAACTTTGTCGATGGTGGAAGCTAGGATATTGAAGAAGATTTCGTTAGATGAAAGAAGGGTTAAATTGGAATTGAGTTATTTTCCAGTGCTAATGGGAAGAGATGAGGAAAAATTAGTTATTGAGGATGAGGAGGATATGTCTGTTTACCTAAGGTGTGGTGGTAAAGAGAACCGAAGATATCTTTTGTACGTGGAGGTCATCGCTTCATCGGAACAGCCCGAGCAACTGTCGAGAGTAGAGAAAAGTTCTACTGGTATGAACTTTGATGTAGTGGAATCAAATGACAAGGAAATCGGAGCTAATGCCATTGTTCCGTATGTAGGCAAAGAACAAGCAAAAGAACAACATCAGGCGATGGAGGATGATGATGATATATCACGTGATGAATGTATGGACAACGGTATGGAGATATCGGATATGCGTGAGACATATATTGAGCCTCAACCTGTTGTAGAACCTTGTCAGTTTATAGAGGAATGGGAAGACGGTTTGGGTCTGAGTGTGGGTCAAGAATTTAAAAATAGGAAGGCAGTACAAAAGGTGGTGGATAGAGGTGCATTTGCTAACAGTTTCGGTTACAGGATAATAAAGTCGGATAAGGTGCGATTAGTGCTAAAATGTCCTATAGAAAACTGTAAATGGGCTTTAAGAGCTGCAGTGGTTACAAACACAGAGATTTTCTCGATTAGAACGTACACGAAGATGCATACATGCTCTCGGGCAAGTCAGAGTACAAGCAACACGAAGAGGAAAGGCTCGGCCCAATTGGTTGCATCTTATTTGAATGAAAAGTATCCAGGACAAATGGATACTCCGAAGCCGAAAATTATCATGGGTATGGTTCAGAGAGATTTAGGTGTGCAAATATCATACTCCACAGCTCTGAGAGGTAAAAGTCTAGCTGTTCGTGATTTACGTGGTAGTCCCGAAGACAACTACAAGTTGTTGTATCGTTATTTGTACGTGTTAGAGCAGGTCAATCCCAGTACAAAAACAAAGTTGTTATTGGATGATGTGGGGAAATTCAAGTATCTATTCATAGCGTTGGGAGCTAGCATCGAAGGGTTCCAAGCGATGAGGAAAGTGATAATTGTGGATGCGACCTTTATGAAGAACGGATTTGGTGGTGTGCTTGTTTTCGCCTCAGCCCAGGATCCTAATCGACACCATTATCCCATAGCGTTTGGTGTGCTCGATGGTGAGAAACTTCATAGTTGGACTTGGTTTTTTGAGATGCTGAAATCCGTTGTACCGGACTCTTCCGAATTGGTGTTTATGAGTGACAGAAATGCAAGCCTCATCAGCGCCATAGAGAAACTGTATCCTCAAGCTCATCATGGGTATTGTGTATGGCATTTGTCCCAAAATGTGAAAAATCATACCTCAGGCGCCAACAAAGACGTAATCGCATGGAGATTCATGGAGTGCAGCAGGATATACACGGTGGGTGAGTTCGACCGTGCTTATGAGTCATTTAAGATGAGATATCCATCTGCGGCCAAGTATCTTGAGGAGAGTACCGTGAAAGAAAAATGGGCAAGGCCTTATTTTCCAGGTTGCAGATACAACCTATACACAAACAACGCCGTGGAATCTTTGAACAACACATTTGTGGACGCAAGGAATTACCCCATAATACCCATGCTTGATACAATCATCAGAACATTTTCCCAGTGGTTTAATGAACACCGGAAGGAGGCCGCGGTGGTACTGCACGTAATAAACTGGTGCCTTAGTGGAGAACTGGGTGCACGATACATGGCCTATTGCTGAGAAATTAATTGTTTCGGAGCTAAACAGTTTCACGCTTGAATACGACGTCACCGGTAGTGACGGCAAATCTTATTTGGTGAACTTGAGGTCGAGAAGTTGCAGTTGCAGGTACTTCGATGTTCAGAAGTATCCTTGTGAGCACGGGATACGAGCATTCATTGCGTTTAAAAAGAATGCTCCTCAAAATCGTGAAATCGGAGGACATGATATCCAATTAGAATTACATGAACTATGCTCGAAGTATTATTGGACCGAGTTGTGGGCGTTGGCGTATTGTAGGACAATTTATTTAGTGCTGGATATGTCGGAATGGATTATCCCAGACCACATCAATGAGTTGCAGATCATACCTCCGGATCGCGTGAAGAAGAAGGAAAGAAGGAAAAGAAAGAGGTTTCCATCGGCTGGGGAAAAGCGACCCAGGACGCAAAACAAAAGCCGGCGAAGGCAAGGACTTCAATGGTTGCTATTTGAATTTGGTAGCCTTGTTTGATTGTATCTTAAACGCTTGTGATGTAAAATTATGTATGGGATCTATATCTTCATGTAAAACTAGGGAGAAATGGTTTTTTGTTATGTAAAACTATATATTTTTGATATGGAAAACTGGTTTTTTGTTATGTAAAACTATATATTTTTGATATTGTGTAACTAATTGCCGTTGTAAATCAAAGTTCGTAAATTTTAAACGTTACAAATAGATCGAGTTAGCCAAAAAAATAAAAAATAAATGATGATCGATTTAGGCAAAAAAAAAAAACAAGGATCGATTTGAAAAAAAACAAACAACAAAACAAAATATAACTACATGATATAAACGTTATACATAGTTATTTTTTCTTGTACTAACATGAAGTCTATATATTTAGAATTTTTGGGTCCATATGAAACAATCACACCAACAAATGACTTATACTTTTAAGATCACTATAAGAACAATAGCCAAGTTAGTAGGGTGAAATTACAAAAATGTAAAACTTAAACATATTAATGCACACAACAATTAGAATGATAGATTAAAGGAGGAAACTCAACTGTAAAACTAAAAATTTAAAGTTTAAGAGTGGGTAAAACTGAATAAATTGAAAACAACCAAAGTAAAACTATTTGGGACTTTCGTAAAACTAAAATGTTTGGTAAAACTAGGTGTAATATTTGGGCGCCAAAACGAAAATTTTTTGCCGCCAAAACGAAAATTTCACCAATTTCGACCATTTATTTCCTTTTCCTTTGGAGACAAAATCCGACCATTTCTCCTTTCTCTCTGACAAAATATCTCTCAGACTTATCTTTAGTTTTCTCTCTCTAGTTCTCTCATTTTCCACTTTGGTTCTCTCTCTCATTTTCTCTTTAGTTCTCTCTCTCTAGATCTTCTCTCCTTTTCCTTTTCCTTTATTTGCTCATCTCATGGACAAGATTTGTGAAACTGATCCGTGTTACACTGACATGAAGAGGTTTAAGAAGGAAGAGCAGAGAAGGAGGTTCCTCGCCGATGGTTGTGATGGCATACCAAAAAAGTGTCCATGCGGTGCTCGAATCGTTGTGGAGCCTTCACACCTCTCTGGATCTGATGTGGGAAGGAGGTACCTTATTTGCAGTGAATATGAGGTGAGCGATGTTGTTGATGTCAGTAGACATTTATTTTTTTTGGGTTCGGTCGTAAAACTGGAAAACTTGGAAAACTTGGAAAAAACTATCGTGTGGTAAAACTGGAAAACTTGGTTAAACTATTATGTCTTCTTGTGTTGGAGGATAATGACCAACACCTTAAAAAACTTTGGGTTCATGGAGTCGAAGAAGAAGTTACAAGCTTAAGAAGGAAAGTTGACCGCCAGGCCGAGGAGCTTGGCCACCATGCCTATCGTATTGAGCAGCTTCAAAATGAGAATGCAAACCTTAAGGCTCGCTTCGAAAAGGTTTTTGGGAAACCATGCAATCTCTTGTGTTTTATGACTTATCTCTTATGTTTTAAGACTTATCTTTGTGTTTTATGACTTATCTTTGTGTTTTAAGACTTATCTTTGTGTTTTAAGACTTATCTTCTAATGTCTTGTGTTTGTGATGTAAGACTTATCTTCTAATATCTTTTGTTTGTGTTGTAAGACTTATATACTAATGTCGTGTGTTTGTAAGATTTATCTAAGCACGTTAGACTTTGAAAACAACATAGTTTTACAAAGTTTTACGAATTCAACACATCATAGTTTTAACATAGTTTTACGAATTCAAAACAACATAGTTTAAGCTTGTTCGAATTCAAATAAAAAACAACATTGTTTAAGATTGTTTATCAAACCGTAACTCATCCACTCCAAAATCATGATCTTCCTTCAAGTCATATATAGAAACCCTAACTCTTCCACCTTCAAGCATTCCTCTCACCAATCCTTTCCTCCAATTGTTCTCATAAAAAACTTCAACCTTATCCAGCAGCTGCACCTAATCATACCAGAACCAATCAAATCAAATAAAAAACCAACCAAATCCAAACAAAACAACCAATCAAATCAAATAAAAAAACCACCAAATATAGTCTTCACACCTTCCATGTTTGTGATGGCTCCTTCTGATATAACATGAATTTGGATGTTCCTAACCACGAACTTAACGCGTTTTCAGAGTCTTTTGAGTTGTTTTGAGTTGATTATTAGATCCATACTCGAAGATTTGGAACAATATACGTTCGGGAAGAGGATTCGAGCAAATGAACGAAAATCGGGACTTTATGGAGTTAAGACCGACCGGTCTGACATCTAGACCGACCGGTCTGACATCTAGACAGACCGGTCCCTACTTGCCACTTGAAGACCGAGGCCCCTGGGATCGGGACCGACCGGTCCCTATGGTTGACCGATCGATCCAAGCATGAGACAGAGCGGCCAAGACCCCCTGGGATCGGGACCGACCGATCCAAAGAAGTGAAGACTCGTGGACCCGAGACCGGGAACAACCGGTCCACATCAGGACCGGCCGGTCTACCTGAAGAAGACTTGAAGATTTTTGTTCTGGAAACTGGACCGACCGGTCCTGATTACAGACTGACCGGTCCAACTCCCAGATTTTTTAGGGATTTTCCTTTTCCGTTTTATTTTCTATATAAACCCATAGGGTTACGTTTTTACAGGAGGAGACCTCTTTTATTAGTTTTATTCAGACGTTTTGTAAGTAAGGGAGAAGATCTCATCGCCCTTTGGAGAAGATTTATGAACCCTTATTGATTTCTTATTTATATGATTATGCTATTCTCATCCATGGTTTTTGCTTGTTCGTTAATCATGTCTGAGTAGTTCTTTAGTTAGGTTTTAGGGTTTTCAATGGATTTCACAGATTAAATCAGACACAAATAGGTTGCTTATCAATTACCATCAGCATCACTGCTAGGCATAATGCTAGGATTGAACTGGCCATTTAATCTCTAGATCTTAGGTTGATACACATTCCAAAAGCTTGTGTATCTCTGGAACTACTGTTGATGAGTAATGCGTTATAACAAACGGAAGTTTAGTTATAGAGTATTATGAACTGATCAAACCTGAACATTAATGCTTGTCTAGGATAGCCGTGACCAAACGAAAGTTTAGGCACTTGGATCTCTAGGGAAAGTAATTGTTATCACGGAAGTGGAGCAATTTATATCAGTGTTTTGAGGTTAAGATGCATGCATATTAGAATCTGAATAGTTGTATGGTTTATGAATGTGATTTCCTGAGAATTCCCTATTGTCTAACGCTTTTATTAATCTGTTTTAAATCGTTTTATTTGCAATCTTGTCTTTAATTTTGATAACATCACCCATCACCGTTTCCTGCTTAGCTTAGTTCAATAGTCTACAATTTGTTGTGTAAACCTTGGTCTCTGTGGATTCGATTCCTAGATATACTACTGCGTTGCCTGTGCACTTGCAGTGTTTTATTTCGGGTTAAAATCTGACATTCGGATCGGTCAGTCCCGAAGTGGACCGGTCGGTCCAATGGATAACAAAGAACGGCCAAGTCCTCTGGAATCACGGCCGGTCGGTCTCTTCGTGAGACCGGTCGGTCTTGATGATCCATTCCCAAGAACGGTCGGTCTGTTACAGGACCGGTCGATCCCAATCCCTGTCATGGTCCCATGCGTCGCCCACCCGCCCATTCCCTCTGGACCGGTTTTATGTTACGCCAATCACTCCTGAGTTTCCAGAGTTATGATGACGAGTTAGATTTTCTTTTCTTCTCTTTCATTTTCATTTTATTTTCTTTCTTTTAATAGTTTTTTCTTTTGGATTTATTTTCACACCGGGTCGGTGTGAAGTAAGTCTGGGGGGAAGTACTATTAGTACTAATTATGTTTTATTTTCTTATTTTCAGTTTTATTTAAACCTTTGTGGTATGAATGCAGTTCTAGGACTACATGATGTTTGCTGACACTTTTTTTAAGATTAACAGTGACTAACCAAAGTAATGGGAAGATTAAAAATGCCCTAGGCGGATCAGTGTTACCAGAAGGCTCCCGTCTCCTTGAAAGCTAACGCTAACACTCTTACTTTGGTCTGTTTTCTTAACACAGGGAATTCGAAATCGCATAAGAAGTAGAAACCACGTTAGGAGTCCTATCCTTTTTCAAACACTATCCTCTCTTCAGGACTCCTAATGGCCAGACTCACTTTTAGTCTGGTACCACACTCTTACTTTAACCTTTCTTTTAAACCTCATGCATTCTATTGAAGACATTGACATGCACTCAAGCACAAAAACTCCGGAGACGTAGTCCGGCCAGCAGATCATTCTAAAGACTTTCTGGTACAAATTATTAAACTTTCTGCTTAGGATTTTTAAATCATCATTTCTTTATTTATTTTTTGTTTTTTTAATTGATTGTGCTTAGGAACAAGGTTAGAACTAATCCCCATCATTCGAAAAAAAAAGAAAAAAAAAATCCTAAAAAGAAAAAGAAAAAGAAAATATATATATATATTTATATAGTGTGCTGAAAGAGATTAGAATAAAGCCTCAGATTTTACATGCATATTTATAAGCACATTTCTATTTCTTATTCGTAGCATTAGTTCTTTAGATAAGCAGAAAGTTTTCATCTAAAAAAAAAAAAGAATAAAAGGTCTTAAGTTTGAAAGGTTGTGCATCGTCTTTGGATTTAGTTCTCTTGGGATTTTGTGCCATGACTTGCATTCGGCCGCGACTGAGGTTAGCCTAAACACTTTCACACCACCACTAAATAGCCCAAATCCTTAACCCTTATGTGACAGACATTTTCCCTCTGGTAAGATTTCTGGACCTTAGTGCTGAGTCACTGAGACATAGGAACTTGAGTATGGTAACATTGCTATGTATTTGGCAAAGTACATGAAGTACCATCCTGTTTTTTGATCTGTTTATGAGTTTTTAGGGTTGTTAGCATTACATCTGTGGGGTCCTAAAGGATTGCATTCAGCTCATAAAGGTTAGTCGGTTTTTATAGCTTCTTTGAATTTATTTCTAGTTTGTCTTCACTTGAGGACAAGCAAAGATTTAAGTCTGGGGGAGTTGATATAACGTGAATTTGGATGTTCCTAACCACGAACTTAACGCATTTTCGGAGTCTTTTGAGTTGATTATTAGATCCATACTCGAAGATTTGGAACAATATGCGTTCGGGAAGAGGATTCGAGCAAATGAACGAAAATCGGGACTTTATGGAGTTAAGACCGACCGGTCTGACATCTAGACCGACCGGTCCCTACTTGCCACTTGAAGACCGAGGCCCCTGGGATCGGGACCGACCGGTCCCAATGGTGGACCGATCGATCCAAGCATGAGACGGAGCAGCCAAGACCCCCTGGGATCGGGACTGACCGGTTCCAGGTTAGGACCGACCGATCCAAAGAAGTGAAGACTCGTGGACCTGAGACCGGGACCGACCGGTCCACATCAGGACCGGCCGGTCTACCTGAAGAAGACTTGAAGATTTTTGTTCTGGAAACTGGACCGACCGGTCCTGATTACAGACTGACCGGTCCAACTCCCAGATTTTTTAGGGATTTTCCTTTTCCGTTTTATTTTCTATATAAACCCATAGGGTTTCGTTTTTATAGGAGGATACCTCTTTTATTAGTTTTATTCAGACATTTTGTAAGTAAAGGAGAAGATCTCATCGCCCTTTGGAGAAGATTTCTGAACCCTTATTGATTTCTTGTTTATATGATTATGCTATTCTCATCCATGGTTTTTGCTTGTTCGTTAATCATGTCTGAGTAGTTCTTTAGTTAGGTTTTAGGGTTTTCAATGGATTTCACAGATTAAATCAGACACAAATAGGTTGCTTATCAATTACCATCAGCATCACTGCTAGGCATAATGCTAGGATTGAACTGGCCATTTAATCTCTAGATCTTAGGTTGATACACATTCCAAAAACTTGTGTATCTCTGGAACTACTGTTGATGAGTAATGTGTTATAACAAACGGAAGTTTAGTTATAGAGTATTATGAACTGATCAAACCTGAACATTAATGCTTGTCTAGGATAGCCGTGACCAAACGGAAGTTTAGGCACTTGGATCTCTAGGGAAAGTAATTGTTATCTCGGAAGTGGAGCAATTTATATCAGTGTTTTGAGTTTAAGATGCATGCATATTAGAATCTGAATAGTTGTATGGTTCATGAATGTGATTTCCTGAGAATTCCCTATTGCCTAACGCTTTTATTAATCTGTTTTAAATCGTTTTATTTGCAATCTTGTCTTTAATTTTGATAACATCACCCATTACCGTTTCCTGCTTAGCTTAGTTCAATAGTCTACAATTTGTTGTGTAAACCTTGGTCTCTGTGGATTCGATTCCTAGATATACTACTACGTTGCCTGTGCACTTGCAGTGTTTTATTTCGGGTTAAAACCTGAGCTATCACCTCCAATGGTTGTGATGGCTCTTCCAATGGTTTCCTTGACCTTGTCATTGGTCTACTCGGGTAATTGCCTACTTCGGCTCGGGGACGCTTACCAATTTTTTTGTATACCATATAACCTTTGTGGGTAATTATCTCCTCATTGGCTTCCTCCGTCGTATGAGCATCAGCAACAACAGCTGGTGGGGCTTCAGTACCCATCTCTCGTGCTTCCTCCTGCCTATCACCTTGATCTTGAGGTCTTTGTTCATTTACCTGAAATAAAAAAAAAACAATTAAAGTATAATTCTACCAATTTTACCAGTTTTACCACAACATAGTTATTCCAAATTTTACACTTTTACCTCATCTAACTTCTTGAACACATGACTTTCCACCTTCTTCATTCTCTCATCAAACCCATCCAACTTCTCATTAACTGACTTGAACCCTAACTCCATTGCTGCCTTCATCCCTTCCACAAGTTGTGCCAAATCGTTTAAAGCATTCCCTTCTCCGGATGTTCCACCTTCTTCTTTCTCAACTTCTTATTTGTCAGTTTCTTTTTCCTCTTCCACTCGGGAAGCCACGTCATCGTTGTACATTTCTGGAAAGAAGATTGTATTTCCTTGATTGTAACGGGTTATCCATTCGCGAACAACCGGATCGTCACAATCCTCGACATCGTCTTCTTGGAAGATTTGAGCAAGATCTACTTCTTCTTCACGATTCAAGATGATGTTATGAATGTCCTGCGAATGTCAACAATTTTGTTAAAAATTAAAACAAAAAACAACTCGCCAAATCTGGAATTGCTTCAAACGCTAGTAGCTGCACAACACACTTATAGTTGAAATAGTTTCAATTATTAAAAAGTTGCAACAATTAATTCCTAATTGTACATACCTCCAAAGGGATACAGAAACCGACAATCGGCCTTAAAATGTCTTCCTCGACGACTCCGTTAAATTTATCCAGCATGTGATACATCTGTTTGAGCATGTAATCAAAAGACAACCTCCCAAAAGGATAACTCTTGCACAAGTCAAGATTGTCAACAACTTTCAGGAAGAAATCGGAGATCGGAGTTGCATGCTTTCCGCATTTTTCCTGAGCTATGATGATGCTGCAAAGGAAATACAACACAAGCATCCTCAGCCTATCTCTATCAGCTGGCATCCCATCTTCTAGCTTCTTTTTGACATCTTCATATCTGACTTTTTTTCTACCAAAGTGCCTCCTCACATACTGCATGTCACCCAACTTATAATTCACCTCATAATTTCTACAGTTTAATCCGGATATCAAGGCGTGCTCTCTCAGACCGTACCGGATAGGAACGCCATTAACCACGAACCACGCCTCCTTTTTCTTCTCAATGCGTGCGGTTCGGAGTAAAAGCATCCACATGCCTTGGAGCTTGTGACTGTTGTCCTTTGGCAAGTGGAAGATGTGTTTGAACTGGGGATGCCTTCCAAACCAATTCTTCTCAGCACGCGTAAGTGGAGGCTCCAAATTATGCAGAGTTGTCAAAAACTCTTTGACGTAGCACCTCGTCGAGATCCTTATCTTTTTCTTGTACTCCGTTGGTTGGAAGTACATACTCAGAGGTCTCATAACCGCTGCTTCATCACCAGATCCCTGCATCAATCAGTTGTATCAAGTTATTCCATTTATACATCTGTATATTTACCAAGTTTGACCAGTTTTACAGCAATCTAGTTTTACCAATTTATCCAGTTTTACAGCACTTTTGTTTTACCAAGTTATCCAATTTCTCTTCAAACCCAACAAATTGACATGCTTTCTTGATTAACTGTGTCAATTTCCTTGCAATAAAGATCAAATTGCACACAAAAAAACAAATTCTCTAACTAAAACGGGAATACTTACCGCCGTGTCATGGGAATCGTCTCCTCCTCCAGCCCCATCCTTGTTTGCCTCATCGTCTTCTCTGCCATTATCGTCTTCATCGTCTTCTCGGTTTGTATCTTCCTCTTCTTCTTCATTTTCTCCTACAGCTCCACTCGCTTCACGCGCCTCCTCCTCCGCCATAATCTAGCGTTGTTTCTCGATCGTCGGTTTGAGTTGAGAGTAGAGGAGGAGACTAGACAGAGGAACGAGAGAACGAGAGAACGAGAGAACG